>JAPTHN010000029.1:0-457239 GCA_026936325.1 Platynereis dumerilii
TTGGATTAAAATGGTTTTGGTTTTTTGACAATTCTGATTAATTTGGTTCTGGTTTTCGCAACCCCAACATGTTTGGTACCGTTAGAATCGGCTTTAAAAGAGGATTAAAATGGTTTAAAAACCATGAAGATTAAATCGGTTTGCAAAAAATTTTAGTGAAGGATTAAAATGGTTTGTGGTTTTGGCGCAGTTTCTGGATTAAAATGGTTCTGGTTTTCAAAATTGCCGTGGCGCATCCGTATGCAAAAGTCCGCGAAGTACCCCCCCCGGGTTACAGCCCTACCACCCTCCAACCTACTTCACATCACCCAGAACATCATGATCTCTTCGGTTTTCAAATAGGCCCAACACTAATCCCCTGCATATATAATCCCATGCTTATAATACTTTTCAGCCAGGAAAGCACCTAATGTTGTTACTACCAAACTAACCAAGATCCACAGATCCCTTATTTTCGCGCCGTAACAACTCATTCACGGCAATCTAACAGCAAATGGCAATTTTCATTAGGTGTGTGTTCACTCCTTTCAAACTGTCATCAGGCCACAACTTTCCTCCTTCACAGCCTCGATTGCCTTTCACTTTGTCAAGTGAAATTGACATTCACACCTTTCAATACATGCACAACCTCACAGGTCATTCGAGGAGTATATAATTTCTTCCTGCAGTTCTGCAAAAAAACTGCAGAATTCTGCAGTTCTGCAAAAAACTGCAGAATTCTGCAGTTCTGCAAAAAACTGCAGAATTCTGCAAAAAACTGCAGAATTCTGCAGGAAACTGCAGAATTCTGCAGGAAACTGCAGAATTCTGCAGTTCTGCAAAAAAACTGCAGAATTCTGCAGTTCCAAAAAAAATCTGCGGTTTCAAAAAAAACTCTGCAGGAAGCTGCAGAATTCTGCAGTTCTGCAGCTCCCTGTATGATTTCTGAACCTCTGTTACTTCCTGCAGTTTATTGCAATGCATCTTCAAAGTTCAGACCTCTTTGACATGGGGCTTGCCGCTACCAAGGAAACGTGGTTTGGGGGATTGTTGTATGAAGGATCGGGGTTTTTGGTAGTCCTCAGTCACTACAGCGTTTCTGAAAAGTTTCTGCAGCAAAATCTGTAATTCTGCAGGAGATATGCAGCCTGGGAGGTTTTATGCAGCTCTGCAAAAAACTGCAGAATTCTGCAGAAAACAGCAGAATTCTGCAGTTCTACAAAAAACTGCAGAATTCTGCAAAAAACTGCAGAATTCTGCAAAAATCTGCAGAATTCTGCAGTTTCAAAAAAAAATCTGCAGGAAGCTGCAGAATTCTGCAGTTCTGCAGCTAACTGCATGATTTCTGAACCTCTGTTACTTCCTCCAGTGTATTGCATCTGTACAGTTCAGACTTCTTTGACATTGGGCTTGCCGCTACCAAGGAAACATTGATTTGGGGGGTTGGTTTTGGGGGTTGTGGTTTGGGGGGTCGGGGATTTGGTAGTCCTCAGTCATTGCAGTGTTTCTGAAAAGTTTCTGCAGCAAAATCTGTATTTCTGTAGGAGATATGCAGCCTGGGAGGTTTTATGCACTTCTGCAGCTAGCTGCAAAAAACTGCAGAATTCTGCTAAAAACTGCAGAATTCTGCAGAAAACTGCAGAATTCTGCAGTTCTGCAAAAAACTGCAGAATTCTGTAGAAAAATTGCAGAATTCTGCAGTTCTGAAAAAAAATTCTGCAGTTCTGTAGGAAACTGCAGAATTCTGCAGAAAATTGCAGAATTCTGCAGAAAATTGCAGAATTCTGCAGTTCTGCAGCTCCCTGCATGATTTCTGAACCTCTGTTACTTCCTGTAGTTTATTGCAATGCATCTTCAAAGTTCAGACCTCTCTGACATGAGGCTTGCCACTACCAAGGAAACGTGGTTTGGGGGGTTGGTTTGGGGGGTTGTGGTTTGGGGGGTCGGGGTTTTGGTAGTCCTCAGTCATTGCAGTGTTTCTGAAAAGTTTCTGCAGCAAAATCTGTATTTCTGTAGGAGATATGCAGCCTGGGAGGTTTTATGCACTTCTGCAGCTAGCTGCAAAAAACTGCAGAATTCTGCTAAAAACTGCAGAATTCTGCAGAAAACTGCAGAATTCTGCAGTTCTGCAAAAAACTGCAGAATTCTGTAGAAAATTGCAGAATTCTGCAGTTCTGAAAAAAAATTCTGCAGTTCTGTAGGAAACTGCAGAATTCTGCAGAAAATTGCAGAATTCTGCAGAAAATTGCAGAATTCTGCAGTTCTGCAGCTCCCTGCATGATTTCTGAACCTCTGTTACTTCCTGTAGTTTATTGCAATGCATCTTCAAAGTTCAGACCTCTCTGACATGAGGCTTGCCACTACCAAGGAAACGTGGTTCGGGGGGTTGGTTTGGGGGGTTGTGGTTTGGGGGGTCGGGGTTTTGGTAGTCCTCAGTCATTGCAGTGTTTCTGAAAAGTTTCTGCAGCAAAATCTGTATTTCTGTAGGAGATATGCAGCCTGGGGGGTTTTATGCAGCTCTGCAAAAAACTGCAGAATTCTGCAGAAAACTGCAGAATTCTGCAGAAAACTGCAGAATTCTGCAGTTCTACAAAAAACTGCAGAATTCTGCAATTTTCTGCAGAATTCTGCAGTTTTTTGCAGAATTCTTCAGAAAATTGCAGAATTCTGCAGTTCTGAAAAGATTCTGCAGTTCTGTAGGAAACTGCAGAATTCGTCAGTTCTACCAGGTAGCAGTTTGTGGAATGACCTCTATCAAAATAAACTTCCATGGACATTTTGCCTCTCTGCTCGGCCAATTCTCAACCAAATTTCATTCCGAAAAAAGTTTCAGGTACCCTACAACCAGGTCTATGGACTGCAGTAGTCAGTCTTTGTCCGTCGTTGATCTTTTCGCCGTACGATACATTTTTCGGCGATCTGTCAGCTCGCAAAAATGTCATTTTATAAACTACTGACAGTGCTCTATCAAAATAAACTTCCATGGACGTTTTGCCTCTCTGTTCGGTCAATTCTTAACCAAATTTCATTCAGAAAAAAGTTTCAGGTACCCTACAACCAGGTCTATAGACTGCAGTAGGCAGTCTTTGTCCGTCGTTGTTTCTTTTTGCCGTACGACACATTTTTCGGCGAACGGTCAGCTCGCAAAAATGCCATTTTGCAGGGTCAGTGTAAAATGCGGACCATGCAGATGAAGCAGACCATTTTGCAAGCTGCAGAATGCATTGCAGATGAGCATCAAAACCCCAGACCCCCCCCCACTCAACCCCAAACCGCAACCAACGTTTTCCTGGGTAGTGGCAAGACCCTTGTCAAAGAGGTCTGAACTTAGCAGATGCATTGCAATTTATGAGATGCATTAATAGTACCAGAGGTTCACAAATACTGCATGGAGCTGCAGAACTGCAGAATTCTGCAGTTTTCTGCAGAATTCTGCAGTTTCCTACAGAACTGCAGAATTTTTTTCAGAACTGCAGAATTCTGCAATTTTCTGCAGAATTCTGCAGTTTTCTGCAGAATTCTGCAGTTTCCTACAGAACTGCAGACTTTTTTTCATAACTGCAGAATTCTGCAATTTTCTGCAGTTTTCTGCAGAATTCTGCAGTTTCCTACAGAACTGCAGAATTTTTTTCAGAACTGCAGAAGTCTGCAGTTTTCTGCAGAATTCTGCAGTTTCTATTGCAGAATATGCAGGTGCAGGAAGAAATTTAAGTGTACTGGGTCATTCTGTCAATTACTCAATTAAAGCCATTCACCTTCACACATGTGTAGCTAACACTCGTCAAAACACAGGTGTCAGCCTGTCCGAAACATTTCACTTCCACAAATTCACTCAATTATAATAAAAATACATACTAGAAATGCCCATTGCTGATCAGGCCATGAAAGAAATGGTGCAAAATAGTTTGTCTACATATATACTAAGTATGATCTGTCTATCAATACATGTATGATCTCCATATCTTTCTATCTCTTTCTGCATCAAAGCGTGATTTCCAAGACAGTTCTGTGTGTCTATGTATTATCATACTATATTTCATACATAAATAGGCCTATATAGATGCACATGAAGACAGATAGACAAAGTCTGACAGCTGGACAAATGCATTCATCGATAGAGTCGGTACGAATGCCCACTTACGAAGACACATACATAAATCCATTCACACATAGAACACCCACTTTCAGCCATTCTCTAATTAGTTGTTTCACCGTGGGCAATTCTAGTTAGATATATCATCGGATTCAAGTGGGTAAGATTTTTTTTAGAGCCTAAAAAAATTTTCAAGGCTGTCTTGAAAAATTAGTAATATTCCTGTAAATGGATATCTTGCTATCAAACAATAACGTTGAATAAAAAATATTTTTTGGTATGCCAAATTGTCAATATGGTTTTCATGAATAATTTACATTCCATGCAGATACTGTGCCGATTATCTATTTAATGGAACCTTAATTAATTACATCCATACATCTGCAGTTTCACTGCCCAGCACCCTTGCAACATCCTTTCTTTTTATAATTTTATTTCTACATTTCTACCACAACACGAGTCTTAAAAAAATAAACCCCAGAGGTTGGCAACATTTTCTTTTTTTTTTTTTCTTTATGAGCCATATTTAACTCCCTGGACTAGGCCATGTTGCCTGTCAAACTTTCTGGAACTTTAAAGAAGAACACAAAAAATACGTAAAAAGAAAAAATTGCACTACCTAGCTGTGTTTATATCCCCCCCCCCCCATTCCCCCACGACCTGAGAGTCCACGCCACTCCTCCCTCAGAAATGATTAACTTTCGCGCCCTCAACCCCCCCCCCCTCGCCACAGTGCGCATGCGTGAGACGAATCCAGCACTTCCTATGTGGTTTGTTTTGCCTGGAGACAGCTGCGGTTCTGATGCTGAGTGTTTCGGATGCTGATGTGGTGTTCAAGATGCTTTGACGAATTCTGGTAGGTCATTCACTTGTCCACAACATCTAGCATTGATTGACGCTCTTGTCTTTGCTTGTGTTTGTCCGCATAAATTTGCTTGCGTTTGGCAGCAACCCAGCAAATGTGTCACCATTGATTGATAAACAGTGTGCTGCTGCAAACCCTCGGCATGCAGTCGATCGGTCAGTCTGCTGGTTCTGTGCACTGCAGGTTTGCACACCAAAAATCTGAAAACTCTAATATTACTCAATTTAATAAGGCTGTATGATGTACGTAGTATACTGTACCTGCCAAGCCAGTGTGCTGCACCAAGAAAATAAATGGGAGCTAATAAATGGGCAATAATAGTAATTTCTCATTTTCTGTTGCCGAAATTGATTTTTTTTTTCTGACTTTTTTGATGGTAGTATTGAGAATCGTGACCAACCTCAGTAACACAGTGAAAAGCCATACTTCCTGTCTATTGGTCGACCAATCAGAGAGGGGTATTTCGACAGGAAGCAGCTAGGAATCAGACCAGGGGCGTCAGTTTCATTTTGAAGTGGTGGGGCAAATTAGGCCTAAGACTTCATGGAAGATGTCCTGGAAGAATTTTTTTTTTTTTTCCTTGCGTAAATTTCTATGCTTTAATTGGCCAAAGAGTGGTGGGGCACCTACACTGGCGCCACTGAATCAGACACAAAAACCATTGCGAGGTTGTTACAATGGCCGAAATGGAACCATTAACTTTTCATAGTGTTCTGTAAAGCAGGCAAGCGAGCGAGGCTGCAGACTGATGAAATTCAAGTTGAAATCGGTATCGATTTGGAATTTAGGGCAGTAGGACTGTTGCCCCTAAGGTCCGCGCTGGTGTATGTCAGTTCCCCTTTCAGCAGAACACAGCAGAACTGTGCTAGCCTGCTTCAGAAATGCATGTAAGCGAGGACTTGATAGGCAACACGTCCAGTCAAATGCTGTTGCCTGCTCGCTAATGCTCGCAACTATAGCAGGCTGCAGTACTACAGTAGCCTGGCACTGTGCAAATGTGAATAAGAGACCATTCAGAATTAATGACAGGGGGGGGGGGAGTTTTGTCTGAAGTTGCTTAAAAATTGCTACCCCTCTCTGGATTCATTCGATTTTTAGTTCCTCTCCTTAGGACAATTTTTGGTCCCCCTCCCGGGCCCCCCAGATATGTACCAGATTTACAAATACTCTTACCTTTGTTTTGTCAATTTCACTTTGAACTACCATAGTTATCAAAACAAAATATTTAACAAATAATTAAAAAAAATATATTAAAAGATTTAAAGCGATAATGCCAATCCTGGCATTTCTTCGGTTGAGGAGAGCTCTCTTCTGTTCTGAGCTACACATTACATTGTTACACTTGAGCTGGAGTCACTCGTCATGGTTACATGAAGAAAATGCAGGACATCTTCAGGAATCTTGTACTTCTGCTGGAATTCTACAGGATTCCAGGGGGGGGGGTTTGTGTACTTCTGCAGGAATTGCGTTATACTGCAGTAATTTTGTACAAATACAAGAATTCTGAAGTTCCTCATGGAATCTGTACTTCTGCATGAAATTATGTAGGCCTACTTCTTCATGGAATTTTGAATTCTTCTCAAATATATATACAGTTCTGCTAGAATTATCAGATTATGTACTTCTACAAAGCATTCTGTACTTCTGCATGAATTCTGTAATTCTATAAGGATTTATGTACATCTGCAGAAATTGTGTACTTCTGTGAGAATTCTATACTTCTGCAGGAAGTCCATACTTCTGCATGAGTTCTGTACTTCTGTAGGGAATTCTGTACTTCTGCAGGAATTCTATACTTCTGCATGAGTTCTGTACTTCTGTAAGGAGATCTGTACTTCTGCAGGAATTCTATACTTCTGAATTAATTCTGTACTTCTGCAGGAATTCTATACTTCTGCATGAGTTCTGTACTTCTGTAAGGAAATCTGTACTTCTGCAGGAATTCTGTACTTCTGATCTAATTCTGTACTTCTGTAAGGAATTCTTCAGGAATTAGAACTATACTTCTGCATGAGTTCTGTACTTCTGTAAGGAATTCTGTACTTCTGCCGGAATTCTATACTTTTGCATGAGTTCTGTACTTCTGTAAGGAAATCTGTACTTCTGCAGGAATTCTATACTTCTGATTAATTCAGTACTTCTGTAAGGAATTCTGTACATCTGCAGGAATTCTATACGTCTGCATGAGTTATGTACTTCTGTAAGGAATTCTGCACTTATGCCAGAATTCTATACTTCTGCATTAATTTTGTACTTCTGTAAGGAATTCTGCACTTCTGCAGGAATTCTATACTTCTGCATGAGTTCTGTACTTCTGTAGGGAATTCTGCACTTCTGTGGGTATTCTATACTTCTGCATGAGTTCTGTACTTCTGTGAGGAATTCTGTACTTCTGCAGGAATTCTATACTTCTGCATGAGTTCTATACCTCTGTGAGGAATTCTGCACTTATGCAGGGATTCTACTGTGTACTTCTGGATGACTTCTGTACTTCTGCAAGGAATTCTGTACTTCTGAGGAACTCTATACTTCTGCATGAGTTTTGTACTTCTATTAGGAATTCTGTACTTCTACAGGAATTCTTTACTTCTGCAGGAATTCTATACTTCTGCATGAGTTCTGTACTTCTGTAGGGAATTCTGTACTTCTGAGGAATTCTATACTTCTGCTTGAGTTCTGTACTTCTGTAAGGAATTCTGTACTACTTTTGTTTGGATAAGGAATTCTGTACTTGTGGAGTTCTGTACTTCTGTATTAATGTTGTTCTTCTGTAACGAATCATGTACTTCTGCAGCAATTGTGTACTTCTGTGAGGAATGCTGCACTTCTGCTGGAATTCTATACTTCTGCATGAGTTCTGTACTTCTGTAAGGAATTCTGCACTTCTGCTGGAATTCTATACTTCTGCATGAGTTCTGCACTTCTGTAGGGAATTCTGCACTTCTGCAGGAATTCTATACTTCTTCATGAGTTATGTACTTCTGTAAGGAATTCTGCACTTCTGCGTGAGTTCTGTACTTCTGTAAGGAATTCTGCACTTCTGCATGAATTCTATACTTCTGCATGAGTTCAGTACTTCTGCATGAAATAATCGGTATTTCTGCCAGTTCCCTGTAGGAACTCTACACTTTAGCAAGAATTGTAGACTTCTGCCAATTTAAGCTTCTCAATAAACTCTCGATTTCTACACTTTTGCTGTACGTTTGCATTAATTATCACTTCAGAAGTGCCTTAGGCCACTTTGAGTCCCTGCAGGAATTCGGTTTTACACCCCTTTTTGGGATTTGAACCCATGTCATTCTGACAAACTGTTGACTTATGGTATATCCGGCTTATGATGATGCTGAAATCAGCGTTACGAATACCTTGTGATTAGTGTACATGTTGATCAGGAAAGGCTTGTGTTCTCTGTAGAGGCCTCATTCTGGTGACTCCCTTTGAACAGCCTGTTCAGATGTCATTCTTGTGTAGGCCCACATGCAGAACTATTTGTGATGCAAAATCCGGCCAGGACCTGCCATCCTCCAACCGATTAATTAGGTCAACAAGATATTAGGTCTGTCAGTCAATTCCTCTCAGTACCCGTATGGATCCCTAATTCTCATTTACCCAATTCCTCCTGAGCCCTGCTTGCCAATCCTTGGTCATATGTGTGGTTCCATTTCTAAATGATGATGTTGTGGAAGCATGGGTGGATTACATGCATAATATGTATGGCATGCCTAATCAGAACTTTGGCTAATCACTAGTGTTGGAAATATTTGGATGATCAAGAGTAGGCCTATTATAAGGAGAACATTTCTGAGAAATATGTATGTAAACTGCATGTGCCCTCCAATACTGGCACATGAAAATCTATGGACATAATATTACATGAACTTATGAAGAAGTGAGTACTTACTCAAGGCTGTCTGAAAAATGTGTAGAGAAGATTTGTCTGAAATTGCGATGTAGATTTTTTTTTGTACAGCTATAAATGTATGTACTACTAACTAGATAGAAATTTGTAGAGTGGTAGAGTCCTATCCAACTCAGTAGATCTACCCATATCAGCATGGACCACCAGCAGTGTACTCCACTCACTCAGCCTCCCAGGCCTGAGCAGGATTATCCTTTTAGCTCAGTCAGCTGGGTGACTACTGCTAATCCAATGGACTAATCTTGTTTATATCTTACGCTTCCAATGATTGTGCTTCTATCTTCCAGGGTCTATCATGTCGGCCATGTCAGCCATGGCGTTGACCACAGATGGGGATGCTCTGATGGCCTTGACCGCAAGGATAGTCTGCAATTTACAAGAAAAGCCAATTTACGAGCGATTACAGAAAGCTGCGAGGGTAAGGATATTTCAGAATATTTATTACTGTATAATAAGTTATGTCAGCTGTTTTCAACTCACATATTTATTTATATAAGGATAATATAACTGTTATGTATCATTATTAAGGTCCGCGCTGAAGTCATAAGCTTCTCAGACAGCCGGAAATTGTGGCTTTGTGAGCAGACTGATAAATAGTGTGATTTACTGAATAAAAAGAAACTTACACAAGTGCTCTGCTGGAACAATAGAAGAGCCCAGAGGTCCTGTGCCTATTGATTAAAATAAAAAGTAATAATATATTTGTGGTCCTGATGCAATGTCATCATTTTAAAATTACAAATGATCTTAAGATTTATCAAATTATTTTGCAGAATGAGATCACCAAGTCTAATATTAAGATGATGGACCTGAAGCAAGGTGTGAAGAATGAATTGATAAAATCAGGTCAGTAAGTTTATTATTCTGTGTCACATTATTCTCTCTGCCCAAAGAATATACTTTCCAGCAGAGCTCTTCTGATCAAAGTTAATTAGCCTCATTCCGAATTTCTTTTATTACAACCTTTTTTTCTTGCAATTTTCACATGTTTGTTTTGTGACTGTAATTGGCGTTTAATTGGACTGTGGTTTTATGTGACCAGTGGCTGTTTATGTGATCAGGTTACTTTTGTCATCAGCTCATTGTTATAAAACTTCATACATTGTTGTATCTCATTCACTGAACTGGAAATGCAGGAAATGGGAAACTGACTGGTTGACAAGTTGTTGTGCCTTTTGGCATCAGACTCTTGCAAAATTGATAGTCATGAGTCGCTCATGACAGAATATAGATGACGAACGGCTTCTGCCCTCGGTCTATGATCCTCTGTTATCCTCTGAGCTAGACCCTTGTCAGTCAGACTCAGTCCCCTGTGGTGTCAACTTATTATTTGAATGTGAGACTGCCTGTTGCCTTGTTTCAATGTGGAGTGGAAGGACTCTGAAGGATGGTTAAGTGGCTCATTTGGTTGGGCTCTGACCTGCCAATCACTCACTCCCGGGTTCAATTCCAGTTCTGACCTGGTCACCTGGACAAATTTTCGATGGCGTTTCAGGAAATCTTAACCTCATTCGTGTGTCCTTCTCCTGTCCTTTTTAGCCTACCCAGTGCATAAATATTGTCACATTAAGCTCCAATCATCTTTCCTTTTCCATCCTCGTTTCATTACGGTCTTTAGAGGAAGACGTCAGTCATTGGCAAACATTTTATTGTTCAATGTTCAACACACTGGGACTAATCGGTGGTTCTTGTACTGAAAATAAACAGCCGAATGC
The DNA here is from genome assembly GCA_026936325.1 of Platynereis dumerilii. Classification (NCBI taxonomy): domain Eukaryota; kingdom Metazoa; phylum Annelida; class Polychaeta; order Phyllodocida; family Nereididae; genus Platynereis; species Platynereis dumerilii. The sequence continues at coordinate 10,572 of JAPTHN010000029.1, forward strand.
TGCAGTGAATTCATTTTGAGTGCTTAGCTCTGGCATTGTATATACACAGCATATTTCAAATCTCAGTAATCTCATGCTTTGTTTGAATTGGACTGCATTTGATGATAGATGACTGAAATGCATTTCTCATGTTTTCATCTTGTCTGCATCTTGTTTTCCTCTTATCTGCTTATCTGCATCTTGTTTCAATTTCTTGTCTGCAATTTGCAATTGTTTACATCTTGCAGGCTGGGAATGTAAGCTCAGGAACTATATCTTCCAATGCATGTTGACGCTCCCTGCCGAGCCCCACCCATTGGCGTCTCAGGACCACTGCAAAGAGACCATCACCTACATCAGGAAAGCGCAGGTGATTAACGTCTTTCTCCGTTTCATTGTTCGTATTTACAAGTATACTACTATGTCGACTAGAGGTAGCAATTTATAGCCATTTTGTGATCTTTAACACCCCTGGCTCCATATGCTCGCCATCTATCAGCCGACCTATTGCCCCCTGCTGTGTGGTTTCATCTGAAACATGGACCTCATCAACAGAGCCAGTCTCATTTGGCTTTATTGCCCCTGTTCTTAACACTTCCGAAAGGTCCTACTCAGTGAAAAAAAAAAGAAAGAAAGAAAGAAAGCTAGTACAACTAATTTGTCTCCCTACAATGTATCCTCTGAGACGTCTGCAGTCCGAATCACCATGTTTGTGGCGCTATTTATCAGCTCCATAATCTTAATGTGCCTCAACTAGTGAAATTATCAGATACATATTCAATCCCACCAGTAGATATGCCCATTTTTAAAACTGTTGTGTATATATCTCTTGTGATTTAGCATTCATTTTTACCAAGGTCTGCCATGAATCTTTTTTTTTTTTTAGTTGTCAAAGAATTAGATGTAAGACAGTCTCCATGACAATAAGGCTTTTAAAAATGACTACATTTAAATGCTAATTAGCCGACTTAAAATCTATGGTAATGAAAGAAGGCGCTGTGGAATATAGATTTGTCCTTGATTAGGCGTTTCGAGGTGTTTGAGAACAATTATCTCATTCCGAAAGATTAAATCTTCTCTTTTTTTAAAATATCATGTCCTCGGCCATAATTGACCTTGTCAGTTTCATTCTGAATTATTTGATTCATTGATATTATCCTGGATAATTTTAAGATTGCTCAGATAAGGTGAAAAATGTCCTTGGTTGGTTTTAAAAATTAAATCAAGAGATCTATGAGCATTTACATAATATTACATTGGATTTGTGGAAAATGACAATGTTACTATTGTTCAATTAGCCTCGTAATAATAAGCTGTCATTAGAAGAATTCAGAAGCAATATATAAAGTGTAAGTGCTACATTGTATAATATTAATAACAAGCACATATAATGGCACAGAATCGCCCATGCCCCGCATGTTTTATCCTATGTTTATCCTATCCGTTAGCCAGTTTATTCCGTTCGTTTATCCTATCCATTTATCCTATCCATTTATCCTCTCCGTTTATCATATCTGTTTATCCTATCCGTTTATCCTATCCGTGTATCCTACCCGTTATCCTGTTTATCCCGTTTATCCTATCCGTTTATCCTATCTATTTGGCCTATCTGTTTATCCTATCCGTTTATCCTATCCGTTTATCCAGTACCCCGTAAGCACTGGTTCATCCTATTGATCCTGTTTATCTTATCTATTTATCCTATTTGTTTATCCTATCTGTTTATCCTATCTGTTTATCCTATCCGTTTATCCTATCAGTTTATCCTATCCATTTATCCTATCCATTACCCTATCCGTTGACCCTATCCGCTTAACATATCCATTTATCCTATCCGTTATCCCGTTTATCCAATTATCCCATTTATCCTATCCGTTTATCCTATCCGTTTATCCTATCCGTTTATCCTATCTGTTTATCCTATCCATGCATCCTATCTGTTTATCCTATCCCTTTATCCCATCTGTTTATCCTATGCATTTATCCAATCCGTTTATCCTATCGGTTTATCCTACCCGTTATCCTGTTTATCCCGTTTATCCTATCCATTAATCCTATCCGTTATTCTAGCCGTTTATCCTATCTGTTTATCGTATCTGTTTTTCCAGTACCCCATAAGCATTGCTTCATCCCATTTATCCTGTTTATCTATCTGTTTATCCTATCTGTTTATTTTATCTGTTTATTTTATCTGTTTATCCTATCTGTTTATCCTATCCGTTTATCCTATCCGTTTAACATATATCCATTTATCCTATCCGTTTATCCTACCCGTTTAGCCTACCCGTTATCCTATCCGTTCATCCTATCCGTTTATCCTATCCGTTCATCCTATCCGTTTATCCTATCCGTTATCCCATTTATCTCATTTATCCTATCCGTTTATCCTATCTGTTTATCCTATCCGTTTATCCCATTTGTTTATCCCAGCCATTTATCCCATCCGTTTATCCCAATCGTTTATCCTATCCGTTTATCCCGTTTGTCCTACCTGTTTATCCTACCTGTTTATCCTATCTGTTTATCCTATCTGTTTATCCTATCTGTTTACCCTATCCGTTTATCCTATCCGTCTATCCTATCAGTCTGTCAACCCATCTATCCATTAAGCCATCCGTCAATCCATTCCTCCATCTATCTATCTATCTATCCTGTCTGTTTATCCTATCCGTTTATACTATCCATCTATCCTATCTTTTTATCCCAGCCATCTATCCTGTCAATCTGTCTATCCATCCGTCTATCTATCATTCAATCCATCCGTCAATCCATTCATTTATCTATCTATCTACGTTTCTATTTATCCTATCCGTTTATCCCATCCGTTTATCCTATCCGTTTATCCCATCTGTATATCCTATCCGTTTATCCCGTTTATCCTATCTGTTAATCCCATCCGTCTATCCTGTCCGTCTGTCAACCCATATATCTATCAATCCATCTGTAAATCCATTCCTCCATCTATCTATAGATCTATCTATCCTGTCTGTTTATCCTATCTGTTTATACTATCCATCTATCCTATCCTACTGTATATCCCATCCATCTATCCTATCCATCTATCCTATCTGTCTGCCAATCTGTCTATCCATGCATCTATCTATCTATCTATCTATCTATCTATCTATATGTCTATCTTTTGTTTACATGAGTGTATATTATAACCAGTATTTTATTTACATAAATGTCAAACAGATTTATATAATATATAGTAAGTTGCCCGTAAATTGGAGGGAAGAGAATAGAATAATATGAAATAGATACAATATAAGCCCGTGCTACCTGTATAATTAGTTGGAAAGATGCATGAACTATACTGAGATGCAGGAATTGCTGAGTTTCCCAGAAATAGAATGTGGTGCAAACGGAGGAAGTGGCAAAGGACTTGCTTCTTCTTCTTCTTCTTCTTTTTAAATCCTGCCTCTCTTAGGCAAACCTCCTCTTCGGAGTAGCTTTAAAATCCATAGTGTTCAGTAAAATCAGTTTCGGGTAAAATGTGCATGGTTAAAAACAGTCTAAGAACATGTCTAAGAACATGGTTAAAAGCAACTAAAAGCCGTGACACCACTACTGTTAATTAATCTATCACTACAGCCCTCCTTTGGTCCAATCTCCCGCAGAAGTTCGAGCAGATGTGGTTCCCTTGGGCGACTGTAGATGATAAGGAGATTATCCCATTCTCCCTTGGGTAGTTTCCTCCGTTGAGTAGGGCCCAGCACCACTGTTCAGGGTTTGTTGGACTTGGGATTCTGTCTGTCTGATAGAGAACTTCTAGCTTCGCCAGTGCTTCCTCGCGGATGTCTCTTGTTGCTGGACAGAGTGCAATTAAGTGGAGGGTGTCTTCTTCTGTATGGCCGCAGAGGCTGCATTCCTTTGTACTATCTATCGAGAATTTGGCCTTTAAGGATTGTGTTTGATATCTGCCAATTAGCATTTTTGCTCTGATACTCGCACTTCTTAGGCTGAAGGTGTCTGAACAGCTGGACCAGATCGGATGTGTACACGGGCTCCTGATGTCTGGAATGAGTAACCATCTCAGTGAGGATTTGGACTTTGCCTGTTCACGAAGACTGGATAAGGCGAAGCTGTTTATTTCAGACTTGATGTGCCTCTTCCATAGAGGTTTAGGCCATGGATAGAGTAGTTGCCTGTGGGCATCAATCCCGTAGACTTCGGCTGTTCTAGTCACCAGTGTGAACCAGCTGGACGAATTATTCTCCCTGGTTGCGAGCTGGCGTCTTGCGAGTTGGTGCAGTTTGCTGTCAGCTGGAAGCCTACATATACTACCGAATAGAGTCAGGATCTTAATGTCCAGAAGGTATCTGACTGGAATGGCACCTATCAGTATATATATAGCTGCAGTAGCGGTTGATTCCGGGAAAGCTTGGACTTGGCGAAGTAACTTTTTATGGAAGGTGTTAAGATCAACTTCTTGGTTTCTGCGGAGGATCGTTGCTTCCAGTCCATAAAGCAGTCTTGGGGTAATATATGTGTTGATTAGCCTGATGGAAGTCTTTGGGCCGAGACCTTCTACACCATGGAGACCAATTTTCATGAGTGCAAACGCTGCCCTTCTGGCACTCTTAACATGATTGCTAACATCCGGACAGCTTGTGCATTGAGTCCACTCTAAACCAAGGTGTGTGAGCTTATCACTGATGCTCAACTCAGCCACTCCGAGTTTCCATGAAGGGGTATTCACGTAGAGGTTTTTCCTTTTCTTGACAAGCTGAGTGACGACAGACTTTTGGGGATGTAACTGGTATCGGTGTTCCTGCGAGTATTCGTTAGCCACGTCTAACATTCCCTGCAGGCCTTGTTGGTGTTGGGACAGTAGCAATACGTCGTCAGCACACGTTGGGCTGCCCAAGTAGATTGTTCCTATGGAGAATCCGAGGTCTGCATTCTCTAAAGACTTGAGTAAGTCGTTAATGTAAATCTTGTAGAGGGTTGGAGAGATGATACTGCCCTGTTTGACGCCTTGCTGAACCGGGAAAGGACGGCTGTCTATCCCCTGCCAGCGTATTACTTCTTTTGATTCCGAGTAGATGTTGTTTATTGTGCTCCAGAGGCAGCCACTGACTCCCATATCTGCAAGCTTTTTCATTAGTATTGGCTGGCAGACCACGTCGAAAGCTTTTCTTGCATCGAGACTCCCTGCGAAGAGATCCTTCTTCTCGAATGCAGCTTCTGCGATGCATTCCGTGATAACCAGGCTTGCCATGCTCGGGGATCTATTGCTCGTGAAGCCCACCTGCAGGTCGCTGCAAGTCCCTTCAATAATTCCCGACAGCTCCGTGCGAAGGCATATTTCTTCTAAAACTTTTAGTATGATTGAAGATACAGTGATGCCTCTGTAGTTGTCTCTAATTCTTGGGTCCTTGCCTTTCTTGGGAATAGGTAGCTTGTATGATGTTTTGATGCATTCCGGAACTTCTCTGGATGCCATGATGGAGTTTAGGATGTTTCTCAGGACTTCCTTTGCTCTTGGGGTGAAAAGGTGGAGTTGTTCTGCGTAGAGACCATCGCGATCTTTAGCCTTCCCTGTAGCCAATTTCTTAATGGAGATGTCCAGGATCTCGGGGCTGACATTTATACTTTCGTGTTCCAGGGCATAACTCTTTTCCATCAGCTTCCTAATTTTATGTAGACATGCTGGCTCTTCCTTCGGGTTTGTCAGTTCCTCGTAATAGTCGGCCCAGGCATCTCTGATGGATTCCTGATCCGTGATTGGAACGTCGTTCACGAGAATGGCAGATGCTTCAACTTCTGTCCTCTGCTTCTTTCTAATAAGTTTGTGAAATAGTTGACTGTCGTTCTCCGCGGCCCTATCAATCTCGCGCATCAATCGAAAGCGTTCTTCTGCCGTCTGCCTGCGCTGGGTGGACCTGACTACTTTCGTTCTCTTCTTCTTGTCTAACCAGAGTGGGTGGTCTCCCTTCGGGCGCCCTCCTACTTTCCACTGATGGTGAGCTTCTTTCGAGGATTTCACAGCTGTCTGGAGTTCAGGGGACCAGATGACCTTCGTCTTTGCAGGTGCTGCCCTCTTGTGTAATGTATCTGAATGAGCTGCTTGCAGTGGCCATTCTGTGTACTAAAACTCACCCTGTGGAAGGGAAAATGGCCACCACAATGCAGGCTTTCTGGACCTTGATAGCCTCTAAAACTGATAATAGTAAATTTTCTAATATTGAATTAAACTGAAAATACGAACCGTTGTGCACATCTACAATGGTATCAATGTGTTATGCATATGATAAGAACTTCCAGAGTGGGCTAGTTGAGGCCACAGCATTGGTTGTTTCACACCTTCAGTAGATTTCAGCACTAAAGCATAATCGCCCTATGCATAGCATAGCATGGGCGATAATTAGGCAAAGGAGACCCCTCCAAGGATAAAGTTGCGCTATCGACAGGCCACCTTACAAATAATGAAAATAGATTGATTGCCATTGAATTTTAAATAAAATTATAAATTGATAGAAAATTAATAATCATAAAAGATAGTTAATAATAGCAACAGTTTATACGTTGAGTGACAGATTTTCTTACATTTTACCAATCTTAACAGAGCATTTGTGTGAATTATAATATTGCAACATCATCCTCTTTATTTTGTAATTTACCGTTACATTATTTCTTGCTGTTCTTCAGGCCGCCTGGGAGAAAAGGATCTTCAAATCCCTGAACAGCATGTGCACTGAACTGAGTGTGCCCTTAGCGAGAAAGGTGAGTTAAACTTCATGACCCGAATGACCTACATCGGCCTGTGAATGGCTATAATCATTATGTGCCATGCTCTTTGTGATGATGTCACTCTTGTGATGATGTCACTTTTTGTGATGATGGAGACTATGTCCTTGCATGATGGGAACCATATGCTGCATGATGGTTAGAGATCAAGGAACACGGATGACAGGCTGAGCAGCAAGATCAAGGAAGATCAAGGGAGATCCAGGAAGATCAGAATTTATTCACAAGTATTATATTGGGTTCATTTAGATCATTCAAGTCACAGAATGAACTTTTGGCAAACTCCGAGTCACATTTTAACATAAAGGAGGCATAGATATGCTTCATTGTACCAAAATTTGCAGTACCTTTTATGGAATGTCGCAAAGAGAGCTACCAAGCTTAGGTGCACAAAGTGATTTCTTACATGTACTTGTCCCATTTCTCCATTCCTATGCTATAGCTAGATTGTATCTCTCTCTGGAACAGGACCTGCTTTTATCCTTTTGGGTCATTCCATGTCAGTAATTCCCTATCTCTTTTCATCTCTTGGGACTGGGGATAATTATGTCACCCTGTCAGGAAATGTTGCAGCATTGTCAAGTCTCTCTCTGGTGCTAGAGTTCCCTGCTCTCTTGTCTCCTGAGGTGCGCTGTATCGTTTTTCTCATACGGTATTATTCAAATATGACGCAAGTGCATACGCAGTGCATATTAGAAATGGCATTCTTATGGCAGTATCATATTCATGAGCTAAAAGGTTTCTGATCATGAACATTTAGATGACACAACTTGCAAACATTTTAGCGATTTTTCTCTTATTTATGTTCTAGTCATTTGTAACCCCTGACCCCCAACCCCTGTGGACTGCGGGGAAACTTCCAAAGTGTGGGGGTGGAATAGCCCGGAAGAAATTTTGTTTGGAAATTCCCCATCTTCACTCCTTGAAATTTGTAAAAATATGCACCCCCCAGTCCCCCACCGTGTGAGAAAACAAATTTTGGAAGTATTTGGTAATCCTAAGGGAAATGCCCCACCATTCCTTCACAGTCCTTATGCATTACATTAGAGTTAATACACCTGTGACACTACTTTTAAAGAGGCAAATCCATTCTTACGGTCTTATGTCAATTCTTTGCCTCCGTACGCGATATAGATGTGAAGTATTGTTTTGTGTTAACTTCATTGCACATTGCAGTCACAAACATGGATAGTTTTTGGAACCGTTGAAAAGATGCGCAGGTCAGCATCATTGATCAAGTTAATGTGACGGGGAATTTCACATGAAACCTATTTTTAGCTATACATGTCGCAGTTAGATTTACAACTTCAAAGCTTTGAATTACTACTTTCTAGGAGCTTGCATCCCCCACAGTCATAGAGAACAGTAATTGAGACCTTTGAACTATTTTATACTGGTTTGCTTCTGACTTGAAATCGCATTGCTACATGACAGTCTGAAGGTCGTTGCTGCAGCGATCAAGATTATGTATCTACAGTTCAGTTCTGTATTGTAAAGATGAGCTTTTAGGAATTACTGTTACACTATATAATGCATGCTATTCTTTGACCTTCCGCATGTTATGCAAAGTAGTCGATAATGTAGATTTTTGCTTCTTGCTTTTAGCCGCTAATTGCACTCAGCATGTGGCTCAGCTCTCCTGAATCCATTTCTTGCCTAATGAAAAATGAAATGAAAATTTAATCTTCTGAACACTAATTTGAAAAGCAATTAGGAGGACTATTACACCTGTGTGAAAAGCAATTATTCATAAAATAAAGTAAGAACTGTCTGCTAATTTACTTTTATACTCGCCTCATTTTAGTAAAATTACTTTTAATGAGGTTACAAAGACCTTAGTGATTCCGGGAACACACAAAATTAATCTGTATAAATAAATGCAGAATTTAGATTTGACAAAATTGGGAATTCGATTTCAGCGGCCGGACAAGGACCAGAAGGAAATGGCCTTGAAGTGGACGGAACTGGGGACAGATGAACCTGGTAAATTATTTTTATAGCAAACTTGACTTTCATTGAGTCAGAAAATTTATAATTACTTTACATCCAATTGCCTGTATGTAAGTCTTAGTTTTAAATTTGTTTTCGAAACACAAATGGCAACATTTAGATGATGATGACTTGATGTCCTTGAGACTATCTCTTACGAAAAAAACCCAATGGTAATATAGCTGATATGTATTGGTTACAGCTCTGGTTATTCAAGTATGCAATGTGTATGAAGTTGTTAACAAGGTACGAATTAGAAAGGATCATTCAACAGTGGAAGTATATCTTGTCATTTAATTAGTAAATTTACTCTCTGATAAATAACTGGCTTTTGGGTTAGTTGTGGCTCCATTCCTTCCCAATTGGGTGATAGTGACTGTTACATTCCCATCTTACAATCTTAACTGAAAAAACAATCTGCGATGAAGGCTCTCTAGCCAGATTTTGCTTATCAAGCGTTGGCGGACTAATACATAAATCCCAAGTCCCCTCGGGAAATTTATGCAGCAGAAATGTCTAGTTAAACAGAAAAGTAGCTTTTTGAAAGCTGGATTCCTTTAATCCTGTGTCTCTATTCAAATGTAGAGGTCTTAAATGAAAGCTTCTTAGGGTATCGGTTCCAGAAAATTATCCCTTCTTAATCAGGCGCCACCCATCCGAGTATCTCTTTTGAATGAAGGGATCTTTTATCACTATTTCATGTATGGACAAAAATTGGGTATTTGAATATATAATATATGTTAGCTACATGTAATATTTCTCCTATAATCTTTTTCGCTACCTTTTTGTAGCCTACCTTCCATGCCATTTGTATCATATTACCGATGATATTACATTGCGAAAATTATTATTTAAATTCTGTTTAAGATTGTGTCACTCAGGCATTTGCCAATGGGAACAGTTGTAAGTGGAAAAGCGTGTTGTTGACCTGTTCCGTTTAAAACCCAAACCTGTGTGAAGTACATTATGATTATTCCTCAGTCTAATCATTAATTTGTGTTTAATGTCCAAATTGTTCCCAAGGTGTGAGTTAGCCAGTAGGTTTCAAATCTTCAATCATCCTTGGCCTCATTGCTGTGTCCTCCTCCTGTCCTAATAAGCTTACCAAGTGCATAATTACAGGACATAAATCCCTATTCAGTCATCCATCCCAAGGTGTGAAGTATTCCCAATCAATGTACCCTTTTGTTGTACGAGGTTTCTAAGGTTTGTGATGGCTGTTTGTTCCCACCACCTTGTTTGCACTGGACAGAGCCCGTGTGGGTGTCATTGTCTTAAATTTTAGAAAATGAAATTAATACCAAACACACCTCCCTCCATCAGGAACACAATTCTGATGGACAAACAAGGAGGATTTTTGTAGAGATGGCTTTTTGTGTCCTTCCTTTAGCTGCCGTTTCTGTTGTTTCATGTGTGAGAGACTGGGGTCTGACTCGGCGAAATTGATCATTCAATTTTTCATAAAATTTTAATACACTGTAATAGAACTTATGGTAACATAGTAGAGCAAACATTTTGATTGAAAAAAATCAACCAACACAAAATCTGTAAATGTTTTTTGGCTTAATGATTGAGGCTCTAAATGGGGGGGTTATGGGGGAAAGGAAATTCGAAAGTAAAATGGAAAAGGGACAGGGTGTCGCAAAATGCCATCCAGAGCTTCAAGAATAACTTGTTTCGCCGTCTACTTATTGATTTTAAGTTTTTGTTTTGGGAAAAAGATTGTTCTTAATCGGAGGTGACGCTATTTGTCCAGAACTTGCACTGTTCTTATAGCAAGAGTGTTCTCTCACTTTATTGTTCGGTACTACAAGTGTACTAGTGTCACTATGCTGTCCAGGAAGGACCTGTGGCATGTATATCATACATTTGAAGGCATCTTATTCCAGGTTACATTCTGTCACTGCTACCGGTTAGACATTCAGCCAGTTCCAGGAAATCCCTGCTGAAGTATTAGCTATATAGTACTCGTAGACTAACTGCTCCAGACAGGCTATTTAGTACATATCCTGGCTTAGCTTAGCTGCCACTTTGCTACATTTTTAGATATTCCTAAATCAACCTCATAGACTGTCACCAGGGACGACAGAAAAGAAAAGCAAACGAGAAGTAAGGGAGGAAGGCAACTAGTCTAGATGGAGGGCCCTATAATCTTCCTAATGTTGCAAATGTGTTTACTGGTGTGCTAGGTAGATTAACTCTGGTTGCTGGCCACTGGAATGGATGACAAATGGACAGAAGCTGGTCACACTGCTGCATATTTTCAAAAAGATATTGACAGTGTAATAGATATTTCCTTTGTGATAAAGCAAGTTGCAACCTTCGTGAAACTTATACTCTGAGGTGAAAGAGTTATTTCTCACTTTAGAGAGGAGTAACTGAATTGAGTTGTTATTATAATAGCACTCTGGGCTTCCAATCACTCTTGGTTCGACTTCAGCTCTGGCGGGGTCATCTGAGCCTCTATTGGACAGCAGTTTTGATCGACCTTTGTCTCAAAGCTGTGTCCGCCCCCTGTCCTAATTGCCCTACCAAGTGTATAAATACTATAAATACAGGACATAGAGCCCCAATCATCCATCCATCATGTTTTAGATTGAGTCTTTATACAGAAACTTGAGACTCCAAGAGAAAATACATTTTTGTCTCATCAGATTTCCTTGTAATATCTCAAATTAGAGGCATATGTATATATATATATGACAGCACTGACCTTTGGTCTATGTCAACTTTCAGATCTGAGCCAGTTCCGTCCAGTGTATGCTCCAAAGGACTTCTTAGAAGTGATTTCCTCGTTAAGGAATTCCAACATGCTGGAGGGAGCTGAGAATGCCAGGTAAATTATTCTGATCAAGTTATATATATAGGCCTATATGGAAATATTCTCGATTGTTCCTTTGCACTTGTTGAGATTGTTTTGGAGGTTTTAAAAGTAATGTTAAACATTTCTAAAGATCTGGCAGCAGGTATTTTCTCAAAACACAGCCGACAACTCTATTATACATGTGATTTTTGGATGTCTAATAGTCCCTTTTATAAAAAGATTTCTGATAGCTTTCTGATTCTGATAAGTTAATTGCAACCAAAGCAAACTCTTATCTTGAAATTGATTGATCACCTGTGGTTTAGTTGCCCTCCTGGAATTAATCATTTCTTGTGGGGAGCACAATAAATCATAGCTTGCCCAATTATTTAGTGATATTCTCTTGCAGTATTTCCAACTCATGGGGCCTCGTGCAAGTCTCTTTGCCGGTGAAGGACGTTCACGCTTTGGTAAGGACAAACAAATTATTTATTTACGGAGGGCTGTCCTTTTTAATTCGCTAACAATTGAGTGTCAACTTGCGTGTTTGCTTGATACAAAAATATTAATCAAACGGCATCCTTTACACTGCTTAATGTGACTAAGGCCGACCAAGTAAACTGATGCCTTGGACTTTTTTCTCAGCTCTGGTGCCTGTCTAATTAGTATTAATGGTCACTCTATGGTAGTATGCATTGTAGTTTATGTTGTTCTAAAAGAAGAATTGACTTGATCTAGGGTTTGCTGCGGTGCTGCCTTTGTTTGTGTGGTTTGAATAATGGTAGACGCATTGAGCCTGTCGAATTATCTGCCCACTAGAAACAGTTTTTAGTCGAGCGTCACAGCTGCAGTGTTGGCTTGTGGACCTTGCTCTCCAATGAGTGATGAGTTGAAGTTATTTCATCCTCAGGACGATGAATAAAGGTTAGCAGACGTATCTCTGTTTGCCTCTAGAGAAGCCTTGTTGTGTTTGCACCACACCTCACAAGCCGCGACAATGACGCAACAATGATGCAACATGCAAGTCAATTAGAGGTGGTGCCAGTTCTGTGCTCAATGTCTGGCTCTGACGGGCTGTGTTTGTTTAGTGAAGTTGCTTATTGGATGAATCTAATGGACAAATCAAAGAAGTGCATTGAAGCCTTTGTGTTTTACCGCTTGCTTATCAGCATGATCCTGCATGAATCAGAAACCCCACTTAACCCCACTCAATAATGACATATGCCTTTTGCAACTATATTACCTATAGTTTAAACAATCTTGTCTCAAACAGACAATGCCATTAGTATGAAGCTGATTAGTTGTGGCTTTGCTGACAGTTGCAGGATACTCATAGTGTGATTAATGTCTGACATTAAGTTGCTGACTTTTGCTACAGGTAATGTATGTATGTATGTATGTAAAGCTTTATTTAATGTCGTATTCAATCAGATACAATCGTATATCATAAGTTCAAGACTTCTGTACGACTAATTATGAAAATATACACGTTTATAGAGTTAATGAAAAAATAAAAAAGAGTCCAAATTCAATAAAAAAAAGAGTCCAAATTCAAATGAAATTGAAGTAGTGTCCATATAAAAAGTTCCGTTGATTTCAATTAAATATATATCCGTTTCAATATTCAAGAAGAGTCCAAATTAAAGCAAAATTGAAACATAGTCCATATTAATACAACGGAGTAATCCTCATCCCTTTGGTAACAACAAGGGGGTTTTAATCCATGGAGAAATCCGAGCTCTTTACACTCTTTGGAGTGTCTGTGGCTCTGAAAAACAAATTAAATAATATGAATAAACTGTGTGAAGCCAGACTCTCATAGGCTTATAGCATTGTCTTCGCACGTCAACAGCCATGCTGTGACACCCTTCTTGAAGGTGCTGAGTGAGACACTATTTTTTAAAGTTACTGGAATGTTATTCCATATTTTTGCTCCTAGATAGCTGAAACTATTTTTACCAAATGTAATAGTATTAAACTCTGGTAGCACCATACGTTGGTTGTCTCTCATTATATATCCTGAGTCCTGAACACTGAATAGTTCAGTTATATAATCAGGTGCAATACCATGCTTTACCTTATAAATTTGAACAGCCATGTTCTTAATACACCTTTTGTATATACTTAGTTGCTTTTCTTGTATACATATTTCCTCATAACTCAAATGACCTTTATTTGTCACAAATCTTAAAGCTCTCTTGTTCATTCTCTCTAACTTATCTAAACTTGATTTATTGGCAAACAACCATACAACAGAACAGTAGTTAAAATTACAGTTAATATACTAAATATAGCTGTTATAAATTGTCATTTTAGAGTCCTTTTCTAAGTGATGCTTTATTCTTTTCAGTGCATTTATCTGCTTCCCTGTTTGACAGCATAATTCATCGATATGAGGGGTGTATTTTAGACATTTGTCTAATTCGACCCCAATATATTTATGCTATTTGAAGCCTGAATTTCAGCATTATCCAACACAATTGTGCCATCAGAGACTTCATTGTTCCTATCCAAGTACATCAATTGGAATTTGCTGGCATTTGCTTTCATATTGTTTTGCCTGAACCATTCCATAGCAGTTTTACAGTCATCAGATAATTTGTCTTTGAGAGTGACAAGATCAGTTTCTGCACTAATCAGTGTGTTATCATCGGCATAGTTGTATGTCTTGCTATTGAATTTTTCGTACAAGAAATCATTGATGAATATATTGAATAACAGTGGGCCTAAAATCGAGCCTTGTGGAACACCCTTGATATTATTGACCCAATCTGAGAATGTTTCACCTATTTTCACTCTTTGTTGTCTACTCATTAAATATGATTGCATAAGTTGGCACGAGTCTATGTCGAATCCATAAGCTGACAGCTTTGCCAGTAATAGGCCATGTGGCATACAATCAAAAGCCTTTGATAGATCAATTGCAATTATGCCTATTGTGAGGCCCCTATCAAGTGATTGTCTGATGTCCTCTGTCATCCTGAGAAGGACATCTTGACAACTGTACCCTTTCCTGAAACCTGACAAGTATGAATGAAACATTGAGTTAATGTATTGATAAACCTGATCATACAAAGCACGTTCCATTATCTTGGAAAGTATTGGTAACAAATTGACCGATCTATAGTTGTCCTTGTTCAATTTGTCCTTCTTCTTAAAAAGGGGTGTTATATTTGCCTTTTTCATTTTGTTTGGGAAGGTCCCCTCTAGTATACACCTATTCATAAGTTGTGTTAGGGGCTTTACTAATTTGATGCTAATCTTTTTCACAAAACTTGCAGGAATCTCATCATAACCTGCTGCTTTCTTTGTTGAAAGCTGTTTAATGTATTTATGGGTTTCTTTTTCAGTGACAAATCTAAAAAGAAACTTTGAAGATTTGCTCCTATTTATCCTTTCATTGATACATTTCACACTTGAGTGCTTCTCATATTGTGCTATGATGTCATGTAGTGGCTTCTCATTGTTCTCTGGAAGTCCAATGTCTGAGCCAATTGATTGAAAGAAACTGTTGAATATACTACATACCCTTTGATCATCTGAAATTATTTCCCCATCTTCACGTAATGGTATGCTGTCTGATTTGGTTCTAGACTTGGAAAAAAGTGGCTTCACAGCTTTCCAGAAGTCTTTGTTCCGTGTTCCTAACTTACATTTCTCTTTGAAGTATTTGCTAATCTCCTTTCTTTTAATTGCATTAACCTTATTTCTCTGTGTTCTATAAAGAATCAGGCAGTGATTTGATCTAGATTTGTAATACTTATTTCTCAACTATTTCTGTATAGAATTTCCTTCCTGAGTTCTTTTGACATGCAGTGGAAATCATTTTTCCTTATTATCTTAATCTCTTTGGGTGCATGTTTGTCTAGCAATTTACACAGGGTTCCGTGAAGAAAATCACATGCACTATTTACATCTTGGCAGCTGTCAATTGCATCTGACAGGTCCATTTGTGTCATCTCTGCTATAACTTTTTCATAATCTATCTTCGATAGCCGTCTGACTGATACTTTCTTTATTTTTGGGGCTGGTCTGTGTATTCGCAGAACCCCACCTATCAAATTGTGAAAATCACTAATTCCTGTATTTACAGAAAACGTTTTCATGAATTTCCTCCTTTTAGTAACTAGCATTACATCTATGAGAGTTGCATGGCTAGATTTAAAGCAAGTAGCATCTCTGATTATGTTTGTTAAACTGAAAACTGGAGTGATGCTTGATAACATGTTTTCCTTCATCATATTGAAATTCAGGTCTCCTATGATGACTATGTTCTCGTAAGTGTCACTGACCTTCTCACTTATTTCAATAAATGTCTTTTTGAATATAACTGGATCAGTTTTTGGGTTTTTGTACATGCCTAAAAGCATTATCTTTTCATCAGCTATATTGAGTTCAATAGACATACATTCTATTTCATCATTACATATACTTATGTTGCCCTCAGAAAATGGGATGTCTTTTGAAATGTAAGCCAGTAAACCACCACTGTTTGATCTCTTATCTTTTCTTATGCAGCAAAAGCCTTCAATATCTAACACTTCTTGTTTATAAGAATCATCAAGTTTAGTCTCACTCAGCACCAACACATCAAGTTTGCACCTTGTCTGAAGTTCTTTGATCTCATTGATCTTTGATCCAAGGCTATTAACATTGAGATGACTTATAATTACATTTTTGCCATTCTCAGTTCTTATCAGTTGCACTTCATTGTAGAGCATATAGTTTGTGTCATTTACTTCACTTGTATTATCATTTACATTGTTGATTATGCAATTGTCATTTTCGTCAATTTGACTAATTTGCAATGTATTTGAATCCATGTTATCACATGTGTACGTTGAAATCTCATCAAAAGTATCTAAGTTTGCACTTATCTTTGATTCCTCCATGGTTGGTGCGGCCCTCGGGTCGTAGCCAATATCCTAGTAGTCATTGTAGTCATAGCAGCTGTAGTCATTGAAGTCATTGTAGTATCCATGTGACTGTAGGGACGGGTAGCTGCAGTGTTTTCTCTTGTGTCCTGCTTGGCCACACATCCAGCAGGATACGAAGTCTTCTTTGCGACACTGCCTTATTCCGTGTCCAGCCTCGCCGCACTGGTAACATCTTGGTTGCTGGTCTCTTGTTGCCCAGTTTCGAGAGAGGGATCTGGTCTGTTGGGGTCTGATGAACTGGGTTCTGTTCTGTTGTTGCCTGTTGGGCTGGGGCCTGTTGGGCTGAGGCCTGTTGGGCTGGGGCCTGTTGTTGTGATGGGGTCTTTTTTGTTGGTGGGATCTGTCAGTTTTGCCTATGAAATTCGGATTTTCTTGGCATTTCTTTCTGAGGTCCATCCATAACTTGCCTAGGTTGTTTTGTCCATGGCCAGTCTTTCCCCTTCCCCAGAACTCATGTGGGGTGTCTTCTACGATCTCTTTGGATCCTGACTGAGTAAGAGTACTCCTGACAATGTCACTTGTCTTCAGTTTCTCTTTGATGATGCTCTCCATTACTTTGCTCTTTTTCTTTTGCCAATTGTCATTTGTTGTAATCTTTTAATGTAATACTAAATCTCCGTGATTGACCTCTACATTATATATAGGCTTTTATTGACAGAGAATATAAACAAGATACATTTGTAATAAACTCTACATATATAGGGTATATTTATTATATAATATTTATTGACTAAAAATATGTAGGTTGTACAGCATCCTTGCTTGGATATTTTTATCACAATCCCGATTGATTTCAGAGAGTGCAGTTCAGTGAAATGTCCATCAACCAGTGTCAGTCGGGAGTCGACGATGGCATCCAGGTCCCCGCGGAACTCTTCCAACTGGAGCGAAAGAAAATGGCCAAGAAAGGTCGAGATTATTACTTAGGCTGCCTATTTGTCTTTCAACTGTGTCACAATGTGCCCTTTGACATATTCTCAAGCAGTTGACTTACACATAATAGCTCTTGAAGTTTATTTCACATTAGCCTGACAAAATTTTGATGAGGCCACCTTGAATTTGCTGCTGTGATTCAACCAATTACTTCATTTGAGCTCTTGCACAGATTATATCTAAACTGTACAGTGTATTGAATTTATTTGCCCTCTATTCCAGTATTAAGCAGCGGCCATAGTCCTTTAGCCCAGGAGTTTGCCAAGAAGGGCTGTCCAGTCAGTTTCAGGGCTCGGCTTTGGTGTCAAATTCTGAATATTCATGTGGATGATGTGGTAAGTCAGTTTTATAGTTATTTTGAATCTTTGTTTCTTTTCAGCAGATGAGAATTAAGCTGAGAACAAAGATGGATGGTCAAGGGTTAATTTTTAGGATGTGAGCACAGAATTCTTGACTCATTTATAATTCAGTGGCCATCTGGAAGCAATTTGGAAGTTCACGGACACAACTGGAACACCATGGAATGTTTTGCTTCATTTGAATGTTCCAGGGCCATTGGAATATTCCAGGCCATCTGCGGTGTCATTTGCAGTGTCATCTCAATGGTTCAGAACTTTGAGGACCTTTTGAGTTGTCTTGCAATTTGGAATGTCCACTGTGAAAATGTTCCAAACCTTTTGGAGTGTTTTGTTGGCTTAACGCATTCTGGTTCGCCCAGCTGCATATTCTGTTACCTTCAAAGATCATTTCTCTTAAATAATTTATTGTTAGCCTTGATCAAACTTTCAGTGCTGCAAAATTACACCGTCTTTTATATTATTTATTTTCTTGAGTTCTAAAGCTTTGAACTGGACCTTAGCTCAGTTAATGGTTAACCATATTTTTTATTTTATGGCAAAGATGACTATATATCTCTCCTGGATATACTCAAGAAAGTTCCCTCTCTTGACTCTCAGATTGCCATTTTTCTCTCTAGGATATCTTGTACTACGAACAGCTGAAGCACGGGGTATTCCAACATGACTTGCTTGTAGACAACCTGATCTACAAAGACGTCAAACTCACAACCACCAACGACGACCAGTATTTTGTCTTTGAGGACTACATTTACCAAGTGAGTTGCTTTCCTCGAATTTGATAAAATGGTTTCAGACAAATGGTATATTTCTTGGAACAAGGTAGGGTAACCTTTATTTGATGAAATTTTAAAGTGAACATTGCCTTTAAGCTGACATTTGAGCTCTTTATGCATCATTTATTAAAGTGCTTTCTTTCATTGGGAAGTGAACTTTGGGAGTGTCCATCCCTGATTGATACTTTCTCTTAAATTGAACCCAAAGTTTTAGTGGCCCTTCATGAGAAAATCTTGGCTGGGTGTCGTACGGATGAGATATTGAATTGGCAGCCCCTTGTATCAGTGTCTATGTGGGGCAAGTAACAGATCCCTCACTTGGGGTAAATGTGTAACTTGTTGAGGACCCCCGATCTCTCTCCTGTCTCATCAATCAACCCTCGTGAGCGCCCAGAACTGCACTTGCCACTATCTATCCATCTCTGAACTGTTACCATGTGACACACATTTATACACTTACATACGCCTCAGAGCCCCTTTCCTCTGCTTTGTAAATAACCAACTGTGTATTATTTCAAGGTCCTGCTACCATTTTCAAGAGATACCAGAGTCCTTCAAGTTTTCCGCGAGTGTGCCGCTAACCCTGCTAAGTCATTTATTCGTGGCAAATTGGGAGTTCAAGAATATGCCGTTAACTACCCACCCAATGGAATCATTCCATTCCATGGGTTTTCAATGTATGGTATGTATAAATTTGTTGATATTTGTTACTTATTCGTTTTATAAATTTGTTTAATCAAAGTAAAAGGAAGTAATTTGAGTAATTTATTGATTTTATTATGCATTTTGAACCCATCTTATAAATTTGTTAGTTATTCAAGGTAAAAAAATTATAAAGCTTCAAATAATTTTTTGTTTGAAGTCTTCTTCCAGCGTGTGCGAATACCTTATGCCAACTTTTAATCTTTTAGTGTATAATTTAGCACATGTTATACAAGTAAGATTTTGTTATTTTTGAGATATTTATATTATTTTTCAGTGTCTCCTCTCTGCTACATGTATGACGACCCCATTAAGCTGTATTACATGTTCCGCGAAATCTACATTCGCTATTTCTCAAAACTCCACGTTTTGTCGTCCCATCCACAGGTGAGGTTCAGGGAAATGGAAATGGCCTTGAAAGGGATTGGCTTTTAACAATTGATGTCTATGTGTTATTCTGACAGTTGCTGGCACATGTGTGCACAGGTTTATAACTTATTTTCTGTTAATGTTGACCTTCATATATGGTGTTATTTTCTTAGAACATGGCGAAGCAGCTGCATTTCTTATCATGATGGCAGACAATATTTGACAAGTTCTGTCATCTAAAAGTTGCAATGTTACATATTATGGCAATCCAAATTGGGAAAAGACTTAAAATGCGACAAAATTGCGAAAACAACATGCAAGTTTTAGCTCACCATTCAAGAGAAACTATAAATCTATGAAAGACATATTGGCAATACCTCGCTGATGAAACACTATCTTTTGTCGGCCATTGCAATGGATAATGTATGCCGTAGTATGAAGATGTCATGGCCAGGTTTACTTTATTGCAGGGAATTGTGGCGCTGTGCTTGCAGTTTGAATCTCTTCTCCAAACTCGCGAACCGCAATTGTTCTACCATCTGAAATCCTCTGGCATTCAACCGTGAGCATTCGTGTTTTATTTGATCACTTTTTGAGGATGAACATAATTTATTTCAATATTTCCCAAGGCTATTGTAAGTCTTTTCAATCTTAAATTGTTTTTTTTTCAATCAAAGATTGAAGATAGCCTTCAAGTGGTTGATCAGAGCATTCTCCGGCTATCTCTCCAGTGAGCAAGTTTTGCTCTTGTGGGACCGAATCATCGCTTACAACTCCCTAGAAATATTACCAGGTTAGTACTACCATTAAATTGTGTTGGCATAAACTATGGGTCCACCAAAAGTGAAAAGTTCTAGTGATTTTGTACCTATAATAATTTAAAGCTTGTGTAATTTTGTAACAATGGTATTCTTCTAAAGTTGTGTAATGTGTATCTTGTTTTTACTTAATATTTCAGTTTTGGCCATGGCCATATTTTCATTCCGAAGAACGAATCTCATGCAAGTTCAGTCATACTCAGCCGCAGAGGTGAGAACTGGATAATTATTTATTATACTTTCTTATTGGTTTGAAACTTACAATGCTTGGGGAAACATCTGGCTAATTAATTCCACTATTTTTCTGGGTTTTTCTTGTTCCAGGGCGTAATGGCGGACATATCCACCTTGAAAGTCATCCCTCTGATCCAGCTGTCACTCTTCTCCCAGTAATTCACCTTTTTACATTTTCAGAATATTGTTATTTTATAATTTATTATGTGATATCGCAATAAAAAGTTAAATTAAAACTAAGAAATAGTCTTGCAGAGCTCTCCATTTTTGCTTAAATGTTTTATTGATCTCAACCAGAAGTTTTAAAGTTGCCTAATGGTCAAGGCCCTCGTCTGATTTGCGAGTGGTTGTGGGTTCAGTTTCTTGTTCATGCCAGTTTGGAGATTTTGTAAATTTCTGAGCAAGTCTTTAATAAGGGTGATATAACAAACTATATATAGAAACATCAAACAAGATGGTGCGAGACTGGTGCTGTTCTGCTCTGCAATGGGCCAGTTTTGTGGTCAAATTTTATTTGAAACAGAAAGGTGAAAAAGTTTGATATAAATGAAGATATATCTGGCAGTGACTGCCACTGAACCTTTGATCAATCAAATCTGAGACCTGTAATCACGTCTTGATTGGAAGGTTTCACACATTGCACCCAATAAATTCCATATGTCTGTCAAGGTCCTTCTACTTGCCACTAATTTCCAGACTGATTATAGATAGATTTATTTCATCGCTCATTTGGAAGTTCTACAGAAAGACAAGAAGTAACTGGTCAATGATAGACCACTCTTGAGCCGAGGACTTATTTCCACTTTGAAAAGCAAAAGCACGAGAAAATTGGAAAAATATATCTGCCCTTTTCTGAGTTGACCTGAGGCGTAACTGATAGGGCTTGTCCTAAGCTCGTTAATGAAGACAAATGACGAACTAGGAAACACAAATGCCACCGTGACAGATTGTGACAGACTTTGAGGGATCACAGTAACCTTTCCTCCTGCCGAGTCCTGCGTCACACTAAGCTGCTAAACCCTGCTGCACTGGGGTGCAGGGATCTTTCTCCCTTACATCATCAAATGAAAATCACAAGACTGGTCAAGTCTATTTAAAGCAAACTTTCTACAAATAGAAACTTGCAAACATTTAATGCACTGGTTAGAAACTTCAAATGCACTGGTTAGAAACTTCAAAACAAGCAACCTTGCAGTGAGGATTATGGATGAAAATAAGACAGCTTCTTTAGTTTTCAGATTTTTTATAAAAACATAAAAAACTTGTATTCAAAATACATTTTCACTGAAGAAATATTCAGAATATTCACATCCAAAATATAAATTACACTCATACAAATTAAGACGCACATCAAGAAACAGATAAAAATAGATTTATTCTACTCGTACGTTTCTGCTCTACCAATCATCGAAGATGCCATCTGATGCTTCATCCTGACTTTTACTGAAAATTTAAAAAAAAAACAACTTAGAAATGAGAAATTTATTTATCTTAGAAGAAAGAAACTGTTGCTAAACATCAGGCAAAGGTAGAATATTGTCAGACTACCTACGTGTCAAAATTGAAAAGAATATTTGTCACCTACCTTTTATCTAAACTCTCGGAGATGTCTTTTTCTGAATCAATAATCTCCTTAGGTGTGGTCTAAAAAATAAGAGAGAAAACCTCAATCAAAAATTCCATACAACAGATATGATGATAATGTCATACTCTGCGACAAATAGGTCAGGCACGTAAAAGAGACTGAAATTTTATTCTTAACCAGAACCGCAAGCGGTTTCAACGCTCGTCTATTGATGTGAAATCTATCAAAGTGTGCTTGATTATCACCCACAGGCCAATACCTAATTTCATAACCCTAAGTGATATTTTAAGGTTACAATGGGCAGTTCAAGAATGAAGAAAGATGGCTGCCAACATGACCACAATGCATTTCTCAAATTTTTCCCGATCCATACCAACAGGCCAATAACTGTACCAAATTTCATAACTGTAAGTGAAATATTAAGGTCACAATGGGCAGTTCAAGAACGAAGAAAGATGGCTGCCAAAATGGCCACCACAAAATGGCCGCCATCCTGGATTTCTCGACATTTTCCCGATCCATGCCCACAGGCCCATACCTGTACCAAATTTCATAATTGTAAGTGAAATATTAAGGTCACAATGGGCAGTTCAAGAATGAAGAAAGATGGCTGCCAAAATGGCCACCACAAAATGGCAGCCATCTTGGATTTCTCGACATGTTCCCGATCCATACTCATAGTCCCATACCTGTACCGAATTTCATAACTCTAAGTGGAAAACAAATGGACACTTACAAAAACCTTAACCGGGACAACGAATACAACGACGATGACGCCGACGACGACGACGCCGATCGAGTGACGACAATAGCTCTTCGTTTTCGAAGAAAACAGACAAGCTAAAAACTACTCAGTATAAAATTAGTCAGTAAACAGCATTCAATTTGATGGATAGTGGATGCCCTTACCTCTGGAGCATCCCTCTTCTGTTTGATCATGTCCATGTATTTCTGCATGACGGGGTCAATTTCTGGTTCTTGCTTCGCCGGTTCTTCTCTCCTCGGTTCCTCTCTTGGGAATGAAATGTCAGGCACTTTGTCTGCATTCTGTGAAAACAATTAACATAATTGTGTCAAATACATTTTCTAATGACTCACAGACATATTTTGAGAACTACACACAGATGGGCCATTAGTCCAGTTGGTAATAATTTCAGTATTTGGCACAAATCAGCAAAACTAAATCCACCTTGTCAGTGTGACTGTCATCAGAACTCCTCCTCTGCCAGGCACTGTCAAGGGACAAAGGGGCCGGTTGGAATGAAGTGGGGACAACCTCTGGTTCGGAATAGTGAACTTCTGAAGGCACGTAGACTTCGGAATCCAACCTGTAGTCTTGTTTTGTGGCTGACGGCTCGTCTGCAATTGAACCTAATGCACTCGCTGAAAGAAAAGACAACACTAGAAATACAGTTCAGATTGCATGCAAAATTAACAATGAGCTTTCAAAGGATATTCATTATATGAATTGGAATGCTC
This sequence comes from Platynereis dumerilii, assembly GCA_026936325.1. NCBI lineage: Eukaryota > Metazoa > Annelida > Polychaeta > Phyllodocida > Nereididae > Platynereis > Platynereis dumerilii. The sequence goes on from JAPTHN010000029.1 coordinate 34,285, forward strand.
TATGAAGAAGATGTCTTTATTTTTTGTTTGGTCAATTCATTTCTATTAAATAAATGTTGGTGAAACACGGCAATCCAGACATGATTTGTAATCATAAAAGATGATAATAAATCACCTTCAGTATTTTTGTTAATCTCCGAGACTTCACTTGCTGAGGCTGGGGTTGTGTCAGGCACGTCAGTCAATGCTGCAGGAGGTTCCATTGGTTCCCTGGCAATATCCACATCAGAATCCGTTCTGGAAATAAATGAATTGAAATAAAATCTAAAAAGATAATTCATTTGGCATTATGACAGCAGGCTTATTCCATTTCATCAACTGGAAATTCAATTGAGACAATGGCACACAGGAACAGGAGTAATATGCACTATTTTTCCAATATACCTCGGATAAGAAGGGCGATCAGCACCAGAAAAGGCTGAAGCATGTGTTGAATAAATCTGTTTATATGTCTGCGTCTGTGAGTACGTCTGTGGAATGTCAACCCTCTGAGGTCTATCGACATTCACCCTAAATGGGGTCCCTGGAGAATTGAACCTTGGGTCTGAAAAAAAATGTAGCAAAGAAAGGAATTATATAGAAGCACCCACCAACATCAGTTCAGAATATTAAATTTCTTTGGCAATACATTGCATTTCTAGTATTACAACATTGGATTAACTACCAGTTGCCGGATTAAATTTATAAATTTGAATAAATTAAATTTATGAAACATTGGCTTTACCAGGAGTATAAGGTTTTGACATTTTCGGTGGCGGTGTGTGGTGTGGTAGCTGAGGGAGCACTGCTTCTACGGTTGTCATCTTGTGCTGGAAATTTCTGTAGTTTTCTTCAAGATTCTACAAATAAAGACAAGAATCCGCGGATTCAAAGCCTGGCTCAAGTGGCAGTGATGACGGCAAAATATGTAGCAATGCTGGTGAAATAGTTAAGTCTACGTTATGGTTTGGAAATGGCAGAGAAAGGTAGTTCTGAATTGCGGAATGTGAAGTGTTGTTATTGTAGTTGTTCCATGTACAAAATAATATCCAAATAACCACGAAAAGAATGTGTAAGATTTTTTCAAATCGTGAAGTCGCCCAATTTCCTCCTTTGAAAAAAATGGCGAAATTGAAAAAAATTTGGAAAAAAAAATAGTTTTTTCTAAATTTTGGAAAAAAAATTTTAAATCTTGGCACAAAAAATGTTTATATTTGAAAAAGAGAAGTTGCCTGATTTCCTCTTTTTGAAAAAATAAAATAAAAATAGTGTAATTGAAAAAAAGTTGATTTTTTTTTTTTTTTTTTTTTTCAAATCTTGGAAAAAAAAATTTTGGGAAAAAAAAAAGTTTGAAATAAAAAAAAAGAAATAATTTCCATACATCTAGCTACCCTAACAAACCAATAAAACACAAAAACAGACATATTGAACCTATAGTTATTGAACAGTAGAGTTGACAGACAATATTTTCAGACCATTACACCTGAATTAGCCTGGTGAGCCAGGCTAAAAAACTAGGATCATAACTTTTGGAATACATACATGAAAATTAAGACAGTTATGAAACATGTTAGCATCAGGAACTGAGGTAACTTCCATGAGAAATTTAAGAATTTACTGGAAGAGGCGCTATATAAATTACTATTAGGGTAGGGTAAAAGGGTAATATGCAAAATAACACAAACCTCGGCCTCCTGTTCAAGTCTCTTCAGTCTATTTTTGGAGTCAGATAAAAGACCCGAATAACTGTAATCTTCAGTTTGGGAGTACAAAGTTACATCATCACTGAAATCAAAGGAATAAGATGTTGACATAAATGTATACACCACCCTTTAATAACACTCAAGACAGAATTCGACACTTCAACAAAAGAAGAATCAATGCTCTAATTCAACATACAAATTAAGTGTGAACTTTTTTTTACCTAACTGTGTGAGGCTCCCTCATAAATTGCAGGTCAGGAGAAGTAGGGGAAGATGGGGTATGGTGGTGGAACACTTGACCTTTCAAGACTGCAATTGAACAATGGACTCTGTGTTAATTGTATTACAAGTTGTTTCAACAAATAGTCTACCCAAAAGTACACACCTGGTCACCTGCAGGAAGAGCAGCATCAAGAAACTTGTGGTAATTTTATAAGTCCAGAGAAATGTTCCACAAGAGCATTGCAACAATAGCGAGCTAAAATGAACAGATTCCTTAGAGTCACGATTTATTCACAAACTTTAAAGCTGTCATCCTTAAAATAACTGTCAGAATATTTTATAAAGATGTAACCCATCATATCTTGTGAATGTTACAGAGCAGAATTTAATAAAGAGCGTTTCCTAAACTATTACTTCCTCAAGATGTCAGTTAAATGTGAGACAGAAATTTTTTTAAACCCTCGTTTACCATTTTGAGCACTAGACAGCTGTTGCCTAAGATTGTCAATCTCCTGAATCATCTCCTCCTGCTGGTAAGTCTGCGTCTGGAAATTGGAGAGGAGGTTCCTCGCTCTTCCTCTCTGGAAAAAAGATAGAATAATTTTAGTTGTCAATAGATAATAATAGTGTCATTAGGAAAACATGTAGATATATATGTACAAACTGTTGTTGCCAAAGGATTTCTCTCGAGTGTAACACTGTAGGCCTCCGGTGTCCTGCACGTTACTAGCTCTAGGGGGCTCTGTATGCAGCTAAAGCCATGTGTACTGCAAGGTAATGCCCCCTAGTGTGTAGATTTTCTTTAGTTACAAATAATAAAATGCGAAATAGCAACTAAACCTAATTCTTCTAGGCCTAGCTGTTCTCACCTCTTCGAATGACTGGTTGTTCATCTGGGACCTCAACTGATCCGAAAACGTCTTCTCCTGTTTCAACTGGGACCGCAGTCGTTCAATTTCCCTCTGGAGATACAGCACTTCCGGGTTCGTTCTGGAGTTTTGGCGTTCTTCCATTTCATGAATGAGTTCTTCATGTCCTGATAACACACACCAAAGTATTCATAAATTAACCAGGAAATAATTTTAAAATAACATAACGGCCATAATCAGAAGCATTCCCGATTTCGTCAGTTTCAAATGAAAAGGAAAAAAATATCAAAATGAAGTGAAATTTGTTCTCTTACTTCGTCTGTCAATATCCAGACTTCTACTCATTTGGGTTAGTTGCCTGGAAAATAATAGGGTCCATATTAGCGCATTAAATAAATTCTGGTAAAGGTCTTAAATAAATTTCAGAAAAAAAAAACAACTTACGATCTTGTGTGACTGAGCTCCTGTTTTAGTCTAGAATTCTCGTCCTTCAAAGACTCATAGTCTCCAGCCTGAAATCAGTGATACAAACAGAATTCAAAAGCTATGAAGGTATTGTCAAGATGATTTAAAGAAAAGAAGTCACAACTAGCTGACAACTTTGCAAAATGTATAAGAAACTTGCAAAAAAAAATCATTCGAAATATTCTCATTTTCGTAACTATTACGGCATCATTGTTTACACATACAGCACAATGACATGTATGAAATTTTTTACATATCACCCACCTGCTTAGCCTTACTCCCCAGCCTCTCTGCCTCCTGTTGAGTGGCCTGTAAGTCTTTCTTGGTGCTGGAAATCTCATCCTCCATTTTCTGAACTTGAAACTTTGCCTTCCGCAATTCGTCTCTCACACCCTGGATGACCTGCAGCTCTCCTTCCAACCTCTTGTTATCCTCTGAAAATTATTTTTTTTCATTTATAAATAAATTAAAAAATAATTTTTTTAATGAATATAAATATAGATCCTTTCATTAACTTTAAATCGCTATCAAAATACACCCACCTTTTGCCTTCATTTCCCTAAACTCCAAGTCCCTATACCTTTCGGCATAACCTGCCTGGGCCTCAGCTTTATACCTGAGGAACAAATAGTCTTGATAAATAAACATTGATATTTTTTGGTTATTTTGGAAGTTTCACGACTAAAGTTTCCGTTATTTTTGGATTGACACAAAAACGGTTTCCAAAATGAACTGTTCTTCACATGAAATTATTTTTATAAAAACATTTTTGCCTTTAATCAAGAATATCTAAATGAAGTCGAGACTGCGCTGCATAAAGAGAATCTATGTCTAATACCTGGCAATCTCCACCTGCAGTTTGTGGTCATACTCTGACTCTGCCCTTCTAATAAACTCCTCTCTCCTCCGTATACTTTCATCCTTCTTATTCGTCAATTCTTCCGCCATTTTTCTATCCCTAAAACAGGTACAAGAACCATATAAACAACTGAGACAGTCTTCGACATATAGCATCATCAAATTATGCATAGGTGCCAGGAAACACAAATAGACCATGACAATTATGAATCAGTTAAGAATGAAAATGTCCTTGACTTCTCATCAAATCAAACATTTCAAAATTAAATTTCCATATTTTTTTTTTTTGCAAATACTGGACTAGTTCCGATCTCCATGTATCTTGCAGAATCCACCGTGATCTTCTGCCAAGATTAAATTAGATCTTTGGTAAATAAATTAAGATTACCGTCCTCTCTAAATTCCATGACTCTCACCTTTCAAAAGTTTCCTGCTGTCTCCTCAAATCAGTCTCTCTCTGGCGGAGGGTTTCAATTTCCGACAACATGTTTTGCCTTTGCATGTAACTCTCTCTTTCTGCGTCCTAGTCAAGGGAATGAAAAATAATAATTTCAGTTTGACCAACTAAACAATTCTGCAAAGAGCAGTCACAGCCGTTTTTGACTCTCTGGTGAGCATGCCATAAAGTTTAAAGAAAATATCTCAGAAAATGACATATATGTTTAAAGAAGAAAACTAGCTACCCTCTGTTGCCGCTGCAGTTGGTCCATGGAATTTCTTTCTCTCTCCGTCAAAATGTTGTATTTCACTCGGTAGTCTCTCTCCATCTACAAAAATTCAAATAAATGAAAATACTTAGTGTAAACAAAAATTATATCATTATTATGAAGCTAGAACGCCCGTGGAGGTAATATTGGTTTAAGGCAGAGGCAGCGAAGGTGAAGGGGCATTTAGCGCCACTTCTTTTTTGTGCCCAAGCATACCTAAATTGGCACCTTGTGCCCTTGAAACGATGGTATGGGGCTAGACAGTGGCCGAGAGCACAGAGCATACTGGTCGCACCCGGCTGCGTTCGGTCTAGTCTGGTTTGTGGCTTGTTTTTATGAGTAGGACTGTAGCAACATGAGGGAATTGAATTATCTCTTGGAATGAAGTGAGTGAGGAAAAATGCATTGAAATGATATTTTGTTGTATGGCATACAATTTAGATTGATGAACTTTTAGGCCTTCTGTTCTTGTTTGAATGCGTTGACTGAGAAAATGTAGGAGACTTAATTTAGCCCAGAAGTACAGATCAGTCCCTTGGCCTGATCGTGGGACAACGGTCACGACGTAGTAGATACTATTTGTAAGTTTCTAAAAATGAGATCAGTGTAACTAATTCCATTCTTCTGAGAAACAGTTGAAATGCCATACCTCACTCTTGGCAGCATTCAATTTGTCCACAAACTTTTCTTTCTCCTCCGATCTTATCCTGGCTAATTCTGCACTCTTGATTCTTTCAACCTGAAATAATTCAACAAACTTAGAACAGTCAATTAAGCATACATAAACGATGATAAAACAGCCAATAGGCAACGACTGGTTAACTCTGAAAATCCATGCTCGGTGCCCTGTTGAGTTATAGTTGGATCAAATTACAAATGCAATGCTGCAGGTTAATCACGTCTCAAGAGTATGGGTTGTAGAATTTAGGACCACATACATACTTACAGCACTAATAACTCTCTTAAGACATAAGATATAAAACATGATTATAACAATCAGCTTATGATTAAAACAATCAGCATATATATATATATAAATGAATTTTAACTGTACCTGCATCCTGACTTCGCCCTGTGCTTGCTGGTCTACTGCTTTCCTGTACATCATCATCCTCTCTTCTATGCTTACAAGGTGCGAGCTCTGGTCGCTGTTGGTGTAATATTCATCCACTGACTTCAATTTCTCCTCTGCAAAGACACATTCCAAGCATATTGTTTGAATATTTTACAAGAACCCAGGGGTTCAAAATGGAGGTGGTGTAGTGTCCTTAGTTGAAAATGACTATTTCCTGAGTGCCCAGTACCAGGTGTTGTTAATATATTGTGTGCTAAATTCAGAATTTCACAAATAATCCATTTACAAGCCACAAAATGATCATGTGGCAGATGCGATATGGAAAAAGAATAAATTTCATAAAAGAACTTGGAAAGAGCTTTAAAATGATGCATGGAAATGTGTATGATCTGTCAGGTAGCTCAACCTCCTTTTTGTGGAAGGAGCTGCACATTCATTTTGGTGAATATATCATATGATAAACAATAAGAAGACTGGGAATCTTAAGAGTAAGATATACTCAATCCACTATAGAATTAACTGTCTCATTATGGAACACTGGATATAACTTTACTTACATCGGTATATTCATTAAAATCCAATGGGCTCGGACACTGAGCTCAGACAAAACTAAGTTCCAACACAAAATTTAGACTAAACTAAAGTATATATGGCTATAAAAGTTACTAATATGTTTAACTAAAATATTTTTTGAAGTTTAACAATTTATTTGTTACGATTAATTTGCGAGAAACAAAAATTTAAGAAAAATATCAGAAATCCTAATTTTTTCCCAGTTTTTTTTAATGAAGGCTTCAAAGGATTGGCCCTCCAAATGAGGTATAATTTAGACACCTACACGCAAAATTTCAGAGGTCTAACTCCAAAATTGACGGAATCATGGAGCATTGAAAAAATAACATTTTTTTCACATTTTTGCTGAATTTGCTCTTACTTATTTCTGTAAGAGCATTAAGACCTCCAAAAGGCACATTTAGAGCGTTAACGCATAATATGGCAGATTTTCATGTTCATAGGTGCAACTGTTTCGGAGTTCTGCTCCGGAAAGGAAAAAAAAAATTATTTTTAATTTCCAATCTTTTACAAAAACAGCACCGATTGCTTAAATATGAACACCAAAAGACACATATATTCTACAAGACCCATTCATGTGCCAAATATCACATATGCAAGTGCAATAGTTTAGGCACAGTGGCCAATACACAATGTGTGATGCTGCCCATAGTGGATTCAAGCAAGATAAAAACGAAGTCACGTCCAAATAACAACATGCCGGCTATTCATTTCCATGCCAGGTGCTTGCTCTATAATCAAGCTAAGGTGCATTCTTGACTCCAAACTTCCCCAAACAAAATGGCCAAGTCAGGGCCCAAAAGGCTTTCTGAAAATGCTCAAATTTCAAATTTCCCGCCAAAACCTTCCATTTTGTCAAAGTGACTGCATAAATGGAGATGTGTACACACCTCCATTAAAAATGCAATACCTCAAAGCAAAGGCAGAGACTAGGCTACTTGATGCTCAAATTTTAAATTTCCCGCCAAAACCTTCCATTTTGTCAAAGTGACTGCATAAATGGAGATGTGTACACACCTCCATTAAAAATGCAATACCTCAAAGCAAAGGCAGAGACTAGGCTACTTGATGCTCAAATTTTAAATTTCCCGCCAAAACCTTCCATTTTGTCAAAGTGACTGCATAAATGGAGATGTGTACACACCTCCATTAAAAATGCAATACCTCAAAGCAAAGGCAGAGACTAGGCTACTTGTTATGTCAATTTTGAGTCCAATTTACAGTTTAAAATTCAATAACCTCACAAAGAGAAACCTTACCTATTGAACTGACTGGAGGGAGACCAATCTGATCGGTCTGAACGGCGGTGTCGTAACTCGGACTGCCATGAAGATGAGCCACCTCACTCAGGAACTGCCACAGAAACCCTGCAATACAAATTGGGGTGAAAAAAAATTTGACCTCAAAACAGATTCAAAACTTTGAATTGAGAATAGTCATGAGTTCACCTATCTTGACAGCAACTTACAGTTTGTCACGTCAAGCATTGAGACAGAAATTTAGCATTGTTTGTACAGGCCTTAAAAATCACCACAATGCGATAGGAGGTTCAGAAAATACCAAATTGGCAAGAACTAAGTCTCGGGGGGCACTGCAGTGCATTTTTGTGTGGTCACTGCCCATTGTCTGTCAGATTGGCAGCAAAACAAATGTCAACATTTTGAAAAATTGGACTGCCATATCCATAAAAAGGCAAATATCGGACAAAAACGGGACCAAAACATTGTGAAAATGTGATATTTATATTACAATAGAGCTAAGCTACACATAGGTTTATTTCTCCTGTGGGGCTTGTGGTAGCTGAGATATCTGGCCAAACGTTTGTCCTCTGCTTGACGTGACAAACTATAGTATTATTCAAGCAGGTAGGGAGGGTCAAAAACTTTTGGATGGTATAATTAGCAGAATGCAGCTCCATCTATGCAAACATGCTCGCCAGGATATCAAGGTTTATGCGGACATGGTTAAAATGTCTTCAATATCGGGAGGGTATGTACATTCATTAATGTAAAGGAGAACAACCATGCTGTGTTACCAAGGAGAAGCTACAGACAATTAAAGCTCTTTTTCTAACATCCACTTATTTTTAGAAAGGAAAAACCCTTGGTCCACAAATAAAGTAATGCAAATACAAGTGATGGTTGTGTATTTAGCAAGTTAATGGAAAGAATATATCATACAGATTTACAAAAATATTTACTCAGCTAATTTGAGGTCCTCCCCTATCGGGATAGGACCAGTCTCTATGAGCTCATGGCCCACAGACTTATCGTCATTCTAAATAGAAAGAATGACGACGTAAACAGTGCATATTCCTTCTTGAACATGAGTTCAAGCCTATTTTTAGCTGAGAAGATCAAATTTGGCGCCACACCAGACCACATGACCTATGATGTCATATCCTACCCATAATGCCTCACATCTGCCTCTTTTCGACGAAGCGAGACGCAGAGACACGTTCCATCGCGGGGATGGTTGGGTGGGAGCACTACGGTATAAGTCTGTGGGCCATGAGCTCATAGAGACTGGTCCTATCCCGATGGGGAGGACCTCAACTCTATGTCACTCATGGCCCACAGACTTATCGTCATTCTAAATAGAAAGAATGACGACGTAAACAGTGCAGATGTAGCAAAGCGGCGGTGGGGATGGAACCCACACGCCTGGGAGGCATTGACACCCCAGACAGAGCGAAAGCGCTGCTGGTTAGGGAGGCCTCATGGTGGTCCGGTTTGTGCTGAACAAATGACTGATACCCAAGCAGAAAAACCAACTCAAGAGCCCACAAGGGGTGAGATGAAGTGGGCAACAGGAAGGACCCCGAGCAGTGCCACTGGTGGGACTGGAAAGGGGAAGAAGTGGTTCGGCCGAGCCAAGGCTGTGGAACGGCCATGGAAGCTGCAGGAGGAGGTACAACCGAGGAAGACGGGTACCCAAGGACCTCAAAACCCGGCCAAGCAGGGTGGAAAGGAGGTAGCTGTAGAAGAGAGCCCCACGCTGTGCTATGACAGACCACAGGGCCAGAGACCAGCTGCCCAAGCCCGGAAGCTGTGGGAGCAAGAGCTGGAGGCAACGAGAAAATCCTGGTCAGGCTGCAGAGGGGCAGACAGCAGGAGAAGACATAGGGAATCCAGAGATGCCCAAGGAGCAGCGGAGCGATCCCAATCGGTGGGGAACCCCGCTCCGAACCCAAGGGGCAGGCGAACTGAAGACAGCCATTGCAAGCGGAAGAGTCCCGATGCAGTCCCAAGACACAAGGAGCAGGGCAGTCCAGGGAGAAGAGAGCCCGCAGACGAACCCCTACTGGTGAAAGGGAAGGCCGACAGAGTCGCCCAACTGATTCGGAGAAGGAAGAAACAGGGGGTGTCACCACGGATGGGAGACCCCTACTGGTTGAAGAACCGAGGAGTGCTTGCGCCAGGCAAGACACCCACCAAAGAAGTTGGCTGGGCCACAATGGCAGACCGTGGTGGCCTGTGGCCAAACCAGATGCAAATTGGCTGAGAAGCAGCCAGCCAAGCAGAGATGGACCTGTGAGGAGGCAATGTTGCCAGGACCCCCAGGATATGGCTGGCCGAGATCCCACTGGTGCGGCCAAGTCGAGGCCGCGAGGCAAGCGCGCTCCCCCCCCCCTTTTCAGAGCCGGGACCGGCCAGAAAGAACAGGAGGCAAAGGAGTCTCCCACAGGGCCACAACCAGGGCCAGGGGAGATGGGAAGGAGCCAGGATCCTCCAAGCCCAGCCAACCGGAGAGGCCGACGGTCCAGCAGGAGATGAACCAAGGCACGCAGGAGGAAGGAAGGAGCCTTCCGAGGACCTACAGGATCAAAGGGATGGTAGTCCGCGGCGACCAAGGCTGGAGTGAAGGACAACACCCAGGGAGCAAGCCGAAGGAGGACGGGTATGCCGAGCTCCGGAGGCAAGAGGGCGTGACCCAGCAGCGGCAGGCGAAGACGGGGCATCACGGCTCAGGCAGAAAGGCACATTCCAGGAAAGAAAGGTAACTGGAAACATGCCAGACGGTCAAAGGTGGGGCAAAAGCACAAGGCCTGAGCCCGCACCGCAGACCCAAATGGACGAGCAGCCCGCAGGAAGAGCTGGAGGCCAGGAGTAAAGGCCACCTGGGAGAACGACCGTACTGGTACGGGCAACCCCAGCAGAACCAAGCCCAGGGCATAATGCCAAGGATGGCAGAGGCCCCAAGACAGCAAATCCAAAGTGGATAGGTGAAAGGTCCAGGCGGACGGACCACACACACCGCAAGCAGAAGGCAGCCGGAGCCTGCCAAAGGGAGACAGGACGAGGAGAGGGTGATGTCCCTGACAACGTCCAGAAAGGAAGAGTCGGAGGAAGCAGCTGAGCAGCCGCAGCGGAGACGACGCCCGAAAGGCCAGAAACACAGCAATGAAAACCCCAGACCGAGCCGATAGCAAGGCCAAAGGGGCATGCTGAGGCCACGACCAACCATGCCGGAGCATGGGGAGGAAGACCAGCCAAGGCAACCTGGCTGGTAAGCCAAGGAGAAGCTGGCCCGGACAAGCAGACAGCTGAGGCTGGTGGGAAGACAGCCGAAGGACCCAACCGACCAACAACTCCCGGAGGAGAAAATAGAGCCACCCAGGCAAGCCGCATAGGGAGACTGGGCAGGCAGAGGCCCAGAGTCCTCAGCACCAGACCAGCCAGTGAGCTGACAGAACCGCAGAGAGGACCCGGGAAAAACGGCAGAGCCCTGGAGGGGAGCCCACCAGGGACAACCAGGCCAACCAACTAGGTGGTGCCGGAGCAGCCACCCGAGAGAGAACATACGACGGGTCGGAAGCGGCCCGAGGAAACGGCAAGACACAAAGGAGGCGGGAACCGCCAGGTGCAGACACACCGGAAGGAGCCGGTCCACCAGCAAGTGTTGCGTCGACAGCAGTCAGGACGGGGAGCCTCCCTAACGGCATAGCCCCGGGCCGGAGCCCGAGGGGGTGCAAGACCACCGGAGGAAATCGCGGAGGCAGAACAAAGCCTGGCCCAAGCCGGAGAAAGGAGGGAGACGGCAGCCAGGGCAGAAAGATGCTAAAGGCTGGAGAACCCAGGACAGGAGCAGCCGGAACTACCAAGAGTCCTAGGTGACGACTGCGTACAGGCAAGGCCGGATTCCCGAAGCCCAGGGGGAGGAAACGGGAGACCCAGCCAGCCGGACCTACAGCCCGAGATACTCCGCTGGGAGGAGAAAGTCGAGACGACCAAGGAGCAGCCACGCCCCCAGACAGAAGGGGGGCTGGGCAAAGGCCAGAGACCCATGAGGTCCGGAGACCCCGACGGAAAGTGGAGGTCCGGAGACCCAGACAGAAAGTTAAGGTCAAGTGACCCAGAAGCAGCACACCAAGGCGGCGTGGCCCAAGAAGTCACCATGGCCCGGGGAGGCCGGAGAGCCACGGAGGGCCGGCAGACGGCCAGAAGCAGAAGCAAAGGCACCTAATCCGGAGACTAGGGAAAAGGGTCGGATCCTAAAGAAGCCACACATATGTCAGGAGAAGCCTTGTGCAGACGCACACGGCTCACCGCAGGAGACCAAAGGAGGAAACTGCCAGTGAAGACACGAGGTCCGGAGACCCAGTCGTTCCACAAAGGGTCCAGCAAAACCAGGAAGCCCAAGGAAGCCGAGACCCAAGAAACCCACAGAAGGGCCGGAAAAGGCTGGCGTAGTGCCCCAAGGCCAAAGCCCAGAGGCACGGAGACAGGAGCATCACCCTGGAGATGGCAAAGGGAAGCCACAGGGTCCGTGGACCCCATAACAAGCTGGAAGCCCGGGATGGATGGACAAGACTAAAGCCAGATGGGCAAGTCAAGTGGAGGGTATCTGAAGAACCAGATAGCCAAGAGCAAGCGGATCCCAAGTCAGCAACGCCAACCGCAGAGGAGTAGCGAGAAAGTGCCAGATAAGGTAGACCCTGGAGGCCTACGGAAGGGCAGCCGAACCAGCCCGGAGGCCGGTCTAGCAGGGAGGCTGTGCCGGATGAAAAAACCCATGCCGGAGCATGCAGGCGAAGGATACCCCCCGGGAGGAAAGCTGCCAACCCGCGGGGGGTTGGGAGCCCAAGGGCAACCGACAAAATCCCAATTACAGGAAGTGAGAACCACAAAAATAGCCCGACCAGAAAGGGACAGGCAACAAAGAGGAAAGTGCCCAGTACAGGAACTGGGAACCGCCGAACGGCCAGGCTCAAAAAACGCCAGGCAACAAGGAGTAGAGGACCAATCCCTGAAAAGTCCAGCAAGGAGAGAAGGATGGCGAGGAGAGGAGACTCCGGAGAGTCCATGATCCCGGAAGCCAGGAAAACCAGGCCCAATGCACTGAGTGCAAAGGCACTGAGGCAGAGGAAGACCACCTTTGAATCCACAGATTCTTGTTGGCCAGCCAGGAGAAGATCACCATCACAGGTCCAGAACCCGGAAGGGTCTGGCCAAAACTAAGGATCGTGCAATCCACCGGGCCAGGAGGACAGGATGGGAGCAGGAATAGCGAAATTGGGATCCGGAGAGCCCAACCAGGAGCCTGAAACGCCGAAAAACGTCTGCTCGGGGCGGGTTCGACAATCACGGACGGCAGGGGCGGCCATGACAGGGGCCGAGTTGACCAGACGAACAGTAAATAACGACGTCTGTGCAGGCCATAGGAGTCTTTTGGCGGTGCCAAAAACGACAAAATAGCCATCCCAAGCACCGTCCAGAAAGTAATAAAGCCTTGGAGAGGTCCAGGAGACCCCTCCCAGGGCAGAACAGCCAGTAATATGGCCCGCCGGAGCGGGAAAGGCACGTGACAGGCCGTACGTCAAAGCGGGCGGCTTGACTAGGCCCCAGACGAACGAAAAATCGTCGTCTTCCCAGGCCGAAAACGTCGATTTGGCGGGCCAAAAACGACAAAAAAGTAGTCATAAAGCCAATCCAGCAAGGATTGTAACTGGGGATTGAAACTGGGGGTCCGGAGAGCCCCGGAAAGCGTCTAAAAGCGACGCAAACAGCCCGGCCGGAGCGGGAAAGCACGAGTCAGGTCGGGCGGCCATGACAGTCCACACAAGACGCCCGAAAACGGCGACTTGGCAGTCCAAATATAAAGAAATGAACGACAACCAGAGTGGTCCAGTGACAGGAACACAAGGGATGGGTGTCCGAGGTTCCGGGGAACCTCATATGATGGTGGAAATGAGCGAATTGCGCCCGTAAACGACGAAAAATTGCCGCGGTGTCAGACCGGCGGCCATGACAGTCAGAGAAATACAGTAGAGTGGACACAAGACGCACGAAGAAACGGCGGCTTGTCAGGCCAAAATTAAAGAAATAACAGACTCCAAAAGTTAGCCAGAGACAGGAACACCAAGGATGGGTGTCCGGGGTTCCGGGGAACCCCACATGACGGGGGAAATGAGAGAATTTCGCCCGTAAACGACGAGAAAAGGCAGCGGGGTCAGACCGGCGGCCATGACAGTTGTCAAGAGAAGAAGACGAGCGAGAAGACGTCGTCTTTGCAGGCCTAAAACTATAAATTAAGGCATTCCAAAGCAGTCCGGAGACTGCAATCAATGGAACGGTAGTCTGGGGTCCGGAAACCCCAACCTGACGGTGGAAATTAGAGAATTTCGCCCGTAAACGAAACTGGAAAGTCGGCGTGGGCAGACCAGCGCCATGACAGATTTGACAGTCCACGGTCGGCCGAAGTCCGGGGACTTCGACGGACGATTCTGACAAAGGAAGAGCCAGAAAAGCAGCAGAAATGATGGAAATCAATCAGCAGTGGCACCAAGAAGCAAGGAAAATTAGTGTTAGAGCTTGGAAAAGCGTCTAAAGCACTCGGAATCACTTGCAAAGTCGGAGAGTTGGACGCTGAGGTGAGCGGTCCTACCGACGATCTTTGAGGCAAGAAAACTAATAAAATTACTTACCTTACCCATGCTTAGCTCTGTAAACATGGAAAGAACCCTGAAAAGAAACATTTGACAACAACCTAACCCATTGTCAATGCCTCAATCAGCCAAAAACAGGCAGCTCCAAAAACATGTCTGATGCCTTTGGAGCTGAGAAGAAAAGAGGCAGATGTGAGGCATTATGGGTAGGATATGACATCATAGGTCATGTGGTCTGGTGTGGCGCCAAATTTGATCTTCTCAGCTAAAAATAGGCTTGAACTCATGTTCAAGAAGGAATATGCACTGTTTACGTCGTCATTCTTTCTATTTAGAATGACGATAAGTCTGTGGGCCATGAGTGACATAGAGTTATAAATTGCATTGGAACTATAAAAGCTCTCTAAATATTGACAGATTGTGATGTTGGGTAAAACCTGTTTTGCGAAAAAGCAACAAGAATCAAAGTCAACAGTGGCCAAAAATAGCAAAAAAGCACAGGCCATTGGAATCAATTTGCTCTTTTTTTTTAACCAAAAACAAATGTTACCAATAGATTTTATAGACAACTGGATATCAAACAGTGATACAAGTGTTACAGACCTTTATTGAGTGAAGAACTTCCATTGTTTGACTGAAATAGAAACAGACAAAAAATCACATGAATGGGAATTTAGTTTTTTCAAGTTTCACTTCTCCCAAACAATTAAATTATAAATAATCAATCTAAATGAAGCTCTAGCTCACCAAATTTTTGTAAAGGAGGGAATTCTTGCTGACTTTGAGAAGCTGTAGCAGGTCCAATGTGCTGAACATCTGAAACAAATTGTAAAGGCTACTTTATTGTAAAGGCTACTTCATTGTAAGGCTACTTTATTGTAAAGGCTCCTTCATTGTAAAGGCTACTTCATTGTAAAGGCTACTTCATTGTAAAGGGCTCAAGGCTCCTTTTTTGTAAAGGCTACTTTATTGTAAAGGTTACTTTATTGTAAAGGCTACTTTATTGTAAAGGCTACTTTATTGTAAAGGCTACTTTATTGGAAAGGCTACTTTATTGTAAAGGCTACTTTATTCCACCTGCAACTGCTACCCATCATCAGAAAGAAGGAACGCAAAATATTTTATCAAAATTATGCTCAATTATATAAGTTTAGCCAAGAAATCTTTTGAACTCAAGATGGCAACTTGGATCGATTTTTATTTTACAGAAACAATCAAGACATGATTTAAATCAAATAAATTGATTGAATCATTGACACAAGCCACCTCAAAATCTACCAGGAATGTAGGCTTGAATTATGGCTCCTATCGAGTTGATTATCAATGAATGCTCAAATCATCAATCAAAAGATTGGAAAAATATGAAACAGCACGTTATAATTTTACCTTTCTCTCAGACAAGCCACACTCTGGCAGAAATACACTGTAGCTGTAGTCATACTGACTCTTCTTCAGATGGTCAGCGACTAAACTATTTGCTGCCGACAAAAACACTGTACTAGCTCGGTCTGAAGTTGAATTATCCTGGTCATCTTTTATTCCAAGTCTTTTGAGTTCTTGAACGAGTCTGTTACGAAGCTGTGACTGAATAAAAAAGATTTAAACATCAATGATCAGATTGACATGAAAACTGTAAAGAAACGTATCAATCAAACGTTATTCAACTTACATTATTGTATTACTTACAAGTATTTTAAAGCGGGCCCTTTTTTTTTCTCATTATAATAAATTCAATACGAGAAAACAATGTACACAGCAAACACTTGAGATTCTGATTTATAGGCTTATTCTATCCGTTAAAATTAAATTATGAAATAGACCTGCCAAAAATATTTCATTATTTTCACAAAATTTCACAATACCTTGAGCCTATCCGTTAAAATTAAATTATAAAATAGGCCTGCCAAAAATATTTCATTATTTTCACAAAATTTCACAATACCTACCTTGAGCGAATCGACGGCTCCAGTTTGTCGCAAACTGCTGTACAACTGATTTCTTAAATCCTGGGAAGTAAACTTGTCTTCCTGCAACATCTTTCTTCACCTGAAGAACAAATCAACATGACATGTACATTCTACTTGTTATTCTGAGCTAATAACCATGACTGAAATGTTAGTGACAGGACAGGTTAGCACTTGTCAAACACTCTCATTCACTGCATCATCTCAGTCAACCTCTGTCAGCATCATTTACAGACACTTTAGCAGCAGCAAAACACGCTGGAACTAGTGTAAAATCATTAACGCATCTTTATACGCACTTGACATACCTCGATCATCAATAACACACCGCAGAGATCAAAATATTGCCTTCCCAAACTTCAAATCTACCTCCATTCAGCGTTTGTTTTGGTTGGATGCAGGTGCGCGCGTTGATCCAGAGCGTTGACTGCTGCGCGCACCAGATTTCCCGCCAACAGGTTGCAGAATCAACCAAGACTGCCAGCAACTCAGAATCCAGGCCTGCAGCACAGTTAAGTTGGACCACCTCCTCCAGCATGCTTTGAATGGCTTTCCTATTCACTATTACCTATTCACTAAAATGTATTTATTTTCATTGGAATTTACACACACTGTGCCAGTGCTAGCAATTAACACAGTGGGAGTCATTTCGGCTATAGCTGCTTATTTTAGCATAAATTTAATATTCATATAATCTATATACATATATATAAAATTCACCTCCCCATATTCCTTTGTCACGGGTGTTCTCAGTTATGGCTTATCAGATTGTCACAATATTTTACCACAATGTCCTGCTATGTCTGAACTGTGTTTGTATCACTTAAAATTTATCAAAACTTCCCAATATTCACTAAAATGTCAAGTTTTCCGTGAATTATAGCTGTCCTGCTGCAGTCAAAGCAGGAGCAACAGCAGCAACCAGTTAGAGTGAGTGCTCACTGCTCACATTCATTTAAGCATTACAACACTATAGAAGGAAAGAAACAATTTAAGAAACCACTAAAAGGAATTAGTGTAGGAATTAAGGAAGCAGTCACGCCAGGGAATAAGAATGAAATAATGATGGGAGGAATGCACAAAGGAAGGAATGAGGGAATTAAGAAGGCAAGGAATGAATACTTGAATGAAGGCATGAAGAAAGGAAGGGAGGGATGAAAGAAGGGGAAAAGGAAAGTAGATAACAAGAAAGCGGGACAGAAAGAAGGAAGATATAGTCAGGCGGCATATGTAATCTACTTTGGAGTGCTTGCCAACTTTGATTTCTCTCTGCTATATCTTCATTAACATTCCAAGGAATAAATCTAAGCTTGTTGTCATGTCTACATTGGCTTTATTAATTATTTTTTCATGTTATGAAGTTTCGCACCAAAAAAGCTAAAAAATACCTCGGGGGGCCGTACGCCAGATGCCAATTTTTTGGACGACCACACTTTAACTGCTGTGAAAGGTTGTAGCATATGGATTGGATGCTTGGACCCTCAGGAACATCTTTCAGGTCCACAACCTTCAAATTGGCTGCTCAATCCATGTTATTCAAGATGGCGTCCAAGATGGCCGCCGTAAACAAGTTCTTTGTTAACTCGGTCACTATTTCTCTTTTTTGTTCAAACGATATATCAAATTAGGGGTATTTCAGGTCAAGGAATCCAAAAACGATGGTTTCAGGGGGATTTGAGGTGATTTATGAACCCTCTGTTGAAGAATCATGATAATATGAAAAATAATAAAGCTTGTCATAACAGTTTCGACATCTGACATTATGAATCTGGATTCACTCAATAACAGCTTCCTTTGTTCACCAGTGAGTGGCAACGGGTTTCTGTATCTATAAACTATACACTGTTTAAAATAAAACAATTGTGTTCAAAAGGTTTGTGTCAAGGTGGTCAAACTGGTGACTGATGTGGGGTTTTACCCCTAATTTGATGTATCACATGAACAGATCATAGAAATAGAGACCAAGTTAATAAAGAACGAGTGTAACATGGACAGAGCACCTGTTTGGAAAGGCAGTTGTCCCTGTCAGAGGGTCTAATTAATTAATTAATCCATCCATATTACACAATCTTTTACAGAAGCTCGTGTCTGGTTGAACCCTCTGGCCCCCTAGGTAAATAATTTTTTTTTTAGATATCAGTTGAAAACTATTTCAAAACTTTAAAGGTCATAAATAAACCTTAGACATCACCTTTGATTAATGTGACACTAAAAAGAAACAAATCTCTTGTTTGGATGTATATATCAGGACTAAAGGTTGCATGTGATTGTCTGTCCTGGGGATTCTTCAAATAACATATTATATGTTGGCATACGGGGATGTACCTCCATTCTAAGCTTCTTTTTTTTGGCTTAAAGATGATCCTGGGCTGTAAAAGCAAGTCTTGTGGCTGTCTGGGGCACCAGACAAGATGCTCTGATGTCACGGTGATGTGCGATTGTGGGTGGGTGGCAGTAAAAGATTCTTTTAAGAACTTGTAAACTAGCAAACCAGTAGTAATCAGCAGATGGTAGAAGATGTGGCCTGTCGCGGACATGTATTCTAGTAAGCTGAAAATGTACACGTATTGGGAATCAGTGCACTGTATACCAGGGGCAGTTGTTTTCCCTCCTTTCCTTTTTGGAAAGTGGTTCCCATCTCAACTGTGAAATTTCTGTCTCATTGCTTGTGACTCCAAATTATGGATCATAGATGTTGTGTGTCATCTGCTTGCAAAATGCCTTTTAATAAAATGAGCCAGTATTTTCACATTATTTATTTTTAAAAACACTATCATATCATCAGCTCTGTTTTCTCCTTACCAATTCAGGTATCTATAGGTGTCTTGTATGCATAATCACCCAACTTTACTCCTAACCAAGGTTGTCTAATTATAGGAAGATGTGGTTATACATGAAAAGCTATCAAGAGATTGAAGGCAGTGTCCACTGAGAACAGACAAAGAGTTGTATCTGGATACTTATGCATGACATCAAATACTTTTAAGATGACCAGTTGGTCACCCTCTTCCGAATTGTTGTGTTCATCTTTCATTTTAGATATGGCCTACTGATCAGACAACAACTAGCTAATGGTAGCATTCATTCAACTGATACCCATGTCTTGACCAGAAGCTGTGGTGGAAGATGAGGTTCCTGATACATTATAAATTTATAATCAGATATGTCTTTCAAATAAAAGGGTAGTCCTATGCAGGGGTTAGGTTCCACCTTTGGTTCTGTGGTGGAAGATGAGGTTCCTGGTCTTTTAGGCCATATATAATCAGGCAAACTCTTGTTGACAGTTAGCCACAACAGCTTACCTGGAAGGGAATTGTCTCTCTCACCTGGTGGGTTCCTGTGGGCCATTCCCGTGCTTTGTGAATTTTCAAAGTTCAGAGAATTTGACCATTCTCATAGAAATAAATGTTTGCAATATCTGCCAAGTGCCAACCATTCCCAATATCACACTGCACTTGTGACTTGTTACAGCAACTTAGGTCATTGCATTAAATGTATAATTTTGGTAACATTCAGGGTCATCTTGCTCCTTCTTTCCATTCCATCACTCATGATGACGTGAACATGCCTTTCTTGGTTCAACTCAAGAATTATCTTTTTATTTCTTGTACAACCCTGGAAAGGCAGAGTGCAATGGAGAAATATACTTTTCAAGAGCATTACCACTGACTGCGAGTCAAAGATAGCCATATTCATCATCTTGTGCTATTGATTCAGACCTGGCTGTAAATGAAATGTCATTTTATGAAATGACAAAATATCATTGTTGCTGTCATCCAAACTTTTCCAGGCTTGAGGATCCATGCTTTGTAGTTGTAACATACAAGCAATGTACAATGCGTTCGAGACAGTTTTCAGCAGCAGACATCAGACTTTGTAGGTAATGTTACTGTTAGCTAAACTTGTCTTTGATGGTAGAGAAAAGCTGGTTGAACTCTTAGAAAATAAGTTAATCACACTAACATGCCATAAAACTTCCATTTCTGAGGACAATCGACCTATTCTCTTCAAAATGCTCCTATTGAGGATACTCATTCACAGTGTCCATGTTTTCCAATTGGACGGAATTTTGACCACTGCAAATTCTGAGATCACCAGTGATTTCTAAAAAGCAAATACTAAAAAAGCAAATACAATCAGCGAAAAGCTTGCTTAATGCTATTCCAAATATCTTTGGAAGGTGGCGCTAAGCAAGATCTGAGTAACTTCACCAGTTCAAGAGTTCAGAAGCACAAAATAAACTTTCCTTTCTTCATTTAAATATTTAGACTACCAGTCTGAAGATCATGACAACTAATCACAGAAGATTTTCAATCACCAGATGAAGTTTGGTGGTAGGAGACACGGGTACCTAACTTTCTTGTTGCACCGAAGAATGATAAGATACAATTAGTATTGTTTTTATATGCTTAAGGGAATTCATTTTGCCATCACTATTTACTACCCCTTCTCAATAGATGAAAATGAAGAACTTTTGATTAGATGGGTCTTCTCATAAGAACAATTTGAAGTCAAACTTGAAGCTATCTAATTGTGACACTGAGATTGGAATCCCGGCAACTCTTCCCTGGGTATTGGTTATGAGCAATTGAGCATGGAAGCAAATTAAGATATGTGCATAAATCACTGATGATCCATATTATCTCGTAACTATTTGATATTTCATAATCTGTAGAAGTACCAGAGAAATTCCAGTGCTTGTGGCTTTGATTAACCTCGACACTCAAACAAATTTGTAATTTATGTAAACAAAATTGTTCATTATTGTAAAAAATTCACTTATATTATGATAATTATGATATCTATAGTTATCCACCAGACTGGCACCTTAATGATAAGATCATTCATCAAGAAAAATTAATAATATTACATGCATTATGATGCACATATTGACTACAAAGCTGTATCAAATTGCGATTTTATGCTAATTAATTAGCATAATTTGATTTGATTACAAAATAATTAAAAATCAATGTGTGATGTTGACAACAAGTTGGATTACCTTTATTATAGTGTGAACCACAAAGTTCAAGTGAAAAACTAGAGTTTGCAGCTTGTCTAAAGTAGCCTTACAATTTTAACAAATGCCGCCTGACTAATAGACACAGATCACAGATAGAAATGTAGAAAGACAGAGATACATACATATATTACATAGACACATTGTTACATAGATAGATCTCTATAGGTATATCAACAGTTCCATATTTCAAGAAAGACAGGTAGATTGCATAATATATATATATATCGATAGATAGGTATAATAGTGTACAAATATGGAAGAAGTGTTGAATATGAGGAAGAATACACGAAGGCATTGCAGGATGGGTCAAGATTGAAGAAGCACAACAATATGCATGGCGAGGGAGAAGATATAATTACATGCTCTTTCAAGGCCCCAAGGAAAAAAAAAAAACACTATAGGAGGAACGGAGATAAATTGGATGGTTGATTTGGCCTTAGCATCATGCGTTTCTACACTACATGGGTTAATTGGGACACACACACTAATTCCCAATTCCCAATGAGGCAGATCAGTGGAAGCACAATTGAAATTCCTGTCCAACATAGGCGAGGTCCAAACAAAAGGGGAGGGCGTTCACAAGTAGCAATTTTATTCAAATTCACTGTTAAAAAGTATTATTACAGAGATAATCTTGACATATTCACACAACCATTGATTGGGTAAATAAACAATAAAATGGCAATGCAATCACTGCCCGTCTTTAAACGGGTACACTGCTAGTGTATATATAATATGCAGATGGCAATGCCATAGATTCGCGGAGCTCAAATTAACTGTTCTTATTTTGAAACCATATTAATATTGACTGATTTCGAGGGCATTAGTCAAATCTATTTCCCTCGAGGGTGTGTAAGTGAAAACTATTTCACAAGGCCAAAGGCCGAGGGAAATAGTTTTCCTTTCACACAGGAGCGTAGATAAGCAGATGCATAGCCTACATTGCACTATTACTACTAGTTTTGATGAGTTTTTTTTGGTCTTTACTAATTAATGCCCTAATTTTAATATTTTCCTGCACTATTGCAAATGCATGGAAAATTTTGAAAGAAAAATGTTGAAAAAAAAACATTTAGGGAAAAAAGATTTTAGAAAAAACTAATTTCGGGAAAAAAAAGTAAAAAAAAAAAAAATTGTGAAAAAAAAAAGTTGAAAAAAATTTGGACAAAAAAAAATTGGAAAAAAAAATGCGGAAAAAAAAATTCGGAAAAAAAAAATTTTTCGGGGGAAAAAATTTTTTCAGAAAAAAAAATTTCGGAAAAAAAAAAAATTTCGGAAAAAATATTTTGGAGGGCAATAGTCCTGGTCAATATACTAAAATAATCACTGACATGTGACCAGCTCTCAGCCAATGACAGCTCTGCTTTCATGGTCGAGGTATAATAATGATAAACAAGAACACAATCAGTTGGGCCTAAAATAATTGATGCTATTCGGTACAGTAGTAGCAATCCGCTTTTAAACTTCACACCTCAAATAAACTTCACACATCACTCCTCACAAGCAGGCTGCTGATATAGTCCAGGAGCCAAGCCCTAAAAACTTGCATATTTGAGGAGTTTGATTACAAAAAATATATACAGGCTGAATTTGGTCTTATTTGATAGAGGAGACCCAGACGCTTCCAATTCTGGAGAAATTTCACTACCTTCAACGTCAAGTTTTTTTGCTATTTTTGTTTCCGTGGCAACCATCTCACAAAAATCCAGGTACCAAAGTTACCAATATTTTTCTCCGTACGTTTTTTCCTATTTTAAGGAATCATTTCATTTTTTCAGGATATTGTCATCACCAATAAGCCTTTCAAAAAAAGTCATAATCAAGGTCAATACTTTTATTTTCTTGTTGCTATGGAAACAAAACAAGCAAAAAATGCATTTTTTGACAGAAATGACTTTAAAAAGTTACTTATGCCTGCAAACCTAAGGTATAAAAACACACACTTGGGCAGTCTTGTGAAAAAGCAACTTCATACCAATCAATTTCAACATAGTTTTCAGAAATATACGTGGACGTTTAACAGGAGGACTAACAGATTTAGTTTTTTCCGAAAATCGTAAAATAACACAGAAAATCAGAAAAATCAACAGATTGAAATGGAACAAGTTTTTTTCGGATATATCTCAAATGTTTGTATATTCTTACAATGTTACAGTAGTCACAGGGGATATAGTGATTTATAGAGTTGATGTCGCTATGGAAATAAACAATATATTCTCACCTTAGCAACCAGACTTACCGAGTCAATATTCTGCACATTATTTCAACAAAATCCAATTTTCGGTTATCTATTCACCCAATAAAAGCTCATGGTAGGTTGGCAAATATAATTGAAAGTACAGTAATTATGTTAAAGAGACTGTTGCTATGGTAACAGAGCAAACAAATTACATTTAAAACAATAGTTGGCAAAGTATCAACACTTGAACCCAAATACCTGCGACTGGACTGAAGAGCATGAAATCTTCAATTGATTTTCCTGTACACATATGACATCATGCAATACATCAGTTTAAAAGATTGTTTCTAAAGGGGTTAATGTGAACATTTGGTTGCTATAGTAATGAGAGGAGCAAGATAAACACAGAATGGTAGCAATGATTTGCATAACAACTTCCAAAATTCCGTTAGATGATGGAAAAAATAACAAAAGCCAAAAAAGTCATGTTTTTCATCATGAGCCACTCTCATAGATTGGTTGTCACAATAAAGTAATAGTTGTCATGGTAACAATTTATGAGAAAAATGTATCATACTATTAAATTCCATTTCCTCAGTCTAGGTAACATTGATGCATATTGCCATATATGCAATACAGGTGACCATGTATGAAAAGTGTAGTGTTGCTGAGTATTAGACTCTAACAGGCCCTATGATCCAGTTATTGTTGGGAGTGGCACCCCTTGGAGTGCCCCCCCTCCACTGGCCAGTGTGGCCAATTGCACTGTTCCCTGGTGAGGGTCAAGTCAATAAGAGGGCATGCACCCCCTGATCTGTCTCTCTCTGACCCTGGTCTCCAGTGCTCATGCATGGGAGTTCTGGAGGCACTTCACCTGGCCTTATGAATGATACATCTCTTGTTGGTCTTAGTCCTGGAGGTGAATGGCTTGAGAGCTTGTAACTATTGGTTGAGGCTTGATCTCCTGACAGTCTCTGTTGCTATTGTGTGAAGGCCAGTTTCTCTTGGAACAGTCTTTGGGGCTACTTTTGAGACCTGCTGTATTGCGGCAGTCTCAGTTGCCACTGAGTGAGTCTGGCTTCTCATGGAGCATTCTCTGGATATCACATTTTTTGACGTTGTGTATATATGTTTGGTACAACCTTGGGGTCTTATTCTGTTGGTGAATAAACCATTTGAATTACAGTCTGTTGTTGATCTTTTGTTGGACTAGACTAATGGTCTCAGAACCTTTTAATCTATAGTGAACTTGGCAATATACTGAGCAAGAACCATTGCAGATTTGGCGCCCTGATAATTATGAGACCATTCTGACGGTCAGTCCACAATTGATCTGAGGTGATTTTGATAGATTGTGTCTTTTTTTTTGACCAATTTATTGCTGTTGTGTTAAATCCGAAATTGACTAACACTAGAGATTTGCATTGAAGCATTGATGTGACTAGCGAATTGTCTTGATGACATATAATCTTCATCTGTGTCTTGTATGAATATACACTGGCTAGATTTTGTCTTTTTAAAAACAACTCTAGTATATGTTTAGTCTGGCATTGGACTAACATGCGGGTTTGCTGTGCTAAAGCATTGACTTGACTTTTAAATTGTCTTGATATGACATTTAATTGTTTTTGTGTATTCTGAATATACTGGATGGGTTCTGTCTTTTTAAAGAAAAATCTATTTTGTCATGTCATGTCACATTGGACTTACATGAGGATTTGCTGTACTGAAGCATTAACATGACTTAAATTGGCTTGACTTGACATTTTCGTTTTGTGTATATACTGATCGTGTCTTTTCAAAGACAAGCATTGGGTTATGTTCAGTCTGGCACTGGACTGACATTAAGTCAGTTGTCTTGAAAGCATTGACATTGGCAATTATTTGTCATCGCATGTTTATTCAGCACATACAAGGGGCGTTCAGAAAGTTCATGGCTTTTTTTTACACGGACACTTATATTCAATCTTGAACTATGAAATTTTTAGAGGGCAAAATTCAGCAATTTTGGAATAGATTCACAAATTTTGGACAATTTGGACATTTTCAAGTCATTCTGTGGTTGCCATGGAAACAGGAAGTTCAGCTGCCTGGCGCAGTTAATACGGAGATCAGGAAAGCCAATAAATTGTGGCTCAGAGAGACCTTGCTCTATCACTTGTATCAGTCAGATTGACAATCATCGACCCAAGAAATATGATATTAGCTTTTATAAACACTGGCAAGTACATCAAAAGCATTTGAATATATGAAATTGTCTAAATTAATTTGAATATCTGGGGTGCCCCACCCTTGGTGTATCCCCCGGGATGCCCCACCTTTGGGGTAACCCCCATGCCCCCAACCTTGGATATCCTGAGGATGCCCCAATCTTGGGGTATCCCATGGGGTGGCCCCACCCGGGAATCTCGTGGGAGTGTCCCCGGGGTAACCCCAACCTTGGGAAATTCCCGGGTTGTCCCCATCCTTGGGGTATCCTCTTGATGTACCCCCACCCTTGGGGTGTTCCCCAGGGTGCCCCCACCCTTTTGGTATCCAACGGGGGTGCGGGGTATCCCAGAGGGGTGCAGGGTAATCTCCCCTTGGTTGCACCACCATTTGGGGCATCCCCCAGGGTGCTCACCCTTGGGGGTATCCCCCAGGTTGCCAATCCTTGGCGGTATCCCCGGTGCCCCAAACTTCGTGGGAATCCCATGGGGGGTGACCCCAACCTTGGGGTATCCCTGGGGGTGCCCCACCCTTGGAGTGTCCCTGGGGGTGCCCCCACCCTTGGGTATCCTCCAGGGTGCCAATCCTTGGGGTATCACCGAGGGTGCCCCACCCTTGGGTATCCCCAGGGGTGCCCCCAAGGAGTGCTGCCAGCCTTGGGGTATGGCCGGGCTTGCCCCCATCCTTTGGGTATCCCCCTGGGTGCCCCAACCTTGGGGTATGCCCTGGGGGTGCCCCGCCCTATGGGATATCCCCAGGGGGTGTCCAAACCCTTTGGGTATCCCTGGGAGTGCCCCAAACCTTGAGGTATCCCCCTTGGGTACTCCAACCCTTTGGGTTTCCCCGGGAGTGTCCCAACCCTTTGGGTATCCCCTGGGGGTGCCCCCAACCTTGGGGTATCCCCTGGGGTGCCTTATCGTTTGTATCCTCTGGGGAGCCCCCACCCATTTTGTATCCCCGGGAGAGCGCTCAACCTTGGGTTATCCCCGGGGGTGCCCAACCAAAGTTATTTCAAATTGCAAGTTGTTTTGGCATCCAAAGTGTTATAGTGAAGTTTATAGTTACGAGAATGTCACAAAATTGTGAGAACCTCATCCTCACAATGACTGCTTATGGTTTCTTAGGGTAATACATTACTGGAAGTTATCACTGGGAAACTACAATCCATTATGACATAATTAGTGGATTATTCGGTTTCCTGTCGTTGTTTTTCCTAGTTTGAGTTTTTACGCCAGCAGCCCCTAGGCTTTAATGACCACGTAACAATAATAGTCTTACAACTTAATGAATCGCTTATTCTTCCAAGATTAGATGACATTCCATGGGCCACCAGTTTCACTATAAAGCCATTTATATACGTATAATATTGAGATTAAAGGTCCATTGTCTTTGTTTTGTACCAATGGACAGATGGACCAATTCCAACAAATTGCCACTGAATGTTCATAATTGTACGTAGACAAAGAAGACTTTCTCTAGAGTCACCTCCTTGAGTCCCTTCGGTTACACTCTTCTCACTCTGAATGTCTTCCCTCCACATCTTCTCCATCTCCATCGCTCCATCCTATTCTTCCCTCTTAATCTCTCATCCTTGTCCTACCATAGCCTCCACTTGAGAGGGAGAAGGGGACACTGTGGAAAGAAGGAGACCAGAGGGGCAAGAGAGGGAGGAGGATGGAAGTGTTACTGTGTATGTCTACTTGACAGCTTTTTTTTCACATAAGGAATACACTGCCGGTCAAAAGTTTGGAAACAGTATGTTTCTGGCCATTCGATCAGTGCTACACACATCTGCCTGTGAATGCATGGATTATTATCCAATCAGAAGAAAATAATCATAATAGAAAGTAGGATTGTGTAGGCAGTTTCTGTATGAGACGACGCAATTTCCTCAAAAATACAGATGGGTACATACAAGTGGACACACATCAGTCCAGATAATAACAATGGCCAAGGCTTTCTCTCTTTGACACACCCTATTTTTAGAGCAACCTTAGAAATTTAACACAATGTTCTCAAATTTAACTCTAATAATCCTCTTTACATTGATGTAGGTCTATTTCAACATGATCAAATAAGAATCCAAGTCCCAGAGCAGATTAGTGTAACACTAATGCAATAGAGCAGCCTTCTGTTTCCTAACTTCTGACCACCAGTGTACCTTTGACGAAGTGCAGGATGATCCAACAAGTATTTTAATTTTTGGCCAGATGATACACCCTTAATCAATGTCAATTAGTGACCTTTTGACCTCTGATGACTTACTTAATTTGCCTATTGGTATAGACATATATTTGTAGAATTAAAAATTCTGATCGTTCTGCGGAGTAATTTGTCGACAATAGTTAATTTTGTGACCTTTTGACCAACTTAATTTGTATATTGGTCATACCTGACCTACAATTGCAGAACTCACAATTCATATCATTTTGAGTGGTAATTTGTTAGTCCAGAGGTTTAGGAGCTAGAGCAATTTTTGTTTCTGCCGCCCCATGATTTTTGTGATAAAATCTGACTCGGCCTTCCGTATTTAAGGGCCAATTAATAGCACTAGGTTGTTGCCTCAATCTAGGCTTCAAAGTTTTTTTTATAGTCTATGGGTATATGTATTTCAGAAAAACGCAGAGATATTTTACCACCCCATGGGGTAACGATACCTGGTCTGTATCATGGACTAATACATGTAGTCAGTCAAATGACTTTTTAAAAAGCAAAAGAAGCAGGTGACATTGCACAAGCCTATTGTCCCATAAAACCATGCTGTGCAATACAAATAGGAGTTAATGTTATTAACATTTAAACTGCACCTTCTTCGAATTTGTAACCATGGTTACTATTAATACCCAATCCTTGTCTGGTTCAGAAGTAACAATATGCTTCTTATTTATTTAAAGCATCAATGAATACGACACCGCTTGAATTCTAAGATTGATTTCATGCACGAGAATGCCACCTTCATGTTTATCATGTTCACCTCATTACCATGGCAACAACTTGTACAAATTCACCCCTTCAGAAACGATGGTTTTAATTGATCTATTGTATGATGTCATCTGCGTAGGAAAATCACTTGAAGATTTCATGTTCTTCTGTCCAGTCGCAGGTACTTGGGTTCAAGTGTTGTTACTTTGCCAACTATTGTTTTAAATGAAATTTGTTTGCTCTGTTGCCATGGCAACAGTCTCTTTAACATAATTATTGTACTCTCAATTATATTTGCCAACCTACCATGAGCTTTTATTGGGTGAATAAATAACCCAGTGGCGGATCCAGACAAGGTCATCTAGGAGGGGCCGTGCGTGTTTCGGGCATTCGCAGGCTCGCGTCACAGCGTATTTCCTTCAAATTACAATTATTAATCTCAGTGGTCTAGGGGGGGCCCGTGCCCCCTAGGCCCCCCCCTGTATCCGCCACTGTAACCGAAAATTGTATTTTGTCAAAATAATGTAGAGAATATTGACTCGGTAAGTCTGGTTGCTAGGTTGAGAATATATTGTTTATTTCCATAGCGACATCAACTCTATAAATCACTATATCCCCTGTGACTACTGTAACATTGTAAGAATATACAAACATTTGAGATATATCCAAAAAAACCTTGTTCCATTTCAATCTGCTGTTTTTTCCGATTTTCTGTGTTATTTTACGATTTTTAGAAAAAAACTAAATCTGTTGGTCCTCCCGTTAAACTTCCACATATATTTCTGAAAACTATATTGAAATTGATTGGTATAAAGTTGCTCTTTCACAAGACTGCCAAAGTGTGTGTTTTTATACCTTAGGTTTGCAGGCATAAGAAACTTTTTAAAGTCATTTCTATCAAAAAATGCATTTTTTGCTTGTTTTGTTTCCATAGCAACAAGAAAATAAAAGTATTGATCTTGATTATGACTTTTTTTGAAAGGCTTACTGGTGATGACAATATCCTGAAAAAATGAAATGATTCCTTAAAATAGGAAAAAACTTACAGAGGAAAATGTTGTTAACTTTGATACCTGGATTTTTGTGAGATGGTTGCCACGGAAACGAAAATAGCAAAAAAACTTGACGTTGAAGGTGGTAAAATTTCTCCAGAATTGGAAGCGTCTGGGTCTCCTCTATCAAATAAGACCAAATTCAGCCTGTATATATTTTTTGTAATCAAAACTTGTGCTGGAGGCCCTTGGCTCCTGGACTAATAGTTCAGTCATTTTCCCTGGGTGTGGCACTGTAAGCATGATGCTACACCGGTGGCGACACCTGTCAGCAAAATAAGGTTTTTTCATGCAGACGAAATAAATGAGCATAAAAATGAAGTTTTCAAAACACAACAGGATAGTTAAGAACCAAATGGAATTTTTCAGACACTACTGCACTATTGCAAGAGAAATTCAGGGATGTTTACTTTTACCGAAACTAACTGTTTAATCAGGGACCAACTCCATGGCAGGTACAGGCTGTCCTTCATTCTCACTCCACTGACAGATTCAAAATTTGTTATGAGTTGTTGTTAAGCTAAGTTAAGTTGTTGTTAAGCTTCGCCGCCCGTCGCTCCGCGTATATAATGTATGTATATAGGCCTATATAACAATGGTAAAAAATAAGCTTTTCTTCTTGGCAAAATTCGAAAAAATCTAAGACCATTAATCTATGGAGGAGAAAACTCAGTCAAATGGAGATGTCTGAAATTTCTATGCATTCTGTTGAGAAACCATCCAGAGAATCTGCTAAAGTGTGAGAAACATCATTCAAACATGATAAATGAAAATTCTTGAGAATGTTTATCCTCATTTCACGGAAATTTCACAACAAGCATTATGGAGAAAATTTCATCTTAGAGATAAGCCTTTTGTTGAAGTTTACAAGAAAATTGGGGAAATTTGAAATAACAATTATTATAACATTTTGTTCATTTGTTTATATTTGGAAATTTAGGGGAAACAAGGTACACAATTAATTTAAGAAAATTCAAGTCATAAAACGAAAATCAGGAAAATTTGGTTCGATACAAATTTTGATAGAAAATACCTTTGGCCTGGACTATATAATATGTAAGAAGACTAGTATGTAAGAATGGAGGCTAATGCGTAAGAATAGAAAACCAGTACGAATTTTGGTCAATGCATCCTACCAAAATCTCCATAGATCCCACGCTCAAAAACCATCCCATATATATATATATGTGCTGGTTACCTTTTGGAATTTTTTGCAGATCTATGCATTATTCGTGGGGTAGAAAAACGAGGAAATTGGGAAGTAAATGGGGAAATCGTGAAGAAAAAATTGGTAAATCAGATAAAACACTTCATTTAAATCAACTTTTTCTTTCAATATCTTTTTTACTTTTTTAGAGTTCCCATAGCCTAATGGTTAAAGCGCTTGACTGCGAATCCAATGGCAGTTGAGGACGCGGGTTCTAATCCCGCTCCTGGAACTCAATTGGAGTGAGTTGGTTGTGGCTGTGGCCGGGGACGGTGGCCACTTGTGTCAGCAGAGGTCACCCTCCTGTCAGGTGTGATCAGCAACGCCTCCAGCCAGACTCCCCTGCATCAGTTGATTGGGACCTGATATGTGAAAACTGAACACTAATACAAGAGAAGAGAAGTCATCCGGACCTGAAGGCCTCCAGTCACATTGAACTCAGTTTTTGTTGGATTCATTTTCAATCCGTTTTCGTCCATCCAGTCATTTGGTCTAGGGCCTTATGTCAGGAAATATGGGTTTTTATCCCATGTCTAGGCACATTTTCTCCCTGATACTGTGTTTTTTACTGGGCCAATAGAGCAGGGAAAAGTCAGTATCGGAGAGAAAAAAACAGTATTCGATCAGCTGACCAGTATTTGCCAGGGAGTATACTGACTTTAGATTCATTAACCATTCACAGTGTAGCAATGTGACACACCCACTTTCAGCTCAGCCAGACTAGCCAGAGTTCATGCATGACTGCACAGAAGAAAAAAATCAATAATCCACCACTTCACCACTCCACCACTGTGCAAAGAGTTTTCCTGTGTTTTCATTGTTGGGATTAGACTTCTTGGAGCGTGGTAACAATGTATAATTTAATTAAAGCAACTACCCAGACAGCATGCACCGTCGGTCCGTTGACGGCAGTGGTCGGATGGTCGGCAGCGGCAAGCCTCCGCCCAGCCGCTGGCGGTCCATTGAAGGCAAGCCTATTATGTACCAAGACAACAGTGGTGCGTAAATGGCAAGCCATTGGAGGCCCGCCGATGGCATGCCACTGATACACCGTTGATGGCTAATCAAAGGCAAGCGATTATGTACTAAGGTAACGGTGGTGCGTAATCGGCAAGCCATTGGAGGCCTGCCGATGGCATGCCACTGATACACCACTGACGGCTAATCAAAGGCAAGCCAATTATATACTAAGGTAACGGTGGTGCGTAATAGGCAAGCCATTGGAGGCCTGCCGATGGCATGTCACTGATACACCGCTGATGGCTAATCAAAGGCAAGCAGATTATGTCACAATCTGATGGTGGTGTGCAATCGGCAAGTCATTGGAGGTCCGCCAATGGTGTGCCACAGTCACACCGCTGAGGGCTAATCAAAGGCAACCAGATTATGTAACAATCTGACGGTGGTGTGCAATCCGCAAGCCATTGTAGGTCCAGTGATTGCGCACCACTGACACACCATTGATGGCTCATCAAAGACAAGCCGACAATGTAACTATATCTATTGGTGCTGCGCAATCGGCAAGCCATTGGAGGTCCGCCAATGGCCTGCCACTGACACACCACTGAGGGCTAGTCAAATTTATGATGGCGCACAATCGACAAGCCATTGAAGGCCCACTGATGGCATGCCACTGACATACCGCTGGTGGCTAATTGAAGGGTAGCCAACAAACCTAAGGTGGTACACAATTGGCCAGCCATTGGCGGTCCATTGACGGTAAGTCGGAAGACAAGGACTCAGGAGTCCAGGGAAAACCACATGCTACTTCTACAAAATGTCTGCTGCAATGAAGAGGCATGAGGAAGTTTGTGGCTTTGCGCGAATGAAAATCAACACTTTGAAGCTGAAAATGTCTTGTATTGTTAGGTAAGTAGTTTTACGAAACATCCAGGCATCCTAAGAAGCCAATTTCTACCTGTTTTTTCATTTTGGTTATACTGCAGACAACAATCAGTCAGTTCCATGTGGCAGATTCGTTTTCCCTCCATTTTCGCATGTGGTGCTCAGTCGGCAAGCCATTAGCGGCCCGCTGACGGTACCCACTTGAATATGGCTGGGGGGCCAATTGAAGGCAAGCCAATATTGGTTGGCCTACCAATCGAGGGTCGTACGAAATTGGCGAACCATTGGTGGCCCGCCGATGGCATGCTGCTAACCTGCCGCTGAGTGTCAATTGAAGGCAAGCCGATATTAATTGGAACAAATCGATGGTGGCGCACAAGCGGCAATCCATTGGTGGCTCGCCAATGGCATGCCACTGATATATCTCTCGGGGCAGCCATTAGATTTCCAGAGAGGGCCTTGGGCTTTCCCTTAAGAGAAAAACACTGGACGTAAGCCACCTTACAATATCCTAAAATATTCACACTTTTTTGTCTGCATTTTAAAATTATTTAAGACCTGCAGTGATGGCATGTCTTGGCATATTGTGACATGTTAATTAAATATGAGTGAAGTTATATTGTCCTGCTTCCTTTCTGCACTTCCAGGTACCTCCCCTTTTCTAACTTCTTTTCTTCCTCCTTCCTTGTTCTTGTCGTTTCTGACCGTTGCTTTTTTTTTTCCTAAGCAGGAAATTATTTATTTCATTGTAAGGGGCGGCAGTAATTATTTATTTCAAGCGTGCAAAGTCCCCGAATATTCATTCCTAAATCACGCTACACCTTGTTAAGAAAAACCCCCACCGGAAATTATTTATTTCAAGACTGCCCAGAAAAAAAAAATTTTTTTCACCAAAACTGAGCAAGAAATTATTTATTTAAAAGAAACTCCAAGGCCCCCCCCCCGGATATGAAATGGTCTCCCCTAACAAGAACTTCTCTCCCTCCCTGCTTCTTCCCTCACTCAGGCTCCTCTCGTCTCTGCCTACTCTCTCTTATAATTGTATATATATGATAAAAATGTTTCATCGTCTGCACAAGAAATGCAGTATTACGTGTTATATTTGGTTTTTACAGGTTCATCACTTTGCACAGCATTTTGAAGAAAATATGCAGTGCTATGGGCCAAAGGATGCCGAAATGATACCCGGAGCCCCGTAACTACCGGTTTGGATTCGCCAATGCTCATATTCCCTGCTATTAGTTGTTACAGTCTATATGTTTTGTAATGAATGATTTTATATCAAAGAACACTTTGAAAGAGTTTTGTTGTATTAGTATATCTATAGGTGGCTTAATCCCCACTCATTGTAAATCATAATCATTGTAGGATCACTTTATAAATTATTGATGCCCATTGGTGGGCTACTATGGTATGATGATTTGTTTGTAGAAGGTTCATCATTGGTCTGCGAGCGGGCCAATAACGGCTCACCGATGGTCCGATAATCGACACGCCATTAATCAGCCAGCCCGCCTTAGATTTGCCATTCTGTCATTGATGGTCCATCAACTGTCCGTCTACAGTTTGAAGGTTTGTATTATTGGCCCATCAGCGGTCCAAAGACAGCCCACGGATAGTCCGATTGTTGGCTGGCCGTGAGCAGTCCATCGATGGTTCAATCGACAGTTTGTGTTTGGTATATCATTTGTCAATTGGTGGCCCAATGACGGCCCATCGATGGTCTCATTATTGGCAAGCCATTCAAGGACCACAGTCGGGGTGCTGGCCAAAACGACCATGGCCCGATCATTGGCAAGCCATCAGTGGTCCATCAACGGTCTATTGACAGAAATTAGAGGGTATGTAATTTGTCAATCAGTGGCCAAATGATGGCCCGTCAGTGGCTCGATCATTGGCAAGCCATTGAAGGACCACAGTCGGGGTGCTGGCCAAAACGACCATGGCCCGATCATTGGCAAGCCATCAGTGGTCCATCAACGGTCCATCGACAGAAATTAGAGGGTAGATAATTTGTCAATCAGTGGCCAAATGATGGCCAGTCAATGGCTCGATCAGTGGCAAGCCATTCAAGGACCACAGTCGGGGTGCTGGCCAAAACGACCATGACCCGATCACTGGCAAGCCATTAGTGGTCCGTCAACAGTCCATCAACAGAAACTAGAGGGTCTATAATTTGTCAAGCAGTGGCCAAATGATGGCCAGTCAATGGCTCGATCAGTGGCAAGCCATTCAAGGACCACAGTCGGGGTGCTGGCCAAAACGACCATGACCCGATCACTGGCAAGCCATTAATGGTCCATCAACAGTCCATCAACAGAAATTAGAGGGTATATAATTTGTCAGTCAGTGGCCAAATGATGGCCCGTCAATGGCTCGATCATTGGCAAGCCATTCAAGGACCACAGTCGGGGTGCTGGCCAAAACGACCATGACCCGATCATTGGCAAGCCATTAATGGTCCATCGACAGTCCACCAACAGTTCTTTAGAGGGATATATTAGTTGTCAATCAGTGGCCCAATGGCGGCCCACTGATGGTTGGATTGTTGGCAAGCCATCAGTGGTCCATCAATGGTCCATTGACAATTCTTTGTAGTGTGTATCATTTGTCAATCACTGGCCCAATGATGGTCCATCAATGGTCCGATTGTTGGCAAGCCAGTGAAGGACCTCAGTCGGGGTGCTGGCCAAAACGATGATGGGCCGTCGGTGGCTCTCTACGATGGTCCGCCGATTCGGCACCGGCGGACCGCTGATGGTCCGTCGGTGCAGTGCTGTCTGGGTACAGTCACCAATTTGAATAAAAAATGTATAGTTAGACTTAATTTTAAAATAAAACAAGGGCTCTCTTACTGTATTATTTTTAAAAGTTATAAAATCAATTTCAAACTCACTTAATTCTGAAAACACACAGTTCTGTTGTTTGGAAGTGTATAATATACTTTAAATTTATAAACTTCTGATATTTTATTGAAAGTTGAAATTTTACATAGAATCAGGGGCGGACTGGCCTATGTGGCAAAGTGGCGGCTGCCACGGGCCCATCCATTCAGGGGCCCGGGGCCCATGCAAGATGCCAAAAAAATGATATTTCAGGAAAAATCCAACTTTTTTGGTAGAGTTCATGATTGTGTTGCAACAAAAGGGTTGCACTCTCTCATGTGGGGGCCCACTCCCCTATGTTAACAATTTGCCAAATAAGTCCTGTAGTAATTGCCTTTTCCATTTTTAAATATCGCCTTCGGTAGGGACTTAGGGGCCCATTGAATTATTTTGCCACAGGGCCCAATACGTCGCCAGTCCGCCCCTGCATAGAATTGGTAATAAATATTAGGCTGATTTTTAAAATACAATTTTAATGTTATAGTAAAAATAGTGGGAAGTTCAGCAGCACTTTATTTTTCATAATACTAAATCATAAGACTATTAGAAGATTTACATAATTCAATCAGCAATCAACTTCTCAACCTGTCAAACAGCCAATCCTATTTTTGAATATTAATGCTAACAGTATAGCTGGACAGCTGGACATCTAGATAGATAGATAGATAGATAGATAGATAGATAGATAGATAGATAGATAGATAGATAGATAGATAGATAGATAGATAGATAGATAGATAGATAGATAGATAGATAGGTAATTAGATAGATAGTTAGATAGATAGACAGATAGTTAGATAGATAAATTAACTGATAGATAGTTAGATAGATAGATAGATAGATAGATAGATAGATAGATAGATAGATAGATAGATAGATAGATAGATAGATAGATAGATAGATAGATAGATAGATAGATAGTTAGATAGATAGTTAGATAGATTAATTGATGATTGGTTGATTTATCAATGTATATTGTATATAGGCTATGGAGTTGCTATATATAAGATGTATACATGTAAGTCACAGGCTGGTTCAAGGCATTTTGAAAGACAGATGGATGACTTTTTATCTCGCAGTGTTACTAATTTCAATTAAATTGAAAAATGTGCCTAGACATGGGATAAAAAGGTCATACCATGGGTAGGTGCAGTACATCCCAGTATACTCCCCTCGACCCCAGTATATTCCCTCGACCCTTCGGGTCTCGGGAATATACTGGGGTCTCGGGGAGTATACTAGGGATGTACTGCACCTACCCATGATATAACCTCATAATACACGTGCGTTAAGACAAGGAATTTGCCAACATATATATTAGGCCTATATTCGCGCATTCACTATTATGTAATATCAACAATCTAGCATAGACTTAAATTTGGCAAAGGGACAGGGAATTCAAAAGTAAAATGACCAAGGGACAGGGGGACACAAAACCCCATCCAGAGCCTCTATAGTAAAACCATAAGTCCCAAAAAAACTTTTTAAGTGCTGCACGAATTTCATGGCTGTGCCATTTACATATTATTATTATTATTATATCATTTATTCGCCACATAGCAGCATACATTTAACATAAAAGTATAAATTAATTAAAAAGTGGTAAAAACAAGCATAAAAGAAAAATAAAATTAAAAATAAAATGAGGTAACTAAAAATCTCGAACAAAAAATTACACTAATCATCCCACACAGAGACTTTCAATAATAACATTATATTCCTCTTTACTTAGTGGAGACTCACAGAAACTATCTTTCATGATAATGACACCTCTTACAATGCTGGCATGAGCTACATCTTCCTCTTTAGAACTATCCAACCAAGGAGCAGCATCAAACTCTGCTCCATATTTCAATTTAACATGCCTATAATTCAAACCAAGCCTAGATCTAGATACAATAGCATTTTCGAAGATGGATGATATAACAAGATTATCTGATCTCAGATTTTTCACAAAAAAATTATAAAACCTCTGGTGAAATACCATATCAAGTGGCATACAATCTCCAATAAATGGAAGTAATCTACTATGGGTTCTATATGGCAGCTGCCATGTTCTGCGTACATATTTTCTCCACATAACATTAATTTTATCCATATCTCTGCTTCTAAAATTACAAAAATGAGATCCATAAAAAGAGTAACAATATTTTTCAACTAACTGTTGTTTTATATCTGATCTAACATTATATACTAGAATTGCCCATTGTGGCAAAACAGGGTATTTGAAAGCTGTGTGTAGTTTAGTGAGGCAGTGTGGTTGCCATGATGATGCAATGCAGGTTACCTGGTGCACTAAGACATTTTTGGGAAAAAATTTTGGAAAAAATAAATATGCCAAAAAATATGTTGGAAAAATAAAAATTGGGAAAATGAAATAATATTTTGTATAAGAGCAGGAGGCTCTTGTGTCAGTGTCTCCAATATTGCGTCATTAGCATCACACCAGATTTGTTTCTCAATAAAAATGAAAGGGACACACATTCTGTGAGAAAGCCTTGTGTCTGACGTTGTCTGGGAACCCAAGAAAATAACTGAACTATCTGTAGCTCTGTATCATTTATGTTGACCCAAACATTAGAGTATTTCTGTTGGCATGTCAGTTGTCCTATCTTAACTTTTCATTCGCAAACACCTTGCTACTTTATTTTGAAAGCATATTTCTTCACCAAAATCATTGTTAATATGAGTCAGGTGTTCATCAGGTCATTGCATGCTCACATTGCCAGACTAACAGTTTTGCACTGGTCTCTACAAAGATTTTTAGCTTAATTATCATTAGCCGTCATTAGCATCATGTCAAAAATGGCTTATTGCCTTTATCTCACTAAAATTTTGTTACAGGTGACTGGAGTGGAAATCAGTTGAACATATATTATCAATAAATGTTTAAACAGAATATTACGTAAAACTTTTGCATTTTCCTTGCATCTTACATGCTTAGTATGAAGTTTGATGCTTCTCTGAAACTACTAATCAAATAAGGGTGCCATTAACAGAGAGTTCCCCGTGGCCTAATGGTTAAAGGCGCTTGTTTGTGCGCTTGTTTGTGCTACCACTGGCTGTGAGGTCGTGGGTTCGACTCCCACTCCTGGAACTCAATTTGGTCCGAGCCCATGGGACATTAAATGGAGGCGGGTTGTATCCAGTGTTCTGTGCTGGGGCAACAGAAAGACCCTGGACATCCCTGAATTGATAGGGTATGTACCAGACTCACAGTCTTCTCATCACTCATCATCATACGGCGGCCACCAACACTGGAGAATGCTAAGGCATGGGAACCTTGGGCAATGTTCCCCTTGTCTCTGCCCATGGGTGCCGTACTATGGCTGCCCTGAGCTGTATCATTGTGGAAGGCTCACCACGAATTTCGTGCCTGCATTGCAGTGCATGACTGAAAGTATATACAATACAACATTTCATCATTGCCTAGCATCTGAAATATGGTTTAGCAAAGACATTGGGTACTGGAGGGAGTAGTGGAGATCATCTTTGTTATTTAGAATCCAAACTATTGATGAAAACAGCATTTTTGTTTGTGCTTGTAAATTTCTGGTTCAAGGATATGTTCTATCTCAATAACAATTGGTCGTAGAGACCTGATATATAGCTCAAAGACCTGATATATAGCTCAATGTGTGCAGGATAGCCACTTTCCTATACGTTGGTAATACATTCTTCAGCTCTAAGTGGTACGGATTTCAAGTTATTGGCATGATGCTAATGACACACATATTCAGTATTTAATTGATCAAAATGCAGTTTCTCCACAAAATGGCACTAGAGACCTAGAACTTGGCCGAAAATGTGCAAGCAACTTGCCTAATCATTGGCAATAGATTGTTCGGCCCAAAGCGGTCAGGATTTTTTAGTTATAAGTGTGATTTTCATGACAGTCAAAAAACACTACAGCTGTGTTTATCACCTCAGTGCAGATCAGCAGAGCATTGGGACCCTTGGACATGAAAGTGCAGTGATAGATGATTGTCTGGCCCATCCTATGCAAACTTTAAAGGCATTTCAGGAGCGAAAAATTTTCAAATTTTTTTCATCCGAAATTTTCAAATTTTCAAATTTTGACCCTGGACTGCATTCTGACTATCATAACTGACATTTCCGTGAAGTTTGAGCAAGTATTTGCTTTCTCTTCAAACTGAGAGTCTCATAGTGGCATATGGCAAATATTTAAAACTTGTGGCTTGGCTGTATATAGCATGCAATTGGTTTTGCCATCATGAAAATTCAATGTGTTGATGCATAGCCACTGGTATGAATTTTATAAAATGGGAAATTAAGAGAGGATGCAATCAACATCATTCCTCTGGCTATGAGCCTGCATCCAATGGCGCCATGGGATGAATAAAGAGGGCGGGATTGGCAGAGTTGCTATCAACTGCCTCTGCCAACTGCCTCTGTCAACTGCTTCTCTTGGCATTAGCTGTCATTCATCAACTCAAGCAGGACATTTGCTTTTCCATGTCTTGGTCATTTTCTCCACAAATAGAGAGCACCTCTCAGCTCTCCAGACTTTTGCAAACAGTTTTTGCTGAAAATGGAACTTCATTGAGTATAGACCAAGAACCATCCCAGCTGGATATCTATCTGGGATATACCTATTTCGTTTTAACAGCAGTGACTTCTCTTTTGTCCATAATTGGATGTATTGTCATTGTGTTGAGCTATATTCTGATAAAGGTAAGTTAAATTTATATTGTTCATTCTGTGTTATTGATTTCTAGCGTTCTCATTCTCAAGTTTCCCAATACTCTGCTGAGGCTACTTAAACTTTAATAAGCCAATACTATAGGGCTATATTTTACGGGATTTGTTGTTGATCCAACTTTTCAGTTGAAGACACCCAAAATCAATTCCACCAAAGGAAGATAATAAAAGTTAAAAATGGCTACTTTCCCCAGTATGAAAAAACATAGGCTGCGCAGCAGCAAACCTTCAGCGAATAACACCTTTAGAAGATTACAATAATATCATAAAATTTGTGCGTTGACGAAATTGCTTATAGGTATGCAATAGCGGTCGAGTTGTGGTCTTCAATTATCTCTATTTGCCAGCTGCCCTACCATCTTCCCATCTGCTTGCCGGGATTTGTAAAATCAGGGAAAGGCCTTATTAGACTAATTTACGCATATTATGGTATAGTGACCGGATGTTGGGCTAGAAACAAACAATTAAGTTTTAACTTTTTTTCAATATTTCAAAAAGAATATAATATTTTCCATTGATCAGACCTTTCAAAGGGCACAACTAGACCATATTGACCATATGTTTTCAAACTTTATCCATGTACATGCAATAGTGACCGAGTATTAGCCCAAAAAACAAAAAAATATGCTTTTATACTTTTTCTAATTTTTTCAGAAAGTATAGAATATCTGACAATGAGACCATCAAAAGGCACAACTAGACCATATAGGCCACATGTGTACCAAATTTCATCCATGCACATGCAATAATGACCGAGCCTTGGCCCGGAAACGAAAAAAAGAAATTTTTACATTTTGTTAATTATTTAAAAAAGTATTTAAGATCTATTCATCAGACCATCAAAAGGCACAACTAGACCATACAGGCTAGATGTACCAACTTTTATCCACGTACATTCAATAGAGGCCGTGTGCTGGGCCGGAAACGATCTCTCCGCCCGCCGCCCGCCTGCCCGCCCGCCCGCCCGCCCGGCGGACGGACAGCATTTTTACCCAAGTGATTACAATACCTTCTTCGAACTTTGTTCGCTGAAGGTAAAAAAACCTTTTAGCTGGGTGGGTTCAGTGGACCGGGTCATCTTTCAGTCACTTTAATTGTTTGTCACACCAAAATATTCCCAAATTAGGTTTATCACACCATTTCAAATCTTTTTATCCAACCAACCTTGTCTTGATGCATGGGTGCAGGTCAGATTGTGGGTGTTTCAAAGAATGTCCACATGAAACGGATTTTAAACTCTTGGAAATCAATTGTCAATTATATCAATTTGTAGTGTGCATTTATTTCCTTTGAAAAGGAATTTCATGTGCAGTACCACACCCACAGCTTCCATCAATTCTAGCAGCTAGGATAAAACCTGTTAAAGTCAAGCACCCTGTTTTACACCTTATTCATCCCACCCTGGTGCTTTTTTCAGTGCCTTGGTGCCCTATTAATACTCCATTAACGAAATCTTCTGAAGGAATTTATGAAGCATTTATCAGACCATTGACACAATTCCAGCAGGTCCAGGCCCCATCAGCTGATCAATTTATTAGGTTGTTTTTCACAGTGACACTCACTGACACATGGCACTTTCCCATCTTACACCTGGACTTGACCAACAGTGAATAGCTTGTCATATTTGGTCAGTCAAAAAAAGCGATTCATCAACAATGAAATGTCATTCTGACTGAGGATTCTTTATTACCAAACCTTGACTGGTGTTCTTTTCTCATTTTAATGCAGTGATATTTAATTCCAATGTTTTAAAAGGCAAATGGGTCTTCGTCACAAATCAATGGAAAGATACACAGGAAACTGCTTGTCTGGCCAAAGCAAACACCGAAGTTTATGAATAAATCTGAGACATTGTTAGTTTAAAGGGAGAAAATCAATTTTGCCCTACGTAAGTCAAGAAGCGAATTTGTTGTGTTGAAACTTAGACTTGGTCTGCAAAGCAATCAAGCTGATCAATTGTCTTGAGCAAGCTTAGACTGTTTAGTTAAACAACCTTGGTAGGGAATCCCTTCACCATCCTGGTCACCAATCAAACAAAAACATTATCTTGGTTGATCTCAATTTCTCTGAATGATCATAGACAGTGTTTAGTCACACATTTCTTTGTTGTCAGGTAAGCCATCTGTAAGTGAATATGCATGGCAGACATTATCAGAAGGCCACAGGACCAATTCCGCTTGAAAGAGAAGGTGACAAAAACAACAGTTACTGAGCACTGACTATGACTTCCATGTAGCCTCTAACCTTACTACTCTGGGTTGCCTTTACCGAGTGGTAATAAACAATAAGAAATGATCTCATAGAAAAGGAAGAGCAAATAACTGGTGGCCATGGCAAACAGCCTTGCCTGTCAAGCAGGGAGGTGTTGTTTGACCACCTCTTGCATTGTTTGTTTCTGGGGCACTTTGTCTTCTCCTTCCTCCTGTCATCCTTCTGATGTGAACAATAATGGAAAGGGCCAAAATGTTTGGTGCTTAAAGCTACGATTAATGCTAATTCTGATCATCGATGGCTGCCAGAAGTGACATTTTTCGATTCCAATCTTGAGCGAAGCGAAGACGAGCTAAATATCAGTAAAATGACATCAAGTAGGCTGCTCCTTCAATAGCCTAGTTCATCGTCATGGTAGACTAGTATTGACATGCCTTATAAAAAAAGAAAAAAGTACATATGCGGTATTCTGTATTTTTAGAACGGGAAATATTATATTGTGTTTCATGCATGACGTGTCTTCTTTTATTTTCAGGTGGTAAGGAGCATGGGAAGACAGTTGTTAATATTCCTGAGCATCGCTGATTTATTGACGGCATCGGGAAACTTCATCGGCGTCATGTGGTATATCTTGAGAGGTGAAATGACGCCAGAAGCTAATTGGATAGTCTGTCAATTCCATGCTTACTTGACAATATTCTCAAGCATTGCTTCATTTCTGTGGACAATTTGCATTGGAGTGCATCTCAACATATCTATTGTTTTAGGAAAAAACGACTTAGCCAATTCGTGTATTTGGGTCTTCCACATAATTTGCTGGTCACTTCCAGGTAAGTTGTTTCATACTCTAGTCTTTTCTTGGTTATTTCAGGTTTTCCTGTGATTTATACATGCCAGTGTTGGAGGTTGGAGGGCCTCGGAGCAATATTTTGATGGCCTCGGCCTTGGCTCGGTCTCGGATGCCAAATCCTTGGCCTTGCCTCGGTCTCGGGTGTCTTTGGTTAAGTGATGGAGGCCTCGGGACCGGCCTCGTTTTGATGGCCTTGGCCTCGCCTCAGTCTCGGCGGTTCATGCCTCGGTCTCGGCCTCGGATGTCCCGGCCTCGACTCCATCACTGATACATGCACATGTATAAGACCAACAACTTTCAGCTCTGTTCGCACTTCAAACAGCATTCGGACATGTACCACCATACATCTGTCTTCCAAATTTTTTATTAG
The DNA here is from genome assembly GCA_026936325.1 of Platynereis dumerilii. Lineage (NCBI taxonomy): Eukaryota > Metazoa > Annelida > Polychaeta > Phyllodocida > Nereididae > Platynereis > Platynereis dumerilii. The sequence goes on from JAPTHN010000029.1 coordinate 78,062, forward strand.
CAGCACAGCTGCTCTTACTCCAAGAATTTCATGCAATCTCGTTAGCACTCTGGAGGTCACACTCTTTCACCCATCTCATTCAAATTTACTCTACATTCTCTGTAGGTTTTTAACTTTCAACCAGTCACTTTTGGTGCCCTTCTGGGATGGAAAAAATTATAAAGAAACTAAAATGGTCTGGCTTCCATTGGTCAAAGGTCAACCATGCCTTCTTCTTCTTCTTCTTCTTCTCCTCAGTATATCCGTGACTGGTGTACCTGTGTTGGAACCATGCACTGCCTGTGCTGCTTAAAGTGCTTGCATGTTATTTTAACCCTTCCCTGCACTATCCCCGCAAAAGCTTTTTGCTGCCAGAATACTCCGATTGGGAGACAATGTTGAACTTTACACGCTAATGTGTTTGAGATGCCCAAGTATCAACATTCAATGTGCCAAATATCACACTGTTGAACTTGAACGAAAGCAACATTTGCTGACAAGCATGAAACTTTGTGGTTGTTATTTACAAAGCCATTAGAGAGGAAAGAGTTGTTGCTTCTTGGATTGTAATTTGTCATCTTGGGTGCCTGGGAATGAGTCTTTACTCTAAGATAACTCGAGTAAGAGTTACATGTCACGTATGGGGCATGCTCATGCATGCACGAAGACAATGACATTCTCAATTCATTCTCAAGTAATTTTTCAATTGAATTATACTTTTACATAGTTACCTTGCTTGATTTTATAAAAGGTTAATTCTAGTCCTGCATATCGATAATTCGATATACATTATAATATGTAAATGGCACTGCCATGAAATTTGCGCAGCATTGTCATAGAACTACTGCATTATCTTCAACTTTCCAAGCAGAAGGCCAATTTATCTTTTTAAAGGACTGGGCAAATGGGCAGACAGATAAAATAGATAGATAAGATCAGATCTATAGACAAGATTAGATAGATAGATAGACATAGATAAATAGATAGATAGACAGATTGCACTGACAGCTGTGTTATTCAAATCTGTGGTAAATTTGGATCTATAAATGTGGATCTATTATGTTAAATTGTTGATGTTACATAACTGAGATCAATAAAACCATAGCTATTCAGAGATGACTGTTTACTATTAGACTGTTACATACTTTGTTGATAGTTAATGAAGATTATTTAACATTAAGTGCTGTTATGATTTCTTACTTGGTGAGTATTTAAGTCATTAACTTTTGTGTTGACTTTAATTTTCAGTCACTTCTTACAATCAGGGATATAGAAATAATTATTTCCAATGTTGATACAAATGTTGATTTTATTTTAAATCCCTGAAATATGTCATTGGAGGTTGTTATACGACAACATTGAAATTTTAAAGCTTTTTTGGAAGATATTTGAGGTATTTTAATTATTTACCAAACTAAATTCTGACTAAACTACTAGCTCCACTTTTATGGCAACTACAGGCACTTCCTGTTCAGGCAGTCACTGTAGACAGGAGCACCACAGAGAATGAGCTGTCCTTGTGCTAAGTGAGCTTCGCTCATGGCTGCCTTCGGCAGCCATGAGCTGCGCTCATATAATTGCAAGTCTTGTCTGCCAGTTGACATTTTATTCCAAATGAGGATATTCAGATAATTATGAAAGCCTTTGAAGCTTTGTTATTTTCTGCATTATTTTCTGCAGCAGAATATCCTTTTACCAAATAATGACCACTTGGCCAAATTGGAGGCGGGTTCTCTTTATGAATTCATTTCAGTCCAAATCTCAAATTACAAATTGTTTTGAATAACTTCCCTCGAATCAGCATTTTAACATTGCTTAGAGCAATGCATCGTTTTATTCTTATTAGGCTGGAAGAATTTACTTTAGTTAATTCAGTAATAATTCAGAGTTGTATCGTGTATAGTTTTGAGGTTACTGAATTATATAAAATAACCTGAATCATTTTTGACTGGGGAATGACATAAAGCAAGTGAAGTATGTGCCAGTCTTTGTGCATTCCAGAAAAAAAAAACAATAAAAGGCAAAGCAAGTTCCTCAAGAACTTTGCTCCACTGGCATCTTTCCATATTATGGCCCATATCATATTTGTACCTTGTATTCTATGACATCTGCAATGGTTCAGACTTCCTTGATTTCATTTTCTCTGGAAATTTTATCTTGTTCTGCCTATTTGCCTTGTGGTCGCATTATCATTGCATAACCATTAGGACTCCAGTGGGCAGTAGGCCTATACAGAATAGCTCAATAAAAGACATTAATTTTGCATGTACCCTCCAAGAATCCAATAGGCCTATACCTTTGTGATTTGTTGTCACTGATAAAAATTAAGAACATTTTAAACTCCTTTTTCGTGTAAAATGACACACCAGGACTGCAGGTTGTCTTGAGATGACACCAATAGGCCTATACTATTCTGCATCTTGGTGACGCATCTGAGATACTTGTTTGGATATTGATCAATTGACGGTGGTTCAGCTTATTCAACTCTGACAAGAGTGATTGAGTCAAATTATTCCTGTTCGATTGTTTTGGCAACCTTTCCTGTTTTTTATTTATTTATCATAAACCCATTAAATTGTCAACATTTAATGAGGTCAGAACGTCGTGTTGCGGCCCTCCCAGTAAGTGTGTCAAGTTGTCAAGATCAACTTGTTGTAAGTGTTGCTGAAAACAATGCCATTTCGTGTGCTGTTGACTACAGTGCATGTAGCCCAAAACTTGTAGCTGCCCCAAAAACATTTCAACTGTATTCATGACGCCTCATTCATTCAATAAATTTTGATTTTCATACAATGACATTTAAAGATAAATAAGTCTTCCTTTAAATGAATTGCTGCGTCTCCTTTCCATGTGTGTTTACTAGTCTTGAACTTCATTTGATACAACAACAAATCCAATGAAATAATAATTTACGTTTTTTTAAATTTAATGTTGACATTTCAGCCGGGGTAACAACGGCAGCCATAGTAGAAGACGTAGTAGGTCATGATGAGACTTTACCCTTCCCCAGCTGGTGCTGGATCGACCCTTCAAGAGATGATGTGTTGGCTTGGCAGTACATCAGTGGCAAGGGCTGGGAGGTGTACTGTTATGTCATAACTGTCCTGCTATACGTCAGTGTCAAGGTGCACCTCATCAGACAGGTTAGTGATACTTAATAGTATATTATGTTTTGTTTCCTCTAAACTTCTGACTGATTTGCTACGACTTTTGTACATATAGGCCCACTGCATGTTTTCTGAATGATGGGTTTTGTGGTCTTTTCCAGATGGCAAGAACAAAAAATATGAGGACTTTCGTTGGAACATCATCAATGCAAACGTCAGGAAATAGGTAATCCAATTAATCACTCTATGCACATGTACATGTATATATACATATATATACTTTTTTTATAAATCAGTTTATATTTTAATTTGCTGCCATCCGCTATGGAATTAAAACTCCTTAATTAATGCAGACCTGCAGGGGGGGGGGGAGCCAGGCGGCAGACAAGAATGTTAAATCAACTTAATTATTTTGTACAGCTTAACTTGAATAAAAAAAAGCTACTCCCGATGTAGGACAAGAGCTAATTGTAAAATGTCTGTCAGTGCCTATTTTTAATTCCATGAATTGTGCTCTTGATATAAATACCAGTACAGAAGATAATATTATCTGACAATAAAAAAAGTTTCTTTTTCAATCATTGACAACTTGAGCACATTTTTCCACACTCTCAGAATCCTTATCTTCATTTATGACCTGTCTCAAGATGTAGCCGTCACTCCAGCCAATCAACCAAAGACGATAAATGCAATATTTGATTTTTGATGAGAGCAATTGCAAGTTTTCTTCAAAACGCTACTATTAATCTTGGTGGTCTAGGAAGGGGGGGCGGCCCTCTAGACCCCCCCCCCCCCTGCATCCGCCACTGGTTGGAAAAAAACAAAATACTGTCATCTTGGTGATGATTCTGTTAAAACAAGGTTTAATAATCAGCTTGGCTGTGGTAATTGAGGCCGGAACCGCACTCTGGCCGGTCTGATGTCATTGAACTTAAATACACAACTATGACTCTGATTTAACCTTTAAAACAATAATTTATTTAATTACATACCATTTGTAAATGATTTCCTTAATTACATAACATTTGTAAATGATTTCCTTAATTACATAACAAGTGTAAAATCTGCGAGTTGTTATGACATTCTGCAGTTGTTTCTATTGATCACATATCTGAACCCAGGAGCTGTAGCTCAGACTCCTTCATTAAACATAGTTAAAACATCACAATATCTTATCTGAGAAAACAAGCTCTCAATTATTCCTTCTCTTCTAACAATTCACTCAGTTCACACAAACAATTATGAATTTAGAATTTGGATCAAATTGGTGCTAAAGTACAGGCCAATTTGATCCCTTAAATTTTAGTTCCCAAAGCAAAACCGCGATGATGACTGCCTAACTGATGGAGTATAAATCATGATACTTATCTGATGTTACGATATAGACAGAGCTCAGGAACTGTTCCCTCTGCTGGATCTCTCAGTTCATCTCAGTTCATCTCTCTGCCAGCTGCTGATACACTCTGGCTAGCTATTGGATAACGGCTGCTAATAAGCAGAGCTAGGAGTTGAAGCCAGAGGCCCATAAGGGTTTTATCTCTGAGGCATCAGTTAATATAGCATGGCTATGCTGAGCTTAGACAACAGAGCAATTCTTCAGATCGCCTCTTTTTTGCTGCCCTCTGAGATATCCTTGAGACATGTACTGCTAGACATTTGGAGCATGCCCTTTTGATTTATAGCAGCACGTAGACGGCATGCTCGCCTTGAGTCCATTTCATATAATGCAAGAGTTTTTCTAAATAGTTAATTTATAAAAATGAAGTAATGTGACAGCACTTGTCACAACCCCCCCTGTTTTAAAATAACTCTTGCATTAATGACTCTTCAAGTTCCATCCTCTATCTCCCCCTTGGTTTAACCTATCTCTAAACCCTTTTTCCTCAAATAAACAGTCCATCGCAATCTCTGAATCAGGGAACCAAAAATCAATAAACCTTCAAGAAATTCAAGTAAGCAAATTCAAACAACCATCAATCCAAACACAGATCAATAAATCAAAATTTAATTAAATTACTAAGGTGATATATATTAATTATATGAATATTGAAATTTTAAATTAAAGTCTTGTTCAACAATCATCAACGAAGTCCACCGAGCAATGGAGGCGCAATTCTAGAGTTCGAGCAAATAAACCTTCTATTAACACACACACGAATCTTCTTGTTATTGTCCAAGCGATCACATATTCGAGGCTGAAGTCGACCTTCAACGAGAGTTCACAAGAAGAACGAACTTTCAAGTAAAACGATTCCATAAGACCAGATTCAATGTCCGACTCGGTCTTGTAGAAGAAAGTATCTTTCGCGAGCTTGCTCGTGCGATTCCAGTTCTCGGTTCACTTCAATTGATGATCAATTAAGACTTCCAAGGCAAGCCTTAATTCGGTGAGGCAACAAGCTGAGCGTAACGAGTGGAGGATGAGCTGAACGAGAGAGAGCGAGAGGAAGACGAGAACCTGGCCTGCAATCAAAATAAAAGAAAATTGATTTTAGAATTAATCCCGAACTTCCATCAATCATTCAGTCCTCAACAACATCATTAGCCCAACTCATGAATATGAAGTTTTATAATTATTTATAAGAAAGTAACATAATTCACAACCCACTGCAATTCCCAAAATCACTCTAAGTAATGGAATTAACTAAATATAATTGAATAAGTATTCATAGTAATTATATAAGACACATGTTTAAAGAATGAGAGCATTACATAAATTGCTATCATAATCATACACTATCATCCGCAATGAAATACAATAAGAGGTTTCCCTGCGGATGACACTAAAATTTAACTTCACAAAGGCTGCTAGTACAGCGCAATCTCTCATTGGGAACTTTACATTAAATTACCAAATTACCAAGATCATCTCCTAATTCACTCACCTCTAATCTGCAAACAACTTATACATGGATTAAGTAACCAATAAAATCAAGAACTCAAACAAGAGTTCAAACAAGACTTCAAACAAGAGTACAAGTTTGATTAAAACACAGCACAACACTTCACTCGATTCAAACCAAATAGTAATATTAAATGTAATATAATTAATGATTATTACAAGAAGGCAATTTAAATCCAGTACAATTATCTCAATTAAATATCTTAAGAAATCAATAAACTTTGCTTAAATAGACACAACTCAGATTAACTTTCAGCATTCACGTGCAGTTTTGTTATTAGTTTCATGCCAACATACTCTTAAATAGTTAAACTAATAACTCAAGCGGAATTAATAACCCTACAGAATAGTAGTCTCCACAATTCCCTTCCCACAAGCAACCCCACAATTCGGAGCTGTAGGTTGTACAATATCCATCTGTACATCGGATTGACAGTTATAACCAGGCAGCTCAAGATTTCCCAGACATCTTTGCCTAGCCTGCAATTCGTCAATCAAACTCTGATAAGGCCCTTTATTATCAATCAATCTTGGGCTATCAGTCAATTTATACAAGTAATTATTATCGCTGACCAAAATTCCAATTACACAATCTCCTTCCAGTAATTTCTGAACCTGATTTCTCTTCATCCTTCGTACTGGAATTAGAGCAGGTAAATCCAGTTCCAACTCTCCTACAAGTAATTTACAATCTCCTTGTTTCCATGAAACCCTTAAAATAGAATACAGGGTGTGATGATCCATCCTGATAAGACTAGATGTGACCTTTCCCTGAAAATGTAGCTGTTCAGCAGCAGCTCGAACATTCATAACCTCAAGTATAACCCTATCCTTTAAATCTGAAAGCTCTAGATAGATCCTAGCCCTGGGGTGTTCTTTCAGCTCAGGGTGTACCATATACAAGCTTGCTTGCTGGCAACAATAATTAAACATTCTCTTAATACAGTAGATTAATGCCATCATAATCAAGAACACAGTAAAGTTCATAGCTATCATTCTGATCATTGACTCAGAGCTAAGAACAACTTCCTGAGTCGAAGGAGTCGGGGAAGCTGTAGTTGACAAAGGATTTGCCCTTGCCAAATGTGGAGCTCCCATAAACATTAGAGATCTCAGAACTCCATTACTCCGAGCTTGTCTAAAACATAAAAATGTCGCCATAATAAATCCTATAAAGCCAAAAAGGGCTCCCACAGCAAATACTCCCTTTGTCCAGCCTCTGGGTGTAAACCATTTTGTAATATCACCATCAATTCCCAGAAGATCCCAATCTCTATCGAATTTCTCGCCCTTCTTTCTTAATTCTTCAGTTAATTCTCGTAGCCTCATAACGGCCGAAGTAGTATTATGTAACCTAAAGCTTCGTAATTTCTCTAAAGTGTCGGATTGGGGAGCCTCCCACTCTCGATACTCATCCATAACATCTAGGTTATTTAGAAAAGGTTGCATAGTTAAATTAGGAAATGCTTCCCTGGCAATCTCATTAGACACATATTGAATAATAAGCCTAGGTTGTTCATTGTCTGGACAATTTGTAATTCTACGACCAACATGACCGTTTACCGAGCTTATGCTGCAACGACAAAGAATGTCTTTGGATAATAAAGCAATAGGAGCTCCCTGCATCTCTCTAGGAGTCCTAGACTCGTCGCATTGCATCCTCCAAGGAGTCTGCAAGCCACTCAAGAGAAGATGAGCTCCAGCATCTATAACTTCTGCCTTAAACTTTACAGGAGCAAACATATACTCGACTTCACATAAGTCAAGAATAACTTCAGCGGATTTATTTAAATATAAAGCTGACATACAATTCACCCGATGATTATCCTTCTCTAAGAAATTCTGGTAACAATGATATGCGTTACCAATCTGTTCACAATCTTCCAGATCAAGGCTATTAACTTCAACAAAATTATACTCATTGGAAACAGCCAAATACTCACTCTCTAACTTAATTCGAGTATAATCATGATTAGACTCTGGCTTATTAAAACTACTATCAGTTATCAATGGTAGGCTGATGGAACGTGTTCTATAAAGCCAATATTGTGCACTATCTTTAGCTAAGATAGGCCAAGATAATTGGAGAACCAATCCATGATGATTTGCAATAAAACTGAACTTCGCTCCATAGAACTCACTAAAACTCTTAAAAAGTAATTTGTGAGTTGGGTGCCAATCCCTTAGCAATTGACTTGCTCTAATAATCAAGTCTTGCATATCAGTCGGTGCTAGAAGTCTATAACTGAGGTGTCCTCGATCAAGCTGCTGGACTGCAGTCAAAACAGCCTCGACTTCTTTCAAAAGATGCTTGAATTGCTCTACCCTCTCATTGCTCAAACTTAAATACCTAGATCCAAGCAGACTCAAAACACGAATAGTTCGTGTTCTCTTCTGTAGAACATTCATTCGCTGATAAACCCCTCTTAAAGCAGATTGCATTTCAATGTTCGTTGAATTGAGTAACTCATATAACTCCTCTATGTTTCTAGTTGTGTTTTCAAACAACTTAGTTTTTAGTTCAACTATTTCGATTAAATCCTGCCTCATGGTTTGATGGGAATCTCTCAACAAGGACTGCCGCCCTGCCAAAAGTCTAATGGCTTTAACAAAAGCTTTGGCCCTGGTTTGGGTTAATGACGAATGCATAACACCACTAAAGGATGCAGTGGCCCATTGCCATATCTGAATCCTATCATGTTCAGATTCCCAGTAGTCAGTGTCTAAAATGTCCTCAATTATCGGTTCATCCGTGGGTTTTAACTCTGGTTGTTCAGATCTGCGAAGTCTAGTCCGACTACCAGGCAAAATTGGATCTTGGAAAATAGTTACCAATTCCTGGAACCTCTTAAGCACTTGCTCTCTCAACTCAACTGTTTGTCTATCTGCATATGTTAAAAGCGGCTGGTAGTCTTCGCAAATTCTTCGTAACATCTCCTCCTCTCCACTACAAATCTCTTTTAGAATCTCCTTCGATTGTTCAGGAATCTCAGGAAGTGCCAGATTTGGCCAATTCAATTTTACGTGTATCTTAAGATCTTCAAGGCCTATAATAAACCGTTTGTTCGCTGAGAAGGTGACACCATATGGGGCACTCACAAAACCCCTTGTCTCCTCATTCCTAATCCTTCTAGAAAAGCTGTTCAAACTATCTCTCATATCTTCTGCAGGTAAGGCTATACCTTGTAGATCAAACAAATCTGCAGGAGGAGTCACCAACTGCTGCAAATCTACGTCTCTTTGCTGTCGATTTGGTATTAAATAATCTGGACAGATAGAGACCTCCAAATCACTTAATGATATGGAATCATTACAACTTCCCACAATTCGCACTCCTTCCTGGAAAGCCATGGAAAATGATTTCCAAGGACAGCTACATTCCAAATCATTACCTGTTAAATTAATAACCTGCAAGGATCGAGATACCCTCTCAGGAGTGTAAGGAATACCCAAGTCCAATACCTCAAGTGAGTTATAGCTAAGATTAATTGTTCTCATTTTGGGGTAGTACAGCAAATCTTCAGGAAGAATCATTAACTGATTATTACTCAAATCTATTTCAGTCAATTTAACTAAACCTGGGTTCAGATTCAAAGACTTGAACCGATTAAAAGTCAAATTAATAAATCTCAAGTTTAGAAAACCTTCCCAAAATGATGGTCTAATAGTCTTAATCTTGCAGTTAACTATTTCAATTTTATGCAGATTAGACTTTACAATAAGGTCATGCCTAGCCAATACTTCTTTCTCACCCAGGTCATTTAAAGTCAACTTCAAAAGATTCTCAGGGAACCGTCTTACTTTCCCAAAAAACGTGTAAGGTTTATTGATAATAAGTTCTCTTAAATTCATCAAGGGAGTGAAATCTGTTTCTTCCATTAACTCAATTCCTGATAATTCCAACACATTCAGCTTATCAAAGACCTTGCCTCCCAGAAAATCAGTCAAGTTAAGCTGAAAACGTTTTCCACGAATCCTAAGAATTCTCAAATTTGTATAAGGAAAATCCTGTATATTGGCATACATTCTAGCAAGACCCTGAACAGTTAGAACCTCAAGCGTGGAATGATTTGCAAGCTTGGGCCAATTGAATCTATATGCTCCTGGAGCATTTATCCTTAATTCAGTTAAATGTAGATTACCTAGCTGATAATCCTCCACTGCGCTTTCTAGTCTTAATCCCAGCCTTCTTAATTTAGGCAAATTCAGACTGGATATTGGTTTCTCAAATATTGAGTACTTTAGACCTTCTAGCTGTTCTATTTGAGTCTCCATCTCAACAGGTCTGTGAGTATTAAACTCAGCTCTCTGAAAACGAACTTTCTTCACTGCTGGAAATAATTCCAATAAATCCGCCAAGTCTATCTTAACCGTCCAAAATTTCAGTTCTAGCTCCTGTATTCCTGCTATAGACGCGAATGGCCTCAATTGTATCACGTCAGTATTCCAATTCTGAAAAATGATAGTTCTTATTCCTGTCATATTGACCATTCGACATACTTCATTGAAACCAGTCTTAGGTACACACTTAAATGCCCCTGGCTCAATCATTTGACAGTGAGTATTAAATACTCTTTGTGAGCATTCAGGTCTAACCTCTGCATTGTCCTGAAGACTGATGCATATCATAGAAAAAACTATGAGCCCCACATAATTAAAACATACAGCCATACTTCTATCTTGTCAGCTTGCAGCACAACAAGCAGAAAATAACTAATACAGCTAATATCCCAATCAAAATTGCTATTAACTTCCAATAAGAAATACCAAATAAGTGAAGAATCACCTTTAGCATGCCTTGTTCCCTTTTCTCCCTTCACTCTGTAATTTTAAAGTTTCTCAGTCAATTATACATTCTAAGTATATAATGAATTCATATGCTCAGCTATATAGATTATTAAATGCCTTACCTCTCTCAACATCAGCCTGTGGTAGTAAGTAGTCTCAGAATCTATTGTATAAATCGATTCTTTGCCCCTCTCTCCTGAGATTGAGTCGAGACTGAAGAACAACTCGCTCAAGCTCAACTATATACTAAGACTCAAGGACTCACGATCATTCTAAACCAATCAAGTGATTGCACTCAATATCCAAAATAACACATTATCGATCAATAATCACCCAAAGGTCAAGGATTCTCGGCTTATGAAATGTCAAACAATGTATAGTACATAGACTGAATACACAAATCACGCAGATGTGTATAGTACAAAGGATGTTAGCACAAGATGATTTAAGCAGTTCATCTTCGGGCGAGTACTAATACTAAAACAAATAAGTTAATCATTTTGATCTCATTCAGTACACCCACCAAGGTTGTCATAAACATTCAGACATTCATTGCGGAGCGTTCAATTAAATATATATTTAGAGTAGATGCAAGTCATTCATTAATATAAATATATTGTTTTTAGGAAACTCCAAATGATAACACGGGGATAGCGGGTTCAAAACCAGCTGAGACATCCCAACAGGCAGCACAATTCATGCCCATAGTGCATCCATTTAAATTCCCTCAGGCAAGAACTGATGCATTTTGATTGATTTGGTCATATTTCGGCTACTCTTAATGTTTTAGGACTGGAACAAGAACTTTAATATTCTAATTAGTTGAAAATTGAAATTGAGTGGTATACTATGCTCATTGATTTGTTGATTGTAGATTTTGAATTTATTATGTTGATAATTGTTGAAATTTGGGTGATTTGAATTTTGTTAATGATTGTTTAGGATCTGTTTTGATTACTATTCTCAAAATGCGATGAAAGGTTGATTTGGAAGAGGAAGGTGGGTAAGTGAGTGATACAGTTGACGAATCATAAGCAGTTAGTGGATGGTGCATCCATCTGTTCTAACGAAGTTCATTTATTTAGTTATTTTCTCATAGCAACGGCAAGATCTCTAGGTAACAATCAGCAACCACTTCATGTTGTCCTGTCCAAACACTGTATGTGCTATTAGCGGCTTAAGCCTAGATTGAAGACTTGTGGAAGGTCTTGTTTTCTAGCTTCTGAAACCTTATGTATTCTGCGAGTGTGCTACCACTGTTCCACACTGCAAATGATTATTGCAAAGGTCCTCTCAAGTTTGGAAATCCCAAGGTCCGCCTAAATATATGGATGACGTAACCGATCTTACCTATTTTCCAATAAATGGTGACCAGTGTGACCTATTTATTATATTTACTGTAAAAAAAAATAACGATGTGCAATTATTGTTAAACCATGAACCATTGCACTACTAAAATTATAATAGCAAGGGCAGTATGCGCAGCATCTGTACATGCCTTCTCCCTTTCATTATTATCCACCACCATTATTTCCTTTCAACTCGAGGATTACAAGCTCTGCTTTAGCAGAGAAGAGACAGAAGAATTTGCTATCAACTCAACGAAAAAACCTCAATAAGCAATCAGAGCATCACAAGTGCTGGTATTCGCAAAATGTGAAAGGTTAAATAAGAAATACAGCTGCCAACAATAATAACAGTGTACCAAATGTTCTGCAAGAGTGAATAGAACACTCACTGATTCACAAAAGAAGAATAATGGACGGTCATTTCGACTAAGTCCGAATGGAACTGAGGAAAGGTAGTTTTTTGATCTCCTCAAAGAAGGAATACCCAAGAATACACTAGACACGCAGACTGTATTTCAACATTGGAACTGATTTCAATTTCAATGTATAGGGAACGTTCAACTTCTTACAAGAGTCACAGCTGGTTCTTAACATTAACAAAGACTGAACATATTCGATCATTTGCTAAGTCCCTTCAAAGAACATTCAATTTCTTGCAAGAATCGCAAATAATTGTTAGCACACTACTCGACAATGTGTGGCTCACTGTATTAGCAAGTAGGCTCACCCACCCGTACTACAATTGACCAGGATTGTGTAGAATGTATGAATTTTATTTATTATAACTTTGCATTTTTCCTTATGGATCTTTCTAGTTTCTCCTTGCAAAATTGGTAACTATCTGCTTCAACACCAGATGTCGGTGTAAAGAAAGTGAGTGTAGCCTCATGTAGAACCTCCAACTGCATCGTGTCGACCTCTGGTGTAATTGCAAACAGTCGACCTAGCCTTCACACATGGCATCCATAATATCCATTCTATAAATAGAATGAGCAGTCTATAAATAGAACGAAACACCCCCTGCTAGTCAAAACTCCTCCCATTTCCTAGAAGAAGTGGGGGGTAGCACAAAGACCCCCCTCTTCGTCCAAATTCCTCTGCGTCTTAGACCGAAGTCTCGGCTGTCCCACTCTTATTTCTATTCAAGACGAAATGAATTATTTTAAATATTGTGAATTTTTCTTAACTCCAATTGCATGCCTCTGTATGCCTTTATACATTTTCTTTGCGGTTGTAGCTGGTACTCTGGCAATCATGCTGATTAAGTTCTTTGTGTATCGAATGTTCTCAAACGAAAAGATTTAGGGAAATATTAATTGTTGATTTTGGTAAATGCATGCGACTGCTGAATTTAAATCACGCAGATGATGATTTGATAATAATCTGCATTTTCTGCATGCTTAAGGAATGTATTGTGTGGCGTCTACATGTATGTAGGACAGGGAAGTGCCAAGATGTGCACCGGGCTGCACAGACGTGAGATAGTTAATAATGATATGTTAATAGTACTTATTTTTCCATTAGCTGCATGCAAGAGTCATGTATACATGCAAGAGTCATGTAAGAGAGGTCAAAATGTGACCCATGCTAATGAATTGAGGCAAAAATAAGAAATGTTGATATTAGAGAAGGGAAAGAAAAATGAGCAGTTGAAAAGCAGTGCTTGCTTTGGTCATGCGCGCATTTATCGCCCCAAGAGCTATGAAAACCAACAACACGGCCAAATTACAGGAATTTTAATAACACAGTTATTGGCAGCACACGATTATATTACCAATTATCAAGAAGGACTGACGTGGGACTTATGCGTTAGGGTGCAGTAGAAGGTTGCGACAGATGCTTAAAGTTTGTGAGGAGTCTGCAAAAGAATATGGATTGCTTTATAGTCCAACTGAATCAGTACGCCTAATGTTTACCTTCAAGGAAAAGTGGCAACCAATATATGTGTAAATTAACATGTTGGGACCTGACGAGGTCCATTGTTGCTTGTCTTTTATTCATGCTAGCCATTGCTACTTATTTTATTATTCGTTTTGCTTAGGACATTCAATTGTAAGGGGTCTATATAAGCCCATATCAAACCCAGGCATCAGTTGAATCCATCTATTTAAAGACATACTATTAAAGAGCTGATTCCGATAAAAGCTCAAACCTCAATTTCACTGCATCTTTTTCCTTTTTATTAATCTTGCCATTAATTCTATCTCAATAATTCACCTTACTTTACATCCTTATAACTTCTAGGCTAATGACGTCGGCAGCACCATTTTCCCTCTGTACATACTTTACTTAGTTGTCCATTTAATTCCATCATTCAATTTTCTTCGCAACTTAGCGCAATCACGCAATTTAGCTTTCAACTCAGCTCCCCCAAGAAATGAACTTTTTAGCGACTAATGTTTACATTCTGAAATTTTTTGCTGAGTCATGCGTAGGCGTGGGAATCTTACGTAATCAACCATACTGTATTACATAACACCCAATCAACCTCGCTGGGGTCATGGTGTCTTTTGAGTGCAAAAGATCCAAAACTAGGTCATCTTTGTTTACATTTTGTACATAGTAAATATTAAAAGATATAAAAAGATACTTCTTATGGCCATAACGTCGTAAATAATGACCCTAAATTGCTGAAATTTATAGAACTCAATCTTCGTTAACCACTCTATTAACGACCCAAGTCTCATTCTTATCACATAAATTGAAGAAGAGCCATTAATTTATCAAATCTTCTCATTCAGAAATTCAGATTTCACACAACCAGACTGCTCTTTTGAAGGATTTGGCCTAGGTAAAATTTCCCAAGCTGGACTTCATCAATAATTCGACATTCTCTTGATCTGTCAGTTACCTGCCCTTACCATTATGAGCAACACATCCTGTATAATAGGATCGCAACCCAGATCAAGATTTCACTGTTCAACTTTAGCAATTATAATGTACTTCGTAGATCACAGTTATGTAGACAAACTCAACTTTTCAATATCAACCATTTAATTAATCATATCGGACTTATTCCCGATATTTTAACATGTAATCAAAGGACAATCTGTATCATATACCTGACATATTTTCATATATGCAACTGACAATCTGTATCCTGTCAATTTAAGCAAATCATCGCTATCTCAGATGTTTTAACACATACATCATGGTGCCAATTATATTGTAAAAGGCAACGTGCCTTCTGACATCAATTGTCAGTTTAACCTTCAGTTCAATCCATTCAATCACAATGATTTTTCTTTCTTCACATTAAACTGTTCGATTTCATTAAACTATACTATCATACAATCGTTTCATTATTATGAGAGACACTATCAGCAAAGCTGACCCCTTCATTATGCCTGCGAGACATGCATGAAGCATTACGCTCAAAGATGGCAAAAACCGATTCTTAAAATGTTATGTCATTTTCTATATACTCATGTTCGTCTGGTTTTCTTTAATGTTTGCCAAATAGGAACTCCTAATGACAGTCTTACTGAAAATATGGTAATCACAATGATGATAGCAATACCAATACTTGATGTGAACAATCTGCGTTCAAATTACTTGTAGTTTAACGACTTACCTGGTCGATGACAGATCCAATTACAGACGTAATCGAAATAATTGCAGTTTAACGACATACCTGGTCGATGACATATGTAATACAAATCTTAAAACAGTCTTCATCAAATAATGGTAAAAAATCACAATCCTCGATGCATATAGAGGAAAATTCGATAGAAATAGAATCATTGTACTAGTTGTATCAACAATAGCCAAACCATCTGCTAAGCACTTTCCTGACTCAAACATCAACAAGTTCAGAAATACAGTACCATTAACTTGCATCTTAATCGCCATGTCAAACATATACCCTCAAACATCCAGTGTCCTTCACATATTCCAATTATCTCAGTTCTTTCACACTCATTAATATCTTCTAATTATACAATTTCCCAATATCTACTCAACTGCCTTGTAATCAACAAATCATCCTTCAAATGTCTCAAAACTTACCATTAATACCCATAATCATATCCCCTTAATCCCAATTTTAACAACGCTCCCACCTCTTAAATCGCCCAATCACCCAAGGTCTCCTCTCTTCAGCCCTATCTTCAAATCGCCGAGCCATCACATGAAACACCGCCCTCAGATTCTCCCTTCCCTTACCAACGTAGATTCCAGACAATTCATCCATTTTTGCAAGGAAGTCATCCTCCGATACATCCCCACATGCTATTAGTTCCTCAATATGAACGTCATTAACTAGTCCGTGTTGGAGGAAAAAAGGAGTTTTCTGCTGAAAATGTTGCGACCACCTAAGCTGTTGTGAGTAGTAATTGTTAACAGTTCTCAATACACGAGGCTTCTCTCCGTTGTAATGGTCACAACGTACGTTAGTTCCGATCGAATTGGTGTCTTTCATGTTGACATATTTGTTCTTTGTTTGGGTCACAGCATCCCTAGGTAGTTGGCAGTCCTTTCCTCCCTCCGTCTGGCTCCCACAATCTGCCGTCCATTGAGCATTGGCCTTTTCGAATCTTAAGAGACGATCGTACATCTCCTTCTGGCTGGTGTAAGGTTTGGCCCGTTGATAAACCGTCCTCTTTCCGTTTCCTTCTCTGGTTACAGTCAGACCCATTCGCACTCTTCTTTCATCGTCAGTCTCTCTAAATCGAACTCGTTTTCCAGTCGTTATCTTTGTTTCTTCGTAGGATTCGTCGTAGGTCTCTTTGAATCGAACACGTCTTCTAGTTGTTATCTTAGATTCTTCGTCGGTCTGGTGTTCTTCGGTCTGAGGTTCTTCATAGTTTCGAGGTTCCTCGTAGTTTTCACTACTACTTTCTGTTGTTACATTGTCCTTCTGTTCATCCTTCGAATAGTCTTTCTCATCGGGAGCATAGCCTATCTGAAGCTTTAGGCCTCTGCCTAATGAAGTAATGACTGTCCTTCTCGTAGGTTCACCTGGTACTACGAGAGGAGCTCCAGGCCTTGGCTCTTTGAGTCTAGCTCCGAAGAGTTGGTAACCTCTGCCGACTCCAGGCAACTTATCCATCTTGTAATATTTTTAACCCTCCAAGTTAATCCTTCTCAAAAGACAATCAGTAGTGATGTGAAGATTTTTACAGATGCACTGTCTCTTGTAGCATAGCCTCTCGGTGCGCACGGCCTCCCAAATTTTGGACCCCTTTTTTCTCTTGACCCCCTCTTTCCTATGGCTTGTGATTGGTAGTTTTTTCTATTTTTCTCCATCTTGGCCCTCGCTCACACTGCCCTCTGTATGGTTGATTGTCAAATTTCTTAATCGATTTTATTCTTTTAATATTATAAAATCATTCCCTATACCTTTTTGCTATTCAGAACTATCATTATTAGAGGGAAACTAATAAATAGGATATGTATTGATAGTATAGTTTTTTTTGGTTATGCATAAAATCATTCCCTATACCTTTTTGCTATTCAGAACTATCATTATTTCCATTTCTATCTTGGTCTTGAAACCGATTAAGAATATTCCAATAGTGTGTGAAAAATGTATCCAGTAATTCGTATGGTGACTTGGACTTTCTCGAGAGGGCATTTATTAGAGATTTTTAGCGACATTATGAATGATTAAGAATATATATCAAAGATTTGGCAATATTGCTTAAAGATTTTCCTGCCAGAACGATATCCTTCGAACATGCGATATGATTAAACTGCTCATGAAATTATTTGTACAAAATGGCTTACCAAGAAGTCAATATAGGCACTAATTGTTTTCATCCAACAAATGGCTGAGGATATGGAGATTGATAAGTGGCTTCATAGTGATATTTCCTCGTATCCTGTGTATTGTAATTTATCATTTGTACTCATTACTACTCCGATCGATTTAAGATCTGTAATAATCATTATGGACATGCATACTGGGATATGCAGTCCAATCTTCTCAGTCATGCTGACTTTACAGAAGAAATATATTAGGTCAGTAAAACAATTACTCGTGGTGATAATTTTCTAGAATTATATCACCTTATGTTTGCTTTATTGCAAACAGTACTCATCCTCGTCAGGATTTAAGTACTCCAAGCACCTTACTCATTCCAAATGGCTGTCAAGAAAACTTAATAAACCCGTGCACTGGTTCATAAGAACTTTTAAGCCCTCGCTCTATGGTCATTTCTTAAACATTTAAGTTTATGCTTATTGTAACGATAATACAATAAAGGTGCTTATATTCGTCGGCCGACTCAATGAACTATATCCTGTTAATTATTCAATTTTTATCCCTCTATAATTACTCTTCTAGCTTATATAGCTCTCTCTATTCTCTTATCTCTGTATTTGAGCTCACCTAGCTCCCCATTTTAATCTCTTTAGCTCACATGGTTACTTATAAATCCCAATTGTACTTATTATGTATCCCTTCTAATATTTTCTCTTCTCATATTACTACCCTGGAGACCACAAGATACTTATTATCCATATCATATAACCTTTATGTAACAATTAACTACAATTTTTCTGTTTAACACAATTAGTTATGATATATTTATTTTTCTATATCTGCTAAATGAGTGCAACAAACTTGTTGTTTTGCACTTGTGACTTATTGTATCCAGGGTGCTGTATCTGTTTGCATGCTCAGAATGCATGTTGCACTCACATAATGCTCATAAATTGATTACTGAGTCTGCCTTTCAAGTAACCCTTGCCCCCGACTCATCTTTATGAGGCTTCTCCTATTACCCCTGAAGTGCAACAAACTGTACACGTGCTCGACTCAAGGACAAAATGAGAGCTTGCCAAATTTTATTTTGGCCCACATGTTGGATGGACGAGTTTTACGTCCTGTATTTACACGCTATTTTTCACACAATAATACCAAATTATGACCATAATATCAATGGTATTCAATATATTTCTATGCACACACAATGATCAATAATATAACAAATATATAAGTCATAATATATCAATTTAAACTATATTTAATGCAGCTCACTGCATCATCTCGTTCAATTGAGATTCCTTCAGTAATGGATTTGCCATTAGTTCTGATTGGAACCTATTAAATGAGCCTTTTACTCTAATCATTGAGCCACTGCTCACTGGTTCCATCATAGTTGACAATCCTGTTTCCTTGGCTATAGTGTACCATTGGTTTAATCTTTCCAGTCCTGTTTTGATATGCAACTGGAGATATCCCCCATGGAACCTAGCCTTGGTCACACGACCCAAGGTGACCTCGTCTGCCCTCAGGTCCCTTCTCTGGTCTTTGGTACCATCGCCAGGTACTCTCACGTGGTCCTCAATGTCATTTAGAATTTTCTCGTTTCCATTCTGAACCTCATAAACCTGTAACCTTTGGCCTTCCAGGGACTTCCTTTCTTCGTCCAGGTTCAACATCGTGAGAAGCAATGATGCATCCTGCATTTCTAACCGACTTGTTTTCTGCAACTGCTTTGCCATTTCTAAAACATCATTATAATTCTTTCTAACTTCCTCAATTGTTGTCATTTGTTCCCCTTTGCTCCCCCTGACAGTTACATGGATCAATCGACTTTGATGATAACTTCCTGGCAAAATTTGATTCAAAATATTTGCTATTATGAAAGAATTTACATCAAATCTTTTGTAGATCCAAAGTGGTCCAATGAGACTCATTGCTACTTTCAAACTTTTTCTCAACCCTGTATGCTCTGGCGCAAACAACAAAATCAACTGTCCTGGAATAAATTCTCTGATTTTCTTCCTTCTGCTTAAATGTTGGGCAGCTTGTCGCACCTTCTTCCCATTATTAATTTTAATGGTCGTTTGCATCAAGGTATCAAGTTTTTCTAGCATTTTTGTAACATGCTCTGTGTATGTAGCTGTCAGTTTGTTAATTGGCAACAACTCAAAATCACCAATGGACTTCTCTTCTCTCAAAAACACTAGAAATGTCGGACTGAACCCAGTTTGATCATTTACTGAACAATTATAAGCTTTAACTACTGACTCGACCTTTCCTGGCCATTCATCGTAGTTGTACTCTAAATTAGCAGTAAGCCAACTTCTCAGTGTCTTCGCACTTCTCTCAACTGGTAACGAAGAATGCCCATGGACCTTACATGCCCTAGCGACTATTTTCAGGCTTTCCTGTATGGCCTTCATGATATGACCTTGAAACGAGGTCTCTCTGTCACATGTAAGACGCGAAGGTATGAAATATGGCATAAATACCCTTTCCCACAAAACCTTCACAATTGTCTCGGCTCTTTTGTCTTTCAACGGATGAGCAATCAGGAACCTTGTTAGGACATCCTGGACCATAATTACATATTGGTACCCATTCGCCGACGGCATACACAACAAGTCCATGCTTATATGATCGAATGCCCTGTCGTTGGCCTCTATCAATCTGGGCTGTAACTCTCTGTCTTTATCTGATGTGAGATTTCGAACGAGTCTCTGACATTGCAAACAAGTCTGTATGTACGTTATGACATGTTTATACAGATTTCTGACATAAAAGTGCATTCCGATTACACTCATAAGCTTATCAGCTTTCATATGAGTTTCACCGGAAGTTTCATGATAGAACTCCAGGACACTTCCAACGTATTTCTCAGGTAGCGCTACTTGTAATCTCAGATTATCCAATTTGCTGACACCTTCAAATGGTACAGTAAATCGTCCAATATCACGAATTCTTCCGAGAGCCGAATTACAGTTTTTAGACTTCCTGTTTCACCAGTCAGCTTACCATACTGTATGTATTGGATCAATGGTCCCAAAAAAGAGTCAGTTTTCTGTGCTGCTATCAGAGCTTGTCTCGTCGTTGGGATTCTCACTTTTGTCAACACGTCGGCAATGTATTTCTTGATTAAGGGATCCAAATCTGCCTGTCTGGGTATCCTACTAAGTACAACAGGATTTGGATTAACCTCACTAAGGAACTTGATTCCACTCAGTCCATCTGGTATGGGCTCAAAATTCAGTCTATCTCCTTCCAAATCTATATAATTGTCATCCCTATGTTGCATTTCTCCTTCAATTTCTATGTCTTCTAAGTCTGGGGGCTCTCCCTCGGGGCCTTGCTCCGGTGGGGCCTCTCTCGCCAGACTTTCCATTGGAGCTGCAGCGGTCTCAGACACCCCGGTCTTTTGCCTGTCTGTTCTAGCTCTTTGTCTGTTAATTGTTTTTGGTTTTTGGCTTTCGTAAGCCTTATCTAAGCCGTGTTCAGCGACTCTTCTCATAGCTGCCCTAGTCAGTACTGGATATAAGGTGTATCCATCATTTTTCGACCACCTCAAGGTGTCCTCGAATTCACTTTCCCCCTGTTCATTCTGTACACTAAAATGAGTGTTTTCAGCTAAATCCTTTTCTGACAAAGCTTGTGGTATTATGTATGGATCCTCCCTTTTCCATGAAGCATTTGGATGCCTGCTCAACAAGTCAGCTAACTGTATAGTTGGGTCACTTGCAGGACTGTAGACTATGCTAGTTTGGAAATTCTGTATTTTCCAATATAGACGTTCAATTCGTCTATTTGCGAATTCTGACCCACTCTCCATAATATGCTGTATGGCCTTGTGGTCTGTCAGACACAGGAAATGCCCTGTTCCCAATAGATTGCGGAAACTATTCATGGCTATATACAAGCCCATCATTTCAATTTCAGTCGCACTATATGCTGTCGCTGCTATTCGGCTTAATGCCTTGCTCATGTAAGCTATTAAAGCTAATTTTGGTTTTCCTTCTGGACCTTCCTGTAACTGAAAAAGGCTGGCGCCGACCGCCTCTCTACTCGAATCACACGCAATTACGAATTTACCCTGCTCTGTGGGGAACGCCAGAACAGGTGGCGTAGTCAGAAGTTCCTTCAACTTCTTCCAAGCCACTTCCTGTTCTTCATTCCACTCAAATTCCACATTTTTGCACAGCAGTTTTGTTAAGGGACGCATCACTTTCTGAAAACCTTCAAGAAACATTGCTACATATTGAGTTGCACCTAGGATCTTTTTAACCTGCTTTTTGCTAGTCGGTCTCTCCATTTTAAGCAAGGCCTCTATCCTACTCTCCTTAATTTTCAATTTGGGATCTTCGCTATCAGAAATGAGGATATCGTAGCCTAAGAAAGTTACCTTGTCTTTTATTGCAAAGAAGCACTTCTTCGGTGATACCATCAGCCCGTGCTTCGCGAATAACTGAAATATCCTTTCAAGCAGTCGCAGATGTTCTTCTGCTGTTTGTGAACACAACAAAATGTCATCGAAGTATTGGAAAACTTGCTTCCGATACTCTTCATCAAGTTCTCCCAATATTCTATCAATTATTTCATTGAACACGCTGCAGCTTATTCCTAGGCCCATCGGCAACGCTTTGTATCTATATATAGGTCCATTTCTACTTGTACACACTCCCAAGAATCTTTGAGATTCTGTCGTTAGTTTCACACTATGATAAGCTTGTATCAAATCAATGGAACTTAGGAATTTTCCGGGCCTTCGGCCGAACTCCCTGATAAAAGATACTACTGTCGTACCAGGTCTATTTGCAGGACGTAAAGCCCTGTTGACGGCCCTTAGGTCTGTCACGATACGAGGCTTTGATGTCGGCGTTCGTCTGACCAAAAACATACTACTCGTCACTTCCGCCAGGCCCTTCGTAAACACTCCAAGAGCACACAACTTCTCCATTTCCTTTTTTACGAAAGATTCGTCTTCAGCACTCGCAATGTACGGGACACCATTGTGTTTAAGTTTTCCCACTATTTCTGGCTCTAAATCCAAAATATACCTCTTTACTAATCCAATCTCAGAGAAGAGAGATACTGCCTCTCGATGTTGACATAAAATGTCAATCAATTTTTGGTTCTCATCGTCACTAAATCGATTATCTTCCGAACTTACTTCATTCTCTATCAATTGTCGTGTCGGTAGAAGCAGTCGTGGGTCGTCCTTGTCGTTCCAAGGGAATTTCTTCAGCCGATAATCTCTTAATTCCTCTGGAGACATCTCTACATTGCTGCCATCCAGTTGTTCTCGGTCTAGTTTTTCAGTAGTTTTTGGTCCCAGGTCAATAATTGCATTGTATGTCTTATCTGATATATTTGCTTCTACAAATATCATTCTCAATTTATTTCCCTCTTGTTCAATTGCATTGCAATGTATAAACGATTGCACGTTATTTTCCAACTGCAAGTAGCCTATTAAAGTATGCTTAGCCAGTCGTCTCGGTCTAACACTATCATTGGCAATGGGCAATCTTGCCTTGCCCCTGTCGAATCGCAATAAACATCTACTAGAGGTTAACTCAGCAATTTCACAATCTACATTCAATTCAAAATCACCAGTCAGATATGGCCTATCTTCTGCCGCCGATATTTCTAAAAATGTTGAGTCCCCTGCTTGTAGATCAACATTTTGTTCAGATAATACTGCAATAGTCGGGGCCTGTATTAATAACGCATGATTTGCTGAATCATAGATAGCTTTAGCTTGTTCTTGTAAATCTGCTCCTATAACCATTTCAAAACTTGCAGAAACTGAATAAACATGTCCCTTCATGATTAATTGAGTTCCCCCTATATCAACCATGAATTCTATCAATTCAGTAACCCGAATGGATTCTCCATTCCCAACCAGCAAGTTAAATGGATCCTCAAGTTTCTTTGTCCCTAATTTCTGTAAGTAAGAACTTCGATTGATCAAGGACTGATTTACAATGCTAATAGACGAACCAGTGTCATACAATGCTAGTGCTTCTGGTAGCGTACATTTCAATAGATTCTTTGAATCTGTATGGACTATAGGCATGAAATCCACATCTCCTTGAGCTGGATTTGAACCTGCGACCTTATCAGCTATTTTAGGAGCTTCTACCTCTTGCATTATTGGCCGACTACTGTACTCTTTCAAAGCTTCACTGTAGTCAATGCCACAATCTGCATATCTGGGACGCTCTACTAATTGTCTTTTTGATTCATTCTCTGTCACTTCTTCCAAGAAACTAATTTTTCTGGCCGTAATTGCTTTATAAAATTCCACAGGTGGTTGTTCGCTCTCAACCGCCGTATAGAACTCAGTCAACAATTCACAATTAGACCATTCAATATTCAATTTCAATACTTCAGCTTCATGTGGCTTTCCTCCACAATTTTCACGTATTTCTTCGTGCATCTTAATGTCGTCAAGCCTGTCGTTAAAATGACACATTTTGTCACTTTCTAATTTAAATTCAGGAGCCAATGGATCAAGATTGCTAGTTACAATATCAGTTTCATCTATACTGTGGTATTCACAGCTCAAATCTGACTCATACAAGTTATCACTGCTTGTATTTAAACTAACAATTTTGTTTGCTAATTTGCTATTTCGATCACTTGAATTGTAATTAATATCTTGTCCCTGACCTTTATCAGAATGCAGGTCAGTATCAGATCCAGAGGAAGTGCTATCACTTATATTGACTCTGGAATCTACTGTGATTAGTCATTTCGGTGCATTTTGTCTTTTCTGACCATTTCCTTCATATTTCCTTCCATTATTCTGGTCCCTCCTTCGATTTTGCTGGCTCCCTTGTTGTCTAGAACTGTTTCTAGGTCCTTCGTTCCTGTAAGATCTACCTGATCTATCATTTTGATGATAATTCATTGGGAATCTATCATTTTGTGCCGTGTTACCCTGATATGATTGATAAGGCTGATTGTACCCCTGGTAATTCTGCAATGACTGACTATAGGTCATTGGAGGGGGCATCGGGGGTGGCAATGAAGGTGGCATTGAAGGTGGCATTGAAGGTGGCATTAGCATTCTTTGTTGGTCATATTGTGGTTGATAATTTTCAAATGGACCTTGATTTGGGGGCAATTGGTTTCTCCATCTACCAGATCTGCACTCATTTGCTCTGTGTCCAACTATTCCACACAAAAAACAACGGCCCCTGAACTGACCAGTGAAAGGAGTAGATTGTCTAGATCTTTCCATGATTCTAGGATTTGGTTCTGACCTTTCCTCACTATACCTGAAATCTATCGGTTTTCTGCTATCCGATCTATTTCTGTCAATATCATTCAAATTTTGAGCACTGCTTTTCTGATACTGTTGTTCCTCACTGAGCTTATTCAATTGGGTAGCAACTCTGTCCAATTTTGTCTCAAAGTTCATAAGCATTGGGAAATAAGTTGAATCATTCAATCCTTCCTCGTCATAAGGATTTAAGGTTTCTAGGTAACCCTGCGTTTTGTTGAATAGGTCCTTAAAGTCCTTGGGAGGTGCTAGACTCAATGCTCTTCTAATTTTAGCTGGCAACCCACGACGAAAGTGATCCTGTATGCTCATTTCACCCAATTCTAACGATTTTACCAGATCTTTTATTTCTGCTAAATATGAGGTCAAAGGTTGATTCTTGAGTAATTTTTTTGATTCTAAAGCTTGTAATTTCGATTCTCTGCAATGAAATTCCCCGAAATCCGATTCGAACTTCTTCTGGAGATCAGAAATTGATTCAAATGATTCAGCATGAATTGAAAGCCAAGACCTAGCAGCTGATCTGCAGAATAAACGAAGTCGTCTCAAAGAAGCAGGAAAATCTCCTGCTAATCCCTGATACTCTAGATAATCAAGGAAAGATTTGAACCAATCTCGAGGGTCTTCCCCTCCTGTTCCACTAAAATGTTTTGGTGCAAAGTCTGAAGGACGTACCACTGGGTTACTCGAAGCCATTGTAATTACTCCCGATTGACTTTCCTGTCTTGATTCCCCAATTGGGTTTTTTGCTTGTCCCTCCTTACTTTTGGATGCTACTGTATCCTTCGATCTAGCCCCTCCACTGACTTTTGTATTTTGGGTATTTATTCTATGTACTATGCTAGAAACTGAAGGTGTACTAATACTAGTGGTCGTGACTGTATCAGTAGTCGTCGTTGTCGTTTTTGTCGGTCTAATAATTTGTCTTTTGGTAGACAAACTGTAATCAAACGTATTACCTTTGGGGTCCGTACCTAATGTTTTAAGTATTGGTTGCTGTCTGGATAGTCGTGTAGTCACTGTATCATGAGTGATTGTAGCATTAGTGGTTGTTGCATCAGTCAATGTATCATTTGTATTTGTCGCATTTGTGCTTGCTGCTTCAGTCAGCGCCTCATTTGTATCTGTCGCATTTGTAAGATTATCTAATAATTCATCGTGCGTGACATTATCATTTCTGTCTTCAATATTATCTACTGTTAATTTTTTTGTATTTACATGTACTTCGGCTTGTACCTCCTCTTTTTCTATGTTAAGATTATCATTTTCTTCCGAGGAGTCACTTTCAGTGTCTCTATCTTCAGAAGTCCCTCTATCTGCCTCTCTTTCCGCAGAAGCTTCTCTATCTCTTACTTCAACTCTATCTTCTTCTCTTTCTTCAGAAGCTTCTCTATCTTCTTCATCAAGTCTATCTTCCTCTCTTTCCTTAGAAGCTTCACTATCTTCTTCATCAAGTCTATCTTCCTCTCTTTCCTTAGAAGCTTCACTATCTTCCTTCTTTTCCTCAGAAGCTTCTCTATCTTCCACTTCTTCCTGTCTCTCTTTCCCAGTATTATCAGTATTATCAGTTATCAACTTCTCCCGACCATCAATCACAACCTCATGCCCACCAAATGCACCTGCTTCTATTTCTGATCCTCTTTCTAGATTATTTATAGCATCATTTGGGTCTTCTGGTGCTATTTCATCATTATTTTCCATAATACTTGCTCCATCTAATAATTTGAAAGGATTTTCACCTTTATTAGGTGAACCCACTATGGATGTATCTCCCAAACTATCTTTACTTCCTTTACGTGTATTTTTACTTTCTGTACTCCACCTCCTGTTATGCTTTTGCAAATGTAATGGTACCAATACGCCAATTATTCTTTCTAGTGGTACTTTTATTGCAAACGGATCTATAATCTTAATTAAAACCAATATTGGCAGGTCTAGCTGTCCTGGACCTCCTAAACTTAGCCAGGAAGAATAATGTAATACTTCGTCTCTCTTAATCAATTTTGTAGTATTTTTTGTAATCCAGCCTTCTAAATGAGCTGATGTACTTTCACGAGCTAATCTACCAGAAAACTCACCAAGACTTAACATAACTATCCATAATAATGACTCATAGCATTTGAAATAGGCATAGCAAATTCATTGTCATGCCCATAAACACCCAGAATACTTGCTAAGGAAAGGTACAAAATTGCTCTCTAAGAAAAGTACAAAAATGCTTTCTAACTTCTTACAACGCATGCATTTCATATTTCTTTTTTTTTTACTTAACTTTTATTTATTGGTGCTGGTGCTCCCACGTTGTGTTAGAGATGTTTTATGGCCTGTTGTGTCTCGTCCTTTCGTCCTTCAGATGATCCATTCGTCCTTGGATGCTCAAGGTCGCCAGTGTCGATTTTTTCTGGGTAGATTCTTCAAAGACATCCCAGCGGTTCGGTTGTCCACCATGTCATCTTGGTGATGATTCTGTTAAAACAAGGTTTAATAATCAGCTTGGCTGTGGTAATTGAGGCCGGAACCGCACTCTGGCCGGTCTGATGTCATTGAACTTAAATACACAACTATGACTCTGATTTAACCTTTAAAACAATAATTTATTTAATTACATAACATTTGTAAATGATTTCCTTAATTACATAACATTTGTAAATGATTTCCTTAATTACATAACAAGTGTAAAATCTGCGAGTTGTTATGACATTCTGCAGTTGTTTCTATTGATCACATATCTGAACCCAGGAGCTGTAGCTCAGACTCCTTCATTAAACATAGTTAAAACATCACAATATCTTATCTGAGAAAACAAGCTCTCAATTATTCCTTCTCTTCTAACAATTCACTCAGTTCACACAAACAATTATGAATTTAGAATTTGGATCAAATTGGTGCTAAAGTACAGGCCAATTTGATCCCTTTTAGTTCCCAAAGCAAAACCGCGATGATGACTGCCTAACTGATGGAGTATAAATCATGATACTTATCTGATGTTACGATATAGACAGAGCTCAGGAACTGTTCCCTCTGCTGGATCTCTCAGTTCATCTCAGTTCATCTCTCTGCCAGCTGCTGATACACTCTGGCTAGCTATTGGATAACGGCTGCTAATAAGCAGAGCTAGGAGTTGAAGCCAGAGGCCCATAAGGGTTTTATCTCTGAGGCATCAGTTAATATAGCATGGCTATGCTGAGCTTAGACAACAGAGCAATTCTTCAGATCGCCTCTTTTTTGCTGCCCTCTGAGATATCCTTGAGACATGTACTGCTAGACATTTGGAGCATGCCCTTTTGATTTATAGCAGCACGTAGACGGCATGCTCGCCTTGAGTCCATTTCATATAATGCAAGAGTTTTTCTAAATAGTTAATTTATAAAAATGAAGTAATGTGACAGCACTTGTCACAATACGTTTAAGAAAGATATAGATTTTTGGCAACTACTCACTTTTGATCTGCCACTTATTTTTGATCTGCGGTTCCTAATTTGATGAAACCTTTTAAGAGTCCTTAGATGACAACTAAAAGTACCAATAATTACATATTATAATGGCATAGAGTGGAATATGAAACAATCTTTTTCTGCATCCTTGAATGACTACTAAGAACGCAGAAATGTGTCAATTGATGAGTGACACACTTGGCATCATTTCTGAGACACAACAATTGTTGTTGGTTGTCGTTATTGTCATTCTTGAGCCGCTATTGAATCTTGCATGATAGCTCAAAGTGGTGTTGATCATGGCTTGATGCTTGTAGTCGTTTGAATGCATGTTTATCAATGATCAACACACATACAGCCAGGAAAATGTAAAATGGGGACTGGTCAGCGTCAATAACTTACTGTTCTGTAGCTAATTAACACTCCAATCCACCAGGCGGCATAGATAATTATGTAAGTCACCTCACCCCACATGATCCATGACACAGAGTAACCCTTATCTCGTTATTTTGCTTGCAGAAATGTGAAGGGGGGGGGGGGTTTACAAAATAGGCACCAGGTGGCAGACAAGATGCTAAATCTCAAGTATTCAATACAAAAAAGAAACTTTTTTATTGTCAACATCTTCAGTATGGTATTTGTATCAAGAGCACAATTCATGGAATAAAAAAAGGCACTGATAGACATTTTACAATTAGCTCTTGTCAAAGTACATTGGTAGCAGCTTTTTTAAAAATTCAAGTGCATTTTTCTTCACTGTTGCAATCCTAATCTTCATTTATGACCTGTCTCAAGATGTGGCTGTCACTCCAGTCAATCAAACAAATATGATAATGGCAATATTTGATTTTTTGACGAGAGCAATTGTCCTTCTGAGGTATAAAATCGGCTTGTCTACTTTTTTGAAATGGATGTCTACTGTCATTTCTCAGACAATACCTGACATCTTGATCTGCTGGTGACACAGATCTGTCAACTTCAGCTGCAGGGTCAAGAGTCATAGTCTGGACTTGTTGTCTTGATTTCAGAAATGCCATCTCAGCGCATATATATTCATAGGGCAAATGCTTTAATAATTATTTACGAAACCAAACCTAATTGCTGCCATTCAAACTGTAAAATGTGATAATGTGAAACATAAAACATAACAGATTTAGGGATCCCCAGCTATACATATGTGTTTTAAAGCGATGATTGCATTAATCTGAACCTCCAGCATCAAGCATCAGGCCAGTCATCCACATCACTCTGAGCTATCAGAACAATAACAACAAGAATAGTTGTGTCTCAGAACTGATGCCAAGTGTGTCACTCATCAATTGACACACTTCTGCGTTCTTAGTAGTCATTCAAGGATGCAGAAAAAGATTGTTTCATATTCCACTCTATGCCATTATAATATGGAATTACGGGTACTTTTAGTTGTCATCAAGGAGGACTCGTAAAAGGTTTCATCAATGGGAACTACAGATCAAAAATGAGTAGCAGGTCAAAAGAAAGTAAACACCACTTAGCCATATCGTAGAAATCAATGTCTCTCTTGAACTCATTTCGTTTGATTAGCAAAAGTCTGAATTGTTGTTTTGCAAACTTTTTCATTTATTGTCTTCGATAAACATGTACATTATATTACAGGTGCGATGATTTGAACTGAAGTTTACTTCTGTAAAAAATATTTTAACCAAATTTGTTCAGAATAAAAAAGATTAACAGAACACCTTCCTTCTCATGAAATCCCCAATTTACAATACAATTCAATCCTCAAAGGCTGTATCAAGGTTACCTCAAACCTCCAGGAATACTAATCTTCTTTTCCATATCTCCATCTGACACGGGGTCTATGTGTAAGCCGGGGGAACCAGCGTTACTATACCTTACTGTTGCGCAGTTGAGATAGTGGAGCTATTTAGCCTATTTAGCCCGTTTTACCTCTCAATCAGGGAGCATCGATTATGTCAGTCACTTTACCACCTATCATTTAATGCCCTACATGATCTATATGAAGAGCAACCCTTAACTTGTCATTTTGTTTGCAGAAATGTGATTAGATCGACCAACACCAAACTGACCTTCGTGCCTCTCGTCTTCATACTCAGTCGTCTGTGGGGGACCGTGCGATTTCTCATCGGAGCCCACGTCCATGCAGCAGCCAAGACAGCCGCCACCGCGTGGATCGTGCCTTTACAGGTGCTTGTTACGCAATAACTTTTTTTTTTAAATCAAGGCCTAATCAAGTATTCATTTGTCAGTCATCTTTTATTTGTTATCAAAGATCAGGCAGATATAATAAGTTAATTGATAATCAAATGGAAGGAAACAAGCTGAGTCATCAGAACTTTTCTTATGTAGATGATCCGATGGGGTTATTTAGGTATTTAGATTCCCAACGTTCCCTTAGGACTTCATATTATTGTATGCAGTTATCCTTAAGACATTTATCATCAAAGACAAATTTAATCAAGAACCATACAATTAATTTCATTTATCAAATTACATGAAATATAAATGCACAGTGTCTGCACACATTTGTATGATGAACGTTTACTTGTACCATTTCTTGCAGGGAGTAGGAGACAGTGTCCAAGGCTTCGCCAACTGCATGATATTTTGTTTGACAAATTCCAAAGTCAGGCAGTCTTTGCGGAAGGCAGTTTGTCGAAAGAAGACTTCAGATCCCATTGAAATTGGCTCACCCGGAGCTTCGGGGGTTTATCACACCAACACCGCATTTAATAACTACGCAGAACAAACAAACTCAGAAAGCACAAGTCAGTATGTGGACAGACTATGAATAAATTAGTTTTGAATGACTTTTGACATTGATAAATGTCAAATTCTGATGATATTACTAAGGGTAAAAGCAATATTGGAAGATGTGAATGCTATATTTTTGTAAATTGTAACACTCAAATAAATATGTGAGAATGAGTATGCACTATAATGTAAATGGAAGCTCACGTTAAAAGCTTGCAACATTTTGAATGGTACAAGAAATAAATTATTCACCGGAACCCTAATGTTACTCTTTATGTTCCCAGTGTTTTGCGTTGATTTGTCGTTTTCCGATGAAACGCGTTTCGTGGTAGAGACATTCCTGAATTTCTGCCAAACAGGATCCGCTGTGGAAACGGAAGAATATGGCCAAAGGAAGGAAGAGGCTGACCACGACAATCCAGGTCAAGGAACTATAGAAGGATGTCATCAGGGGGTCATCGGCCATGCCCTTCACCATGAAACTTGTCACGATCCACAAGCCTTCGTTGCACGCTATGTTCATGTTGATGAGATTGCGAGAAACATGGTTGTTGACTGCGGAGCGAGTTAGAGCCACACGGCGGAGGCCATCTCTGATGAACACCACTTGAATTGTGGACTGGACATAGTTCAACACCGCCCACATGATGTAGAGGGAGGATCTTGGCGTGTTCTTCTGTTTTGTGGCGTTGCAGGAAGTGGCAATCATGACAAAAGCAATCAAGAAGTAAAATGCTCCGAGGGAAACAAGGAGCAGCACCTCATTATAGAAGCCCTGTCGATTCTTGGGCATGTAGTGGAGCTTCCTAGTGTGGTAGAAAGCTCCAAGGGTGAAGATAATGCTCATCGTCAGGAGGGCGTACTGGCAGCCAAAGAATATTGTTGCTCGAGCAGTGAAGTGGTCTTCACCCAACTCCAAGATGTCTTCCGTCAGAAGAGCCTCTACGATTGCAACAGCGACCGCTCCAAACACGAAGACCAGATGCAAGAGGGTGATGCAAGAGGAGCGTATGCAAGTTCGCTCCCCAAATTCTTCGGCTGCTGTTTTGTTAATCAGTTTCAAGTTCTGGTGGCGAGGTGTTGTGCCAACGTTCTTCAGCATGGAGTAGAGGATTCCGACTGCTATCAAACTGAACTCAACCATAAACGGAATCAAATAGGGAGACCCTTTCACTGCAGTTGTTTTCAGACCAAGACAGATTAACACAAAAGGTTCTGCTTTGTATTTAGTGATTGGTGATCCTGGAAGAAAGAAAAAGAATGTTGCTGGGATAATTGCCGTCTATGACTGAAATGGCAATGTCACTTGGCATGCACACATGTTTAGACATTAGAGGATGAAGCATGTCAACAGTCAAGCACTGTCAACCATGTGGGTGTAACATTGTCAGTGTCTACTGAACAAGGTAACAAATTACTAACAATTTATCAACTTTAGAATCAAAATGTCAAAAGATACAAACTTATGTATATATATAATCTAAAACTTTCTAATCTAAATACAAAGGTTATGCATGTTTAGTACCGGTGGTGTTGCCAGTGAGCTGCTCCAATGTCTCCTGGAGATCCTCACTGTGCTCATGGGCCAACTCCCTGTGTCTCTGGAGATACAGCTCCCCAGCTTGGAAGATGCTTGCCAACCCCCAGGTGCTCATGTTGGCGGCTATCAAGTGGATGAAGCCTATTTTCATCAGGACAGGTTGGAAGTTGAATATTGTCTGAAATTTAAGGGAATTTGAAAGAGGATAAACCTCTTAAGAATTAAATGAGCGTTCAATAATTGTCTGGAGTTGTCAATTCCAAATTCTAATCTGCAGATGCTGTCTCAACAAAACTATTAATTCAATATTTTCATAAACAAACGTGTATACATAAAAGATAAAGATATCTAGGAAAAAGTGAGTGTCAAAGACAATTTGTTTGCCTTTCATAGAAACTTTATTATAATAAAATTATAATAGAGCTCTCTGTTATCAATGGAATTTTTTTTCTCAAACAAGCTGACATCGACAACAACCAACCTTAGCATGGCCCAGGAAGAATATCATCTGCGCCAGAGCAAAGAGAATGATGAACAGAGAAACTGCTATTTGTCCGTAACCATAGCAACGGAACTGGAGAGGATCTTGGGCAAAAGCGATTAACATGAGAACCTGCAGGAGGATGGTCAGGGCTGCAAAAGCTGAATTTTTTAAAAGGAAAGTGATGCAGATTAGTGGAGAATAAGTCAAGGGCGCAATTTATAAGATTTATCTTAAATAGGCCTGCGATGCAGAGGCGGCGGAGCTGGGGAGGGTGTGTGCCCCCACTTTTAGGTCCAAAAATACATAAAATGCCCCCTTTATCTCCTTGAAATTACCGTAGACGAGCTGCCCCGGAGCCCGGTGCCCCCCCCCCCACATTTTGAAGCGTTCCACCACCTCTGCTGTGGTGTAAATAAATTATAAAACCATGCCTGGTGACAAACCTACCAACAATGGCAAATGTTAGATAGATGTTGACCCCTTCCTTGCCAGGAATAACAGACGGCAGAGGTATTCCGTTGTCATGGGTCGTTTTGCCCTTCACAACTCTTGTTGCCACGGAAACATAGATCATAAAAGCCAGAGAGACCAGGTAAACATATGCGTAGAAAACCTGAAATGGTAAATCATCATTATTGGCAAAGTTTTGCATAATATCAGTTATATCACTTATAAATACTGATAATGTCAATTATAATTGCCTTCAAGATTTAATGATGTTAAATTTGCTCTCATGATTTCTTTGAAATCAACTATAATTATGGGAGAGACGTGTAGCAGTTCTCTTCTAAATTCTAAAGTTCGATACCAAGAACGTGTATTTAGATCATATCTAAAGAGATTTAAAGCCATTTATAAAAGCTGTTTGAATTATTTGTTCACATAGAAATAATGGAAATCCTGGTGGCTCCAAAAGTAGAGAAAATATGTGAAGGGCACAACAAGTCCCATGACGGATAGGACCATTCCGTAGAGGCCTCCTAGCATCACAAGGGCCCTCCATCTGAAACGATGGAAAACATTTTAGATGTACACACAAAATAACAATTGTTTAGGGCCTAATGTTTTCAACCAAAGATATATATATATGTTTTAATAAATTATTAAAGTAACATCATATATTCACTTGGATGTTATCGTTCCCTTGGCAACAGGTTGGGTTCCTTCGGTGGTCACATGACAGTCCTGGATTTCACTTCCATTTCCGTTCTTAGAAGGTTTGTCATCGTATGTCATTTTCAATCTTATGAAAAGAAAATGTTTTGGCATTGAAAATAACATAGACATTTTGCTTTTTATATCTGATATTGACAAAGTTTTAACGACATAAATAAACCATGCAGGTAAGTGGGATATCAGTTTATCATTGCCATCTTAGCCTAACTGGATGCACCCATCCTATAATTTTGGTTTACTTTACAGGAAATCCTTAGTGAAGTGGCCATTTGTCTTGTTGATAAATGCTAGGCTTACTGTTTCACACAAAAAGCAGTCAAGCATTCTAAAGATTTATGGACACGAAATTATAAGGTAAAAAAAAACTACTTATGTTGTTAACTCTTCAGGTAATTGACGCAAACTGGTCACTATGTCTCTCAATATTAATTTATGTATGCCTTAATTTAAAATACATGTACACTATAATTTAGTTAACATAAGAAGTATGCTCACTGTAAATTTGGTAAAATTTTGAGTCAGCTTAAATGATTGAATGAGACGTTTGCACAATTCCTTTGAGCTGACAAAGCCTATTGTTTTAAGATATATGATAAGGTACAAATTATCTTAGCTGAAAACAACAAGCTACGTCAGCTCAAAGGAATTATGCAATCATCTCTAATCTCACTCAATCATTTTAGAGCTTTTTAGCGGACTCAAAATTTCAAATTTTACAGTGTAGGCTATAGGCATTCCAAAAATCCTAATAGAACATTTTCTTCATTTCACTTTCAACAGTGGGGCATAATTAGGAGCATACAAATTATTGAAAGTCATTTTCTTCACTCAATTAAAGTTATCAATGTTATTATAGAGGATAATGGCTAAACTGGAGATCTTGAGCTCTGGTGACCATTCAAGCATAAAATTGCTTTCCTTTGTCAAAATACATTAGCCTAGGATGTGCAATACATGCACTGCATGTATATGCACGGTACAACTCATTCAGAGCTCTTTGCAGATTGGTGGTCCACTGTTAAAATTAATTTTCTTATTTTCAATATACAA
Organism: Platynereis dumerilii; assembly: GCA_026936325.1. NCBI lineage: Eukaryota > Metazoa > Annelida > Polychaeta > Phyllodocida > Nereididae > Platynereis > Platynereis dumerilii. The sequence continues at coordinate 113,617 of JAPTHN010000029.1, forward strand.
ACGGTCTTTGCCACATCATTGACAGTTTTCTGTTGATCGCCTAATCTTCTTATCTGATGAAGTACCTCATAGCTGTTGGTAGATTGGCGGTCCCGACAGTTTCAAATTTGACTTTCAACTTGGTTGTGTGATGTCACTGCCTTAAACATATTTTGTTTACAAGTGTCAGTTATGCAAAATCAGTTGATTCGGTGCTTATCATATCATATCTAGCAGCGTAGGTGACAACAAACAAACTAATTAAATGACTTAAGGTACTTCATCAAAGAAGAAGATTAGGAGGTCAACAGGAAAATTTCATTGACGTGGCAAAGCCAGTTTGCAAATTGAAAGTAAGAAAAGTATTTTTTCCGGTGGACTGCAAATCTGCAAAGAGCTCTAAGTCATTTAATAAGTTTGTTTATTGTTACTTATGCTGCTAGATAAGGTAAGCACTGAATTAACTGATTAACCATAACAGACACAAACAAAACATGTTTAAGGCAGTGACATCACACGACCAAGTTGAACATTTTTAAACTGTTTGGACCACCAATTCGCAAACAGCTATAAAGATCAGACCAGTACAGATGATTTCGTATTTGTAGACATAAGGACCGAATTTGATTATTTTTTTCTAAACATGTATTCCATAGGGAAAAATGACATCAAAAAACTTATGACATCACTTTTCCCCATTGGATACCATGTCCCAGAAAAAAGTTCAAATTTAGTCCTCATGTCCAAATATAAAATCATCTGTAATTGCCCAACAGAAGTTTTCTGAGTTTTTAAATTTCTGGAAAATGCTGACATATTTATGATCAAGGGTGTATGTTTTGTAAGAATTCCCCTTTTGCCATTTCTAGAAGTTTCTTTTTTCACTGCTGATTTTTTTCCTTTTAGGAACATGATATGAATAAGTCCGAATCAATCCATCACATGATTCACATCAGTTAGAAAATTGCACAAATAGAAATTTTATAGAATGATCTGCCTGAGCTTCTTCACACATCAAATAATGTAGGCCTAATTGTACTTTCTATTTATATTTTTTTTTAGCATTCCACTTAACATGCGTGTGGAAATTTTCCCAGGACATGGCCATCTTTCACATCTGGGTTGTGAAGTGAAAATGTAATATCAATAGTTATTCAATACCTTTATATCTACCCCCAATGCAAACAAACTGCCATGTCAAATTGAACCTGGTTAGAGTGCACAATTAAAGGAAAAGATTTTACCTTTTCCTTCTTTATTTCTTAATTCTGATTGTGCCACTTTATGACATTTATGCAATAAAGATAATGAGAAGATCAAATAAGGAAAGGACAATTGAAAATATATGAATCTCCCAATCAAATATACAGGTCACTTTATTACTGCAAGATCATTGTGATATTTGTAGCCCAGACAGACCTGTGTTGTCATGATTAATGTCTAAACTGCACTTCCTCTCGCTTCCGCTTTTATATATAATGACCTAAAATTATTGGCAAATGTGTAAGAATATAAAACTTGTTACATCAGTCTAGGAATTAAAAGTGCTTATATCTGTTAGCAGATTGGCGGTCCAAACAGTATCAAAATTAACTTTCAATTTGGTCGTGTGATGTGATGTCACTGGCTTAACGCATTTTAAAAATGTCAGTTATGGTTAATCAGTCGATTCTGTGCTTGTTATATCTAACAGCATAGGTGACAATAAACAAAGCAATTGAATGTCTCAAGGTACTTCATTGAAGAAGAAGATTAGGAAACCAACAGAAAACTGTCAATAACATGGCAGAGCCAGCTTGCAAATTGAAAATAATAAAATTAATTTTTTCAGGGGACCGCCAATACGCAAAGAGCTTTAATGTTCCTCAAGTGCGAGGTTATATCCATATCCATGCCATGTTAATCTTTAAGACACATAAGCAGCCGTGAGGTCATATTCTATGCTTCCGATGCCATCAACCAAAGTCTGATTGAGTCGTAGCGGTGATAGCACTCCCCACTGAGGTGACAAGTTGCTCAATGACAAATTGCCAGTTCAATTCAATGAAAAGTAGAGAGGTTGTTCTGACATTGATGTCCTCAAAAGCTGAATATAATTGCCAGGGCAACATGAATTTCATTTGACATATGGAGCCAGGTGAGTTTTATTGAATCTAACCAGCTTATCAATGTACATAGCAAAGTGTAATTATTGTGAAGTACCACAAAGAAATAAATGAGTGTTGTGGATATCTAATGTTGGTAATTATCATTTGTAAGAGAAATTATTGGGAAAATATATATACATCTCCAAAAAAAAATCTACCTACCTTTGTGTCCTTCTGTCTGGAAAAGCTTTGAGCAACCAACTGCAGCAAACTGCTTCTGGTGATTCAATTATCTTTATGGTCCACCAATGTAGTATTCAGTGTGCAGTAGATTCACACCTGTACAGCCAGGTCTGTACATAAATGACACTGCTAAGTGACTGCTTGTGGCAGCATGAGAAAGCGAATCCCACAAGCCAGCCTGGCTGTTTACCTTATGTGCTGTGTTATGCATTATTGGCGAGCATTACTGTGGCCACTGTGAGAGTGCTCAATGAGGTCTGTTTTAATGCCCCAACCACTAGATCATGCAAACACAACACAGCCCTGATTGTCCTTCATGAGAGAAGGGGGTTGATTCAGCTTGATTGCTCTGAGTGTCTAAAAAATATCAAACAAAATATCAGTCTGCCATTGTATGAAGTTCCTGTCACATACTGATTATATATTTAAGAACTCTTTGATATTATGTTAGAGAATAATAATCTATCCATTGTTCTTACATAGTGAAAGTTAGAAACTCATACAATATGTCATGGTTTTTGGGACAGGTAATATTTGCCAACTGGGCCACAACATGTTATATATATGCAAAACAAATTGTGTGACACGTGTATATTTTTGATGTAGGCCTAAATTTGCTGTTTTTGATAAAATACAATAATTGTCTATGAACTCAAATTAAAGGCCTGCTGAAAAGGAAATATTGTTTACTTTTCCCATTAATAATTCTGTATGCGGTGAGAAAAGTCACCGAGAATGCCGCAGGATGAGGTGGTGAAGGGACAGATCAGATGATTACAGTCGAAGAATTACAGAAATACACCGGAATGTTTCTTGTGAGTTCCTGTTCTTATCCATGCCATGTTAAACTTAATGACTCAAAAACAGCCAGTGAGGTCATATCCTTTATTTTCAATGTAATTAACCAAAGTCACTGACTGAGTCATACCACCTATTACCATGGAGGTCACAAGTTGCACAATGACAAATTGACAGTTCAATTGAATCAATTCAATGCAAAGTATAGAGCTTGTGCTGGCATCATTGATATCCTCAAAGGCTCAAACAGCTAAATGTATTACTAAGTCAGATGACAGACCTTGTGAGTGAATTAGACTGCATTTTTTAAATCAATATATCTAAAGAAGTTGTTTTATTGTGACAGTAGATACATTTATTAAATTATTATTATACTGTCTGAAATATGTTATGACATACATTATTCATTTTTTCTTTGCAGGATTTTTTTCTACAAACATGAAATAGAGTGACCCAGACTTTTCTTGTAGATTTCGGGGTGCATTGCTATTCAGCTGTGGTCAATTGACCATGCATTTTCTTTTGGATAACATATGAATTGAAAAATGGCACAACATCGGTTGTACAATATTCAAAACACTCAACATTCCTGTTATACAAGGGGGTATTAAGAAATTTCTAACAATTTCTTATGGTAGACCCTTTTATATAATGAAATTTCCACAGAAAAAAATGTCCACGTATAACTATTTTGAAAATATTGCATCTTTGACACAAAATTTACAAAATTGATTGCAACAAACTAGCTGTGTTGCAATAATTTGTTGTAAGTAAAGGGTGTCCTCCTATGAAATGAGTTTTTCATTTTTCATATGTATTTGTACCATTCAGTTTTACCAGTGTAGCCATTAAGTTTTACCATTTATTCATTTCTTAAATTTTACTCATTGTTTTTAGATGTACCTGTCAACTTGATCGAGTAAAATGAAGTGTATAAACCATCTTCAAACTGTGTCATCAATTCTGGTAATTTCTGTTAGAAATCTGAGGCCGGATTTCACCAACATGGACTGCTGAGTCACTGCTCTTTGCGGAATGGCGGTCCACTGGAAAAATTAATTTTAAATTTGCAAACTGGCTTTGCCATGTCATTGACAGTTTTTTGTTGGTCTCCTAATCTTCTTATTTGTTGAAATACCTAAAGTTGTTTGATATGTTTGTTTATTGTCACCTATGCTGCTAGATATGATAAGCACTGAATCAACTGATTAATCTTAACTGACACAAACAAATCATTTTTAAGCCAGTGACATCACGCATCAGTTGAAAGTTAATTTTGAACTGTTACCGCCAATCCGCAAGCAGCTGTAAGAGAAGAGCTGGGTTTATAGTCCAGTCTATATGCAGTTTAACCCCCAAAAAATTGCTACAAAAGGTTTTTCAAGTGATTCTGTTAGGTATAGGTGTACTTTTTAACATACTAAAAGTTTACCAAAATCGGACCATCGGAAATGTGTTTTTTTCAAGATGGCATCCAAGATGGTCGACGAAACCTTCAAACTCTAGAACTATCCACTCAAATTTGATGATTTTTGCATCTGAACCTAGGTTTTTGGGGTCAAGGAACACATTGAGAGCATCAAAAATGACATTGGACGAATATTTAATATACAACCCTAATATGGTGCACAACATGGCTGCCGACGCCTCAATTAAGCCGACTGTTCACTCAAATTTGGCCATCTTTAGGTCCATTGCCAATTAGGAACTCACATTTTTAAATGTCATTGAATTGTTGACAAATGGTTCATTGCATAATTTTTCAATTTAGTTTCTAACAATCAACTATGTATAAATCACCACTAATACCTCTGTCCAAGGAGTCTGTTAACATTGTTCAATTGTCGTGCGCCATCTTGCTGACTGTCGGAAGTTGTCATCCATATCGATCTCTTGAGTCTTGGTTGGACTGTCATAGTTTTCAGTTTGGTATTGACCACATGCTGCAGTAGGCTACTACAAAGTCCACTATGTCTACAGCTTCATTGGGAGGATTTGCATCCTTATGAACAGATATAACAAAAAACTTTCATATGTTTGTCCGGAGCCGATTTCTTCTCCATCATGACAGAAATTAACTAATATGGATCCGTCCTTCTATCCATAATCTGTAGAGTTCATGTTATTTGCATGCCATGTCCAACCAGACCCTAATTTGGTAGAACATGCCAGGCTACAGAATAATGTGTAGGGGAAGTTGGAAGGAAGTCCTTTAAGGGTGACAGATGCCTTAGCAGACGCCACCTTCTTGGTGAAAATGTTGTGACACAGTAACGAAAGTTTATTCTTGGACTTGCCAACAAGACAGCAATCATCATACCTTTGCCCAATTCTGCCATCATAATCTCTTCAGATTTATTTGAACATATGAATGTACATGCACAGCACTTCATGACAAGATCAGATTTCACTAATTTACGGAAAGGCAACTTTTCTGATGCCAATTACTCTGGAGCATGAATCACAGCCCAAGTAAGCATTGATGAAGGGAAACTCACTGTGTACATCATCTCCTGATATTTGTTTCAAAAAGTAAAATTAATGTTACAAGCTCTGCATTCTTTTGAATGTTAATTGGTGTCAGAACAGAAATAGACGGCCTAATTATACATTTTGCTGTACTGAGTAGGAACAAGTTCAGCAAATCAATATCTTTGCCAAAGTTTTGGTGCAAAGACAGACATGCTCAAAGGTGCCTTAAGTATATCAACATCTGCATCGCCAGGTGAATTGATGATGTGATATATATATCCTCTGTTGGTGTAGTGCTGATTAGAGCAATCATGTGTGCCTTGTTCTTGTCAAGAGACAAGAGGTCTTTCCTTTTGTCTGAAACTCTGTTTCAGTTGCAAAGTTTATGATAGAGTGTCAGTTCATAACTCAAAATATATCATCTGGGGAAAGATTTCCTTATCTTGACACACCAAGGAACTTTAGAAAGACGAGTGCAGGATCAATGGCACAGTCAGGAGCAGTCTACAAGGCAGAGTTATTCTAAAAAGTTTTTGCCTCGTGTTTCCGATTTTTTGGTAAATGTTAACTTTCCGACAATATCTTCTATGATCTCTTTCCCAATCCCTTTGAGGTCATGCACAGTCGCATCTGTCAAGCTAATAGTCTTTTGACAATATTTCTCAGGGTAGTACCCAAAGTAAGACTTATGATGCATGCTTCCAATGTATCTGCGTGTTTTGGACTTAAAACATATATAATAGGTCTGGTTTGTGGAATCTTGTTTTACACTGTTGCACAATTCAGAAGGTGCATATTATTAGGGGTGTACCGAATCCACTTTTGGCCGAACCGAGTCCGAATCCGAGCCCAGAGATCAGATTCGGCCGAATCCGGTTCCGAACCGATTCCGAACCGATTCCTCTTGAGTGTTTGCTTATTGACTATCAATTCGCAGAATGCAATGCAAGCTTGCTCTCAGTCAAGGCTGACAACCGCAACATCAGCTTTGTCAATAAATAAACACTTCACACACTGAGGCCTCAGCTGGCAATATATCAATTTTCGGATTCAGTCTTTTTGGTCATACCAGTGTCCCACTTTGTCCTTCATTCGCATTGCAAGATCATTTCTAAATCATCAACTATCTATTGGAAATAGTGTATCTTACTAGGTAAAATCAATTTTGTACCTGAAAGGTGCACTAATTTGCATATGTTATTTAATGAAAAGGATTTGAAAAAATGTCACGTAGAGGTATGGTATAGATGGCGCCACTTGTGGCATGATTTGACATAATGGAAATTGTGGATTGCCGTCCATTACAATGTCATGTTTTGCATAACAAGCCACAGGAATAAGAAGTCTGTGTACATATGCTTTACATGGTATTCGTTTTCTGTTTGGCTCTGAATGGCAATCTTAACAACTGTCATTTATTTTTTTGTGATTGTCATCACGTCATTGGCCATCCTGTGAATGCTGATAAGGTGACATGAACATTCACCATTTTGGCAACTCTTCACCAGACATTTCTGGCAAACAATATACATTTGGGCAAAAATATTAGAGGTGATTTTTAAAATTACCTTGCGGTTCTAACCGTCTTGGCCCACTAAATACATGACACTTGTGTTTGATCTGATTAGTTCAGGAACAACAGAACATCACTCAGCTTATATATATCGTATATATATCTTTCTTTGTAGTTATTTTACTGTATTCACACATGTATCTTGTTGATATTTCGTTGTGAATAAAAGAATATATATATATGTATATATTAAACATGGTAAGTACGCACATTGCATTGATTCTCACAGGCAACTGTGAATGACCAGAATCGCATGGTAATTAAATCACCTGCAAACTATGAAATTGTGTGGTTGAAGATCGGAAAACCATGACACATGTGGCGCCACCTATAACATACCTTAACACAGGCGATAATTAAACTGAATTGATAGATTATCTAGAAGTAAAACAACATCCTCATTATAATGATCCGACAGATATCTTCATTTTACATAAGTTGTAATATTTTTTTTATGATATTGATTCATGTGTAAGTCTAGTGATGTGTTCCAAAGATTGGCCCTGTATTTACCAAAATAGCCAATTCACTGTCTCTATAAATTCAGCAGGCTGACTTCAGAGTGGCACCTGAATTAACCAGAGGTTATGCATCAATCTTGATGGCAATAAGTCTGCTCATTATTTCTTGTTGCCGTTTTGGTTGAAATACATGCATCTGGTCAAGGCAGGGCCGAACCTGGAGTCGGTCCTCTTTCAGGGCCGATTAACCGGACCGATCCTCAGGGCCTAATATTCGGCCGCACCGAATACCGAGTCCAGCTTCGGTACACCCCTACATATTATCATGATTATGTCCAGAGGTTCTGCAGGTCCTCAGCCATCCCACTGCTTCCAGTTGGACAACCAGTGCTCATTAAAAACCTCATCAAAATTTCTTTTGTTACAAGGTTGCTATTTAGTCCTACCCACAGTCCCCAGCACTTTCTGCTTTGTTAACAACCATGAAGACAGACAACAGTTAGAAACTTCCCTGTAACAGGTTAACATCAAGATGTATATTCTCAACCCAGTCAACATGTGAGTCTGCACAGCACTCACTGTGAGATCACAAGAAACTCACATGGTGATGTCATACTGGAGGGTGTCATCAAGACATCACAGTGACCTCATGCCTAGTGACCTCATGCATTGCTACCTCATGCAGAGCTCTCAGTAATCTCACATACTGAGGTCAAAATGTCGGCTCACCATGATGTCACAGTGATCTCACAAATGATGGTGTCACTATGATATCTCACAGAGGGGTCACAAGGAACTCACACAGAGATGTCACAGAGAACTCACACTGTGACCTCATGCATTGCTGCCTCACGGAGAGCTCTCAGAAATCTCACATACTGAGATCAAAATGTGGGCTCACTGTGAGCTCACAGTGATCTCACAAATGATGGTGTCACTAAGAGATCTCACAGAGAGGTCACAAGGAGCTCACACAGTGGCATAACTGAAGGTCAAATAGAGGTCTCTCAGAGAGCTCACAATGTGAGCTCTTTGTGACAGGAAGTGACATCACATGACCATCACAACATTCCATCCACCATTTTGAATCAACATGCAACAGGAAATTTGGGAGATGAAATAATGCCAGTAAGTATGATTTTACATAGTTTGTTGTTTTGAAAATTATGTTAGCATTGATTTAAACATTTACTGATTCTACAAACATTGAAATTAAGCCTCCGAAAATTGACAGCAATTTGGGGTTTTGTACAGCAATTTTGGCACAATATTTTAACTGCCATTTTGTATCAGGAGCCATTACACAAAAGAAACACACAGTTTGACATGTATGAATTGGTAATATTTTCCATCATTTTAAACTGTTTGTGCATGTAGTATATTGACCATGTGCTTTTGAATAACTAGATAATATATATCAACCACACTCATAGTATAAGATAATTCAGCCTATTTATGGGACATTATTCAAACTGCTGATATATGTACCTTATACATTTATTTGTATTATCTTTTATTTTATGTTTCAGGTTGATGGTTGATATTTATGGGTTGGACTACAGGTATGAAGAGGATTGAATGAAACCGCACCCCCCCCCCCCCAATCCAGCTATGTTATTTGACTAATAAAATGAGTGAACAAACTTGCTATTCTGTATCTGTATTTATCTAACTCTTGAAGAGGTCAATGAGGGTAATTTGAGGTCACAGGAAGTTCACCCTGCAGAGGTCACAGAAAGTTCACCCTGCAGAGTTGACCTCAGAAAAGGCTCACAGAGAGCTCACAGAAAGCTCACAAGAGGCTCACATGAATCTCACCATGAGACCTCACATTAGACTCACAGGGAGCTCACAGTGTGACCTCAAATTTTGAGCTCAAATCAACCTCATTGACTGGCTTCAAAATGAGGTCGATGTGAGGTCTTTTCTGTGAGCTTTCAAGGTGTCTTTGAAGAGCTCACAAAGATATCACAGTGAGGTCAAATTGTTGACTGGGAAGGTTGCTCATTCCCTGCAGTCAGTAATGAGCACACCTCAAGTAGTTGAAATTACCTGCTGTGGCAAATGTACATGCCAGTAAGCAATCTGAAATCCCTCCAAATGCAGGAACCAACCCAATACAATTGCCTTGATTATCAGCCATGTCAACCATTTCTGATAATTCAGCCACATCAGATAGTTTCACACATTATATTCATTCCTGTTCCCTCTGTCAGTGTCCCAATAGTACTCAGAAAATTCATACTATTATGGAAAACCCCCTGACAAGATAACAATTCTTATTTTGTGGTGCATAAATAACAATTTCAGGTGCTTTCCAAGTCAAGGGCTGGTCAAAATTTACAATAATAGGAAGCTTTTGCTTCATCAAGAGGTTACGAAGTCTTATATGGACAAAAAGCAACCCTTGTGTCCTGAGTACATATTTATCATGGGCGAGAAGAATGCAACTGAGGATTGTCCAGGATTTGAGCAGCTGGATGGCTGAGTTGTTTTAAAATGGTTCCCACCTGCTCTGCTGAAGGTCTTTGCCTGCATGGGTCCGAACCTTGGTTGGAGAACCCAAAATCTGCAGTGGTCAATCATAAGCAAAATCCTGCGTGGATGTCATTCAGATGGGACATCAAATTGTGGCCCCCTTGTGTCATTATCTATGCTGGGCAAGTAAAAGGTCACATCACTTACATTGGGTAAACGTAAGATGTTGAGCAGTCTCCAATCTGATCAATAATACTAATAGCACCACACCTCTCCCGCAAACATTTAAACTCATACAGAGTTATGGAGGCCTGTTGGCATCTCATCCAGATTCAGATCGCATCAATCAACCCTCTTGACCTAAAACATCTATCTATTTAAGGATGCTACATGTATCTGTCCTGATAAATGATGCAAATTTGGTGTTACCAGTCTGAAGCCAAGGGATATCTCCCAAAAATACCATCCTGCAGTCATAGTAAAATAAAAATCGGAAATTCCTTAATAAAGAATACCCTGTTTCAAGGATACTTTGCAAACCTGCATTCTAAGATAGGGGATTTTGTCATGTTTTCTGATGCTAGTTCCAAGATGTCCTTACAGGGAAGAGAATGGTTCAAATTTCAGTGGAAAAATTGTCTAAATAAAAGTGTCTGTGGCCATATTGGAGTTTAAAAGCTCCATAATTGTCCAATGTCTCAATGATAATGTGTTCTTGCCCCCAAAAACCTTCGTTTGAATGCAAAGATCATCGAATTTGACTTTCTTGCGGGCCCACTGCTGTATATAATCAATGCCAAACTGAAAAACTTTGATAATGACAACAAAACTTAAGACAAAAATGTAGAATAATTGATAACTTCAGAATAGTGTAAATTGACTTTATAAACAAAGTCTTCTCGAAGTTAATGGTCATTTATGGCCAATTGCTGTTTACTGAATTGAATAATGATGCAATTAGGGGTCTATATCGTTGCCGACATTCGATACGATACGTATCATCGATACACTTGATCGATACACGATTCGTACCGTCGGTCCGCAAATTCGGGTTCGGATCCGCATTTTAGAGAAATCCGCAACCGAAAACGATTTTTTGGCCCGGAAAGTTGATCTCGCATCAGAGCGGACGTCAACATGACGGCCATCACAACTTCAGTTCATGATTTTGTGGATATTTTCTGTTGAAACTCGGCAATAAAACGACTTTTTTAGCTGGATTTTGCATTATTACACCGAACCGAAAGTGCTGCTTTGAAAACCGGTACGGGAACCGGCCAGACTGTACCGGTACGGCCGGTATTTATCGAACCGGTGTAGACCCCTAGATGCAATGAATCATTTCTCTGTTTCACTCAATGACAACTAAAGCAGCTGCATTCTTTTAATTGGCAATTGATACAACGATTGTCAAGTCTTAAGTGAATGGTTGACTTTATCGAGGTGTCGGCAACCATATTTTACACCATATAAGCATTTTACATGTTAAATAATGGTCCAATGTTATTTTTGATGCGCTCAATGTTTTCCTTGACCCCGCAAACCTAGGTTTAGATGCAAAGATCATCAAATTTGAGTGGATAGTTCCTGAGTTATTGCCATTTGAAGGGTTCGTCGGCCATCTTGGACGCCATCTTGAAAAAAACATCTTTCCGATGGTCCGATTTTGGTAAACTTTTAGTATGTTAAAAAGTACACCTATACCTAACAGAATCAGTTGAAAAACCTTTTGTAGCAATTTTTTGGGGGTTGAGGGGTTATTTTTCACAAATAGACTGGACTATTAAGTTAAGACCTGGTCCAGCTAAGCTAATCACTCTAGCGGAGCAGAATCACGGAACATATGCTGAGTGAAAATCTACACATGGTATTTAAGCAACTCAACTGCTACACTTTTCCAACCATGGCACTAAGAATGTTGTATGATACAAATTGACAAAATTATAGAGAACCGCGTATTTCAAATGGTCTAAAATGTGCAAAAACGACTAAACTTCAAGGCTCTTGAGGCACCAGTTAATCATGTTGAAATGCTTTGATATTTTGCATAGGTCATTTTTATAGGTTAAATATCACAAAATGGCGTTTTTTTGGGACACCCTAGTATTCAACCTATGTGTCATCACTGTCACAGATTGTTTCTCTGCACCTGCATCCTGCAGGAGTTGGTGGGGGGCTCTGAAGCATCTTCCAGTAAGGCATCATCAAAAATGTTGTCTTATAGGGCAAAAACGTCATCCCCCAAATTGCCCATGACAAAACATATTTCTGTACTGGCAGTATTAGCATTAGGGCATCCACCAGTTGCTTTGTGGGACCTTTTGACAGTAGCCACCTTTAATTCATGTGCATAATGCTGTATGGCCAGTGTATTTGCAACAGTTAGAGGCGACCACTTAATATCCAGGGGAGGGGCCTTGGAAGTTTCTTTTTTAAATAAAGATTTCTTTGCTCAGTTTTGGTGAAATAAATAAATTCTTTTTGGGCAGTCTTGAAATAAATGATTTCTGCCTGGGGGATTTCTTGACAAGGTGTTGCTTGACCATTGTTCATTTTTGAATGAATATTTTGGGACTTTGTGTGCTTGCAATAAATAATCACTGCCACCACCACCACAAGATAAATAATTTCAAGCCGAAGAAAACTCTGAAACCCCCTCCCTGTCGTCCCCCATGAACAGTTAAATCAACAGTTTGAGATTACTGATCCTTACGTTTAGTAAACATACCTAGACAAGTTTAACTGTTAAAACTACATTGGTGAAATCGGCCCTAAGAGACCGAGTCAATTAGGCCCGGGTGCCCTTTGATGTATGAAAATTAAGGTACCCTTGGTAGGGTCAACAGTAGGATTTTTCTAATTTACTGAGTATGCCATCATCACATATGTGCAAATTTTTTGAATATACATTTTAACAAGTTTATATGAAGCACCCAGAGAATGTGATATGAAGTTGCATATATAATAAATGCAGGAACTGTTTATATTTCAAAATACGTTTCTTCATGAAAATTAATTTGTAATTATGTAGTTCTCGTCTTTTCACTCTTTATGTTCCCAGTGTTTTGCATTGATTTGTCGCTTGCCTATGAAACATGTTCCGTGGTAAAGTCCTTCGATGATTTCTGCCAAACATGAACCTGTGTGGAATCGGAAGAATATGGCTAAGGGTAGGAAGACACTGGTTATGACGATCCAGGTTATGGAGCTGTAGAAGTTTGTCATTAAAGGTTCAGATGCCATTTCTTTTAACATGAAAGACATGACCACCCATAAGCTCTCGTTACAGGCAGCATTCATGATGATCAAATTACGAGAGACGTAGTTCCTGACGGTCGATCTCGTCAGAGCAACTCGGCGAAACCCGTCTCTGACGAAGCCCACCTGCATCGTGGATTGGATATAACTCAAGAATGCCCATCCCAAGTAAAGTCTTGCCCTGGACGACGTGTCTTGTTTTGATGAAATTGAATCGAGACTGACAATGATTACGAAGCTCAGGAGAAAGTAGAAACCTCCAAGGGAAACCGTCAATAAAACTAAATCGAAGAATCCGTGTTCACTTTTGTGTATGTAGTGACACTTTCTGGTGTGGTATGCTGCACAAATGGTAAACATGATGCTCAATCCCAGCAGAACATACTGGATTCCAAAGTACAAGGCAGTTGTAGCAGTTGCGTAATATTCCCCAACGTCAATCACATCTTCCAGGATGAGCGCATAACAGACCGTCACAGCAATTGTCACAGATACCAAACCATGATGGAAAAATCTCACACCCATTCGATTTGTGCACAATTTTTGGTTTAGTGCTTCCGCATCTTTCTTGTCGATCAGTTTCAAACGATGACTTGGTGGCTTTGAGTCAACGTTGGTGAACATGCCATACAGGATGCTAACCGCAACCAAACTGAACTCAATCAAAAATGGAATCAAATATGGCGACGCCCTCATTGCTGTTGTCTTTAAATCAAGACACATCAAAACAAATGGCTGGTTGGAGAGCCCAGCACTGGAGGGATCTGCAACCAGAAAACAACTCCTTGTTAAAACAAAACCGTCAGGCCTACGTTTTCAACATGTTTTAGTCAGATTAGTCCTCGTCATATTTACGTGGAATCTCAAGTTCTTCTCTGTGCTGTTGAAGTAAAGTGTGATGTCTGGGATGACTCTATTTTCTAGCATTTGACATTGGCCAGAAGCCAGGGAGTCTGACCCAGCTTATAATGACATCAGAGCTCGAAGTTATTTCACATATTGCAATGCTGGAGAATAGAGTCATCTCTGACATCACACTTCAACAGCAAGTCAAGTCAAGTCAAGTCAACTTTATTATTTCCCGAGCTGGGGTAATTAGATTGCCATACATGCTCATAAATTACAAAGAACAAGATCATCGTTGAAATATGTTATTGTGGTGCCTCATTGCTTGTGGCACAAATGAAAGTTTATATCTGTTAGTCCTTATCAGAGGGAGTCTCATCCTTCCACTTCGTTCACTGACAGCCTTGTCAAACCCACTGCGTAGAGGATGGGAGGGATCACTCATCACCTGCTTCAGTTTACTTTGAATAACTTCATGGTATACCGAGTCAAAGGACTTCTGGGTGCTTCCAATTAGGCGACCAGCCCGCTTTATGCCTGATGTGATACGCTTGACATCGCATCCTCTTGTGTTCCCTCCCCAAGCACAAAGGCCATACCTCCATACACTTGCAACCACTGAGTTATAAAAGAGCTCAAGTATTTTAGCTGAGATCTTAAATTTGTGCATTTTTCTGAGGCAAAAGAGTCTTGAATTGAGCTTTTTGCACAAAAAGTCTACATGGTCCTGCCACTGCAGGCGGTCGTCTATCATCAGACCGAGATATTTGTAGCTACTTGCTTGGTCAACATCAGATCCATCTATTTTGACAGGCTGATGGTTCCTGTCCTTTCTCCTAAAGTCTACAATGAGCTCCTTGGTTTTTGACACATTTAACACCAGGTGGTTATCCTTACAATAAGCTACAAATGTGTCAATACTTTCTCTGTAATTTGTAGTGTCATCTCTGTTTATGATGCCAATAAGTGCCGTGTCATCTGCAAACTTCACCAGAGAGCACTCATTGGTCGTACTTCTAACGTCCGAGGTGTAAACCGTAAACAAAAAAGGAGCAAGTACAGTTCCTTGGGGGGCACCTGTGTTGGATCTTAAAATTCCAGATCTACAATCAGCAGATTTAAAAAAAGTCAAAAAGTGATAATAAATAGCTAAAATTGGAGAGCATGTAATGAGCTGTGTCGCCATAGGAACAGCGCCACCTACAGCATAGAAAGAACCTGAGATTCCACGTAAATATGACGAGGACTGTAACACACAAACATCATTTGCTTACCAATTATTCATTATTGCAAAATGCCAAAAAATCTCGTCCAAAACTTGGTGACAAATTCAAACTGCCAAAACATTTCGCTTTCCGAAGCTAACTCCCTAAAGTGTCTTCACGAAAAGTGTCATTGTTTTGTAAATTTACCAAAATATTAAATATATTGATTAGCCATACATGTACCTATCATTTCGTTAGCTTAATTGTGAAACTTATAATACCATGATCACTTTCATTGGCGACTGCTCGTGCATGGCGTTCTTTTGCTGCAGAGCTGTGAGAAGTGTCATGGTCGCCGCTTTCCTGGTGTTCACCATAGCTGTGGAGATATGATTCTCCTGCCTCAAAGATAATTGCCAGGGACCAGGTGCATATGTTTGATGCCATTAGGTGGATGAAGCCTATCTTCATCAGTGTTGGTTTGAAGTTAAACACAGTCTGCAATTAGTAATCAATATCTCAGATAGAATATCACAAAACATTGATTGATTGATTGATCATTGATTGACTGAAGTTTACATTGTTTTTATGAAACAATATTAACTAACCTTAGAATGCCCCAAGAAAAAGACCATCTGTGAAAAGATGAAGAGGATGATGAGAGCAGACGTTACAATTTGTCCGTAACCATAGCAACTCTTTTGGAGAGGGTCTTCGCCATATGCCACAAATATCAAAATCTGGTGAAGAATGGCTAGGGCCCCAAAAACTGGAATAAAAAGCAGAAAAATTAATCTCAACAATATGACTAAATTCAAATCATAAAAAATTATTCAAATGCTATTTTCTCACCAACAATTGCAAAGGTCAGATACACATTGACCCCTTCTCCGGTGAGTATGACATTCGGCTCAGATTGCTCTTCAGCGGATCCTCTCAGTTGCCTGGTCTTGACTGATACGTAGATGATAAAACCAAGAGAAACAAGGATGATATATCCGTAAAATACCTAAAAAAAAGAAAAAAATATAGTCCAGAAAAAAAATGATGGTTGAAAAAGGTAATTTTTAGATGACTTAAGCAATTTTATTTTATTTCAGAAATATGTACGCTGTACTGGTTGAACTTACATAATAATAGTGGAATTCCTGTTTTGCCCACAGGTTCAGGAAATATGTGAAAGGTACCACAAGGCCCAAGACGGAGATGATCATGCCATAGAGGCCACCTAGTGTTAACACGGTGCGACAGCTGGAAAGTAGGGAAGAAATGTAGTACTCGCTATTCTTCCGGAATGTTTTGAAAGCAATTCGAATTCCCTAATTGTAAGTACCTGAGACTTTTCTGATCACAGTTCTTTTTCATTTGAGAGTTGCGCGAAGTCATTGTTCCGCCAGTTCCAGCTGAACCAGCTCCATTTTGCAAACTGTCACTTAGATACGCCATCACTGATGTGGCTCATTGAAGACTTGCTCTGAAAAATATTTGTCAGAGAAAACATATATATTTCTGGGGGATGAACTTTTTTCTTAATATTATATATAAAAGATAATCTAGGACCTCGCAAGCATTGTGCACAGTATGAAGGGCAGCAATAACATTATTTGATAATTCTCTTGTAATACATAAAGTCCTGTCGCGAAATACCCCGAAGCGCAATCTAGTGATTATTATCTAGTGTTTCTTGTAAACCTTATGGGGTTCATCTAAACAAATTTTGTATAGGCTCCATCACAGCTGACTCTCAAAAGGCACAATTATAGGGTGGGCGCTAGGGTTGGGTTCGATGTATCGTCGTAATCTTGGGGGCAATACTAGTATTGTGAGCATCTGGTATCGTGAAAAAACAAGCAATGTCAACATCGCCAGAATTCGCGATGTTTTGCAATCGCTATACTGACATCACGATACTTTCAAACCTACGAAAAATTCATTTTTCATGCCTGACATTTTCTATACTGGTTTTGGCCTGCGATGCAGCCAACATTTGGCGCCATGGCCACCTGGTGGAAAACAGTTATTTCTCACCAAAAATAGGCAGCACAGCTGCAGCAACCCAACACATTCAAAGAGTGAGACTGGTAAGCTCTGACATGGCTTGAAGTATCGCGATAAGCATTGTATCGTGAGTCAGTATCGTGATACTTTATTGCATTGCATGGTGCTTACATGATAAGTATCGTGGCTGTATTGAATCCCAGGTGTAGTATCGTGATAAGTATTGGATCCCCCAACCCCAGGCAATACCCAACCCTAGCCACTGGGCGCCAAAATGTACAATATTTGACAGTTTTAAGCGAATATGGTGGAAATGAAAGTTAATTGACAGCAAGTGATACCAGCAATCATACAGGGCTGAGAAACGATAAAGACAGTAAAGAACATTTCCATGCAGTTTGTTTCACATTATCTCCAATTGTAAATACAACATGGCCACTTGAAGATTTCTTCCTAAAAAAGTCCCCTCATGTTTTGAGGCGGTCAACAGTCCGGATGACGACCAAACTCTGTTGGAAGAACTTGTTGATGCCCTGCTTTAATATGCCAAAAAAATTCCCATTGGCTTTTACCGAGAGTCAGAAGTCTGCTGTCTGCAGATCAACAATAGGTCTGTCTTCATAAATTTGTAGGTCTGAATTTATGTACAGGTGGTGTCTCCAAGCAATAGGAGCTCTGATGGAATCACCTTTGCCCCTCAACGAGGTGATTGGTGTTGTTGACCAAGCCAAGAAGTCTGACTTAATGAGTGTGTTTGTCGGATGTTTATGTTCTCAAGACAGCAGTTCAACTGAAAAAGTGTGCTGTTAGTTAGAATCATACAGATTGGGAGATTATAATATGTTAACAACCAGATTATTAAAAACTGTTGGTCACAGGATTTCGTTTTATTTGCAAACAAGCCAGATAAGTTTTAAATATGTCATTTGGTTGGCTTCCCCAAAGACAAAAATAGCCCTACCCCCTTATCGTAGTGCTACCTACCAATAATACCTGTCATAATCCCCATGTGGAGACAGACTTATTCAACACTGACCAGTGGATCTGGCTTTTCCACTTCAAACTAAATATTGCATTTTCTTGGCTACACCAAAATAATTGTACCAAACCAGTTTCATATGACACACTTACGATACATGTGAAGAATATAAAAAATGCTCCTTAAATATATTGAATGCAGAAACATAACAAAAAGGCACTGGTGCGTAAAGTATAATTGGCAACACATTGAACTATTTCCGGACCATGACCAGTGACATCAAACTTCAAATTTTTACTGATGTGTATCTATATGATTGTGTAATTAGGCCTATCTAATGTTATTTTGTGCTGCCTAAGTTATGTATAAACTATTGGAAAAATCAACATTTACACATGTTACCTACAGGTGCATGAGAGGAAGGTTTCAATAATTAATTGCAAAAATGGCATGCAGAAACAAAATGACAACTTTACTGACAAGTAAATGAGTTATGAGCTAGAAATAATGCCACCCACACTGCCTACCCAGTGTCCAGTGATATAAAAATGATGTCATGATCACACTCACCTCCTGTCACAAGGACTGCCAAATGTAGATAAACTGCATATTTGTGAATGTGTGCTCAGAGCAGGTAAAGTAAATACCCTGAGGCCAGCCCTTGAATGGAGAGCTCACTGCAGCATGGACTGTTGGCTACCTGGCTGCCCTGCATGGCATTCCCTGGCATTCTCTGCATTCCTCCTGCAGGAAAAGTCAATAACAGGCCCAAGCCTCCAACATCCTATTGATTTGCGTAATAAACAGTGGCGTAGATTTTTCATTTCGTAGGTGGGGTGATTTTCAAGGTATGCGCAATGCCAACGAACCAAAGGCAACGCGACAGGGGCTTTTCACTCTAGTCTTCACCATATATATGTCCAAGTGTGATAATGTTTGGTTTAATGGGATTTGCAGGCCCCTGTCCTGTTGATTAAATGGCAGAAGACTACAGAACTCCAAGATGACTAAAATCAGATTCTGAGTTTGGTTAGTGAATGTATTGTATAACAAATATATCAGATCTCCACTCATGAGAAGGTGGACTCTTGTTACAACCTGTGACACTGCAAGTGGTAATATTTCCAACAAATATCAGTAATTTCATCAAAAGACGCAATGGACATTAGGAGTTTTAAACTCCGACTAATCTGTTGAGCCAAGTTATAATTTTTGTGAAGCTTTCAAAATACCAGTAGGGCTAAAGTGAGTTTGAACAAGGAGTCCATCTGTTTTTCACCCAAAAATCATGGACTCCAAAAAGTTCAACACCATTCCTTTTCTTTTGTTGCACGGTACCCATCCTTCCCACAAAATTTGCTCAGGCAATGACAGGCACTGAATGCTGGCTTGGAAAATCTGTTTGAAATCCCCATAAAGTCTACTAATCCTTGGTGGCTGGCAACAAAATGAGATGAGCTTTTTTCAAAAAACGAAGTAAGTGTTGAACATGGACTTCACCTTATGTTCAACCCTCTGCCTGTCCATAAAATGTATTTTACAATTTTATGAACTTTCTAGCATACAACAGGATGTTTTGCTTTTCCTGAGTTTGTATTGGTTGACTGGTAGTTGAATCCAAAAAGAGGCTGTAACCAGAGAGGCATCTCCACAAAGTGGAACATGATTTTAACTGCAAAATCTTACAACCTACAGATGCACTTTTGGATTGAAAATGTATGAAACTCGAAGATTATAAATATGTTCAACCCAATAAACAAAAATGTTCAAGGAAGGATCTGTTCAGGAGGCCACCAAAACATAGACCATTATGGACTGGTCAATGAGAAACGCCTAAGCAAGTTGGAGTCCAACCTAATGGACTCCAAATTCAGCTTGTTCAATCCCAAAAAGTGATTATTTTCCCCCATTATATTAATAATAATAATAATAATAATATTTGTTTATTTATATAGCGCTAGTTCCACGGAGACCATGCTCACCAGCGCTTAAGATCTACAGGTGAATCACCCATAGGACGCAAGAAATAATTCTGTTTTAAGTCCCTTTTTGAAACTTTCCAATGAGGATTTTTTCCTTAATGCCTCTGGGAGTTTGTTCCAGATCTTTGGACCCGATACTGTAAAACTTCTGTCTGATGACCTGAGTTGATTGTGGATGACAGGTTGATCAAGAACCAACCTATCATTTGTTCTCAAAACCCTAGGTGGCCGGCGGACTGAGATGAGTCTTTTAAGATACTCCGGTGCTTGGTCATGTAACACTTTCCAAACAGTTGTAGCAACTTTATATTCGATTCTAGCTGGTATCGGGAGCCAGTGTAGATGCTTCCTTAGCGCAGATACACTATCGTGCTTCCTAAGTTTATATATAAGTCTAACTGCAGAATTTTGTGCCACCTGCAGTTTATTTGCTAGTTTCTTGTTTATGCCCAGAAGTAACGCATTTCCATAATCTAGATGAGGTGTAACAAGAGCATTAATAATTGTCTTTGTGTCCTCTAAATTAAGGCTTTTCCTTATTTTGGCAATATTTTTCAGATTGTAATATGCTTTTTTGCACATATTATTAACTTGTTTTTCCATAGTCATGTATTTGTCAAAGAAGACGCCGAGGTTTTTCACATTATCTACTGCTTTTATAACAGTGTCGTCCACATTAATGCTGTTGATGTTTACAGCTTTAAGGGCACTTTTTCCACCTATAAGCATGAATTCCGTTTTGTCACTATTATTACAGAGTTTATTTCTTAGTAAAAAGTCCCGTATGTCCTTAATGCAATTTTCCATTCTTCTTAATGAGTTCTTCTGGTTCGGGATAGTAGGTTTAAAAGATAGAATGAGTTGCTCGTCATCCGCATATTTTTCATCTTCAATACCATGTCTTCTCACCACATCACTCAGTGGTGCGATATATGAATTGAAGAGTATAGGACCTAGTTTGGAGCCTTGTGGGACACCACAATTGAGTTCTGACGTATATGAAGATGAGTCATTTATAAGGACAGACTGAGTTCTATTTGTGAGATAGGAAGTGAACCATTTAAGGGCGGTACCAGTAACTCCATATAAGTTCTCCAAGCGATCAAGCAGGATTTTATGATCAATTGTATCGAAGGCTGCAGATAGATCCAAAAGTACGAGCATAACTATTTCACCTTTTCCAAGGCTGAGCATTATATCACTGTAAATTTTAAGGAGAAGAGTTTCCGTACTATGGTACTTTTTGTATGCAGATTGTCTGTCGTCATTCATATCGACCGCAGCCAGGTGTTCAGTATATTGTAGAATAACTGCACTTTCAATAAGTTTTCCAAGGAAGGCAAGGTTAGAGACAGGGCGATAGTTGCTTTTTATACGTTCAAGTCCAAATTTCTTAATTAGGGGTTTGATTATTCCATGTTTGAGCTGAGTGGGCATGGCGCCCAGTGACAATGATGCGTTCAATATTTCCGTAGTGAGGGGTAGTAGTTCTTCCATACATTCTTTAGTAAGCCATCCGGGTAAGGGATCCAATTTACAGTGTTTAGTTGGCATTGCCTTAATTAGATTCCTCACTTCTGATTGAGTAAGGCTTCTGAAATTGTCTAACTTTCTACCTTCAAATGGTTCATTGCCTGTGGTTATACTGTCAGGTTGTGGCTGGACTACGGAGCCAGTTTCCATTTTGTTTTTCAGAGATGATATTTTGTCCTCGAAGAAAGCTATGAAATCGTTTGCCAGTTCGGTTTCACTGTCATGGTCAGGAAGGGGTGACGCCACATTTCTGTTCAAGCATGAGTTAATTATTTTGAACATGGCCTTTGAGTTACCTTTATTCTCTTCAATTTTATCGGACAGATGTTTAGTTTTCATGCCTCCCAGGTATTTGTTCAACTCGTTTCTCGCATTTTTGTATGCCTCGTAGTCTTCTTTCAAATTTGATTTCTTAAATTGTTTTTCTTTTTGGCGCTTATTCATCTTTAGTTTCTTGATTTCTGAATTGTTCCCAGGGGTAAGTTTGCGAACTGTGATTTTCCTTTGGATTAGTGGTGCATGTTTATCAAGGACCATAGTGGTGTTGTTGTACTTCTGGAGCAGGTTGTTTAAGTAGCGATTGGAAATTCTTTCAGGAGAAAATTCAACGTGATTTCTAATGTCAGCTCTGAATTTATTAATGTCGATTGACTTTGTTTTACGGAATTTCAGCAGATGAATCGGCGGTTTTGGTTTGCTTGCATCAATTTTGAAGTGAACAAATTTGTGGTCGGATATGAAATCACCAACTGTACAATCCAAAGTTGTTGTTTCCTCAGAAGTTATAACTAGATCAAGGGTATTACCATATTTGTGTGTAGAGTCTTTAACATGTTGGGTCAGTCTAAACATGTTTAATAACTCAGTAAAACGCTTGGCCTTAATATCACCTGGTTTGTTGATGTGAAAGTTGAAATCTCCAGCGATGAAGAGATTGTTAACCATAACTAGCTCATTTGATAAGAGAATTGAAAACTCCTCAAAGAACTCGTCGATGCCGTAACGATTTGCATGAGATGAGTCAGGTCTATAAACTGTAACTATGGTAAATTTTTTTCCATCTTTTTCAATCTCGGTCACAATGTGTTCGAAGGTTTTTCTCTTAACCGAGTCAATTTTTCTTGCTTTCAGTGAAGATTTGCAGATGCAGGCTACTCCTCCGCCTGACCTGCCCTCTCGTGGAGTGTGGAAGAAGTTCCAAGCGCCTTGGTCTTGTAATTGACCAATTTCATAGACATCCTCATTTTTAAGCCAACTTTCTGTCACAAGTAGAATATCAGAGTCATGTTCAGCTTTGAAATCATTAATAAGTTCAATCTTTTGTTTCAGACTTTGAGCATTAAATAAAGAGATGTTAAAGTATTTCGTTTCTTGGGTATTTTTCAACTCTTTGGACGGTTGATGAGAAATGCATTCCTGCAGTGGCAGAAATCTATTACTGGTAGATATTGCGATACCTTCAAAATTAGCCCTGGTAATTGCAGATTTAGCATCAGTGGCTTTTCGGTGACTGGAACTGGCATGGCGCCTGGAGGAGACTAGTCTGGTCTTATAAAGAGTACCGTCCTTCTTAAGGATTTTAGTACTGGTGTCCTGAACGTACACAATGCCACCACAGTTGCTCAATTTTCTGGGTTTCAGGTTGCAATTAGAAACACTACAAGAGGTTACATGAACATTTGAATCATCAGAAGGTTTTTTTAGACCATAGTGGTGCAAACGCTTATCGTCAGTCTGCAGAACTGGCTCAGCATGGGAAACATAATTAGCGAGCAAGACCCTGTCATTTGGCACACCATTGGCCTTCGAACGATCTTCACTCTTATGATTGATATTATGAGAAAACGAATACAAATGCTTCCAACTTTTATTTACGCTATTTTTGCACTGTCTGGACGGAGGTTCGGTCGGTGGACTACATGAGGGGTCAGGAACTCTAGATAGTCAATTTTTCCTTTTTTTGGAAGGCGGGTCTACCGCTAGCATTTGGCTCACAAAGTCACAGCAGGCTTTTGCTCGGTCATTACGCCCTGCGATGAGAACAGCTTGGGCCTTTTCAATGAATACCTCACGGTCTTCCTTGGTGGGTTCCAACCATTTACCCACACTCATGGAAACTTTGTAGTCTGATGTTAGCTTGGAAATAGTGCTTCCCCCTTTTCCGATGATACGGCCTATGTGATCTTTGTCCACCTCCAAAAACATTTTGGTCTGGAAATGCTCATCCGATGTCGACCCCGGCTGGGGATTACTTTTCGGTGCCGGCATATGTAACTCTTCAACGATCGATTCTTTCATAAGGTTGATGCATCTGTTCGTGAGCATGTCATCCGTTTCCAGCAGATCATCTTTGTTGCCAGAGTAGTCGATATTGACTATGTTGACTTTGTCATTGGGAGGGCTGAAACGGCGAGTTAGCCAGAAATTGTAGACCGACGAACTTCCAGAACCTCCTCTAGATCTGGAGGGAGGCAGGGTTACCAGGTACACCTCACAATGGGTGCTAATATCAGCTACAGCTCCAGATATTGTTTTGCTGACGTCCATCCCTTTTTCTCCATCTCTGATATCTTTCGACCCACACAGGATTATGACTAAGTCATAATGACATAAATCATCGGGAGATAGTTCACACAGCTGTTTGGCATCAAGTGATCTGGCATCAAACTGAATATGGGGATACTCGATCTGTCGAGCTACTGCCTGAGTCTGAGCATCAAAGATAATGAGACCGTGTGCAGTTGGGGGATAGTTCATTGACACTTCACTGGTGTTACTAAGTGATAGTTGCTCCATGATCTCATCTCTCTCCTGCTCAAGCTCACTAAGTCTCGTATGGGAGTCGCATAATTCGGCAAGAAGTGAAGCTTTGTTATCTTTCAGGTCGCGATTTTCCAATATTAAATCCCTGTTTTCCGTTTCCAGGTTGCGGCACTTTGTTTCCAATTCATCCAGGAGAGCATTATTTGCATTGATTCGATTGCTCTTCTCACGAATCTTTGAGTTGAGCACTCTCTTTTCATTTTCAAGTTTAACAATTTGGAGTTTCAGAGTAGCGTTAACCTTAGCAGGTCTGCCCTTTTTTCGAACTGCAGTTTGGGGTTCGTCCAGTTCATCCGAGCCAGATTGACTGTCTTCATTTTTGGCAGCCAAATCATCCCCGTCCTCTGGTCCAGCCTGCAACATTTCGTTCTGCTCACCATATTATGTTGTATTAAATTGTTAATTTAACATGATTTTACCTATTGGTTGTTGTATCTGCTGTCATGATTACTTACAGACAGACGTTTTTCTGATTATAGAAAGTTTTTGGAGTTGAGAGATAATGTTCAACACCATTTTGACTTTGCAGTGTCGAACCTGAGTCTGAGTGGTGAACTCTTGTTCAACACCAATGTTTTTCTCTCATTCTAACCTTATTGACTTTACTTTCAAATGAGTCACCAGTCAGTCTAGTTGTTACTACTTGTCAGAAGAACATTTTGATTGATTTTGAAAGCTTTGCATTTAAGCAGAAGATCTTTAAATGACCTTTTATATTGTCGAACACTCCTTCAACAGGAGTCAAAATGTTTTGGTCTCATGATATTTGTTGTTTGTTCAACACTATCAGTCTTTTGGACTCTGTTTCGCCAACCCTTGAAATGATTTAATTCAGTAAAGAAACCTTCATATTGAACAAAATCAATTTTACTGAATAACTGAAAGTGAAACCTATGTATACTATCAGACTCAGAAACACCTTGATTTTCACACTCATGGATAGTCACATTTTGGCCTCATACAGTCAACACGTTTCATCATTCAACAAAATTGTGGGTTCCACAAAAATTGCTTGGCACAAACAGAATTATGTCCCTAAAAATTCCAGAAAAAAACGTAATCTAATAAATGATTTAATGTACAGGAACCAGCAAAATAGCTTTTATATGAAAGTGTTGAACGTGGAGTTGACGGAGACCTGACCATAATATTATGCATTTCCGACACAACGACATTTTGTCTTGCAGCTCAGCTTTTGTTGCACTTGGAGCTATGGTTGATGGTTTGTTTGATACCGCTTTTACCTGGCCTCGTGCCTATTTTCCATTCGGACAGCTTTTTAAAATGCAATTTGTATAGATTCTGTGACCGCCAGCCCCATAGAGTCACGGACGGACGCAAGGGGGGAAGGGGGGAAGGGGGGGTTGGGTGAGGGGAATGCATCCCCCCCCCACCAGACCAAAATTTTATTATTTTTAAATGTTAATTTTATCAGCGCACATTCACATTAGGCCTATGTCGCGACCTATGTGTTCCGCGATGTGTTATGCCGATAGACCCCCCCCCCCCACCAGGATTTTCTGGATCCCCCCTGCATCGAGTTATTGCATAATTAAAATATGATGAAATCAGAGCATAAAATATGTATTGAGCATTGCATCAGATGGCAAAGTATACTTTAAACATGGACAGAATGCCAAATTTTGTTCTACTTTCTTTGACAGAGAAGTCACATATGGGTTTTCTAACTTACATGACATTGCTCCTAAGAAATTACAGTACTTAGACGAATCTCAAGTGCTTACAAGAAATGCTCTTGCAGGCTGTCAGTGATGTCAGTCCCCATAAATTCATTGATAAATTCCACTTTTGTATCATCGATAAAAATATCTGGACGATTTACACATCTTTGAGATGAATGACACAGCGTGGCCTTTGTCGACTTGTCGTACTCGCATTCAACGAAAGCTTATTCAATTTTAACCACTTATCAATCGAATAATATTCTCTATGAAAATGAAATTTGAATTATTTAAAGTAGTAAAAGAGTCTTGTCATCTGCATAAATAATAGGTTTGTTCAAAGCATTTTGTAACTCTAGGCAAATCATTATATATATATATGTTTATTAATACCAAAACAGGTATATTAGTTACACGAAAGAGAAATAGGATAACATCATATATTACAAATTCAATTTAAGAAATACACAAAAAGTCACTGAAAGTGTCAATTTCTGATTGTGTCCAGTTTTCTACTGAACAGTTTCTCAGTTCTTTGATTGTCTTTTCAGTATATAGTTCCGCTGGGGTGCACTGATATTTGGCCATCCTTACTTCTTGTGCACCAGTTTTGCTGACCATGCAGGCTGTTGATGTGCTTCATATTTTTTCCAATGATGGTATCGGCATCCTGGCTTGCCCGTTGGGCAATAAACTTTACAAGACCATTACTCGGGCTGTCCAGCATACTTTTAACCATCTTATGAAATCTCCTGAAAATCTGAATCTTGGAATGCTGCATCTCCGCCAAGCTAACCACGTATCGGACATGAGTTCTGGGATCTAGTTTCAAAAGCCTCCTCAGGCATCGGTTCCACATTGTGTGGAATTCTTCCACAGCCTTGTCTGTCATATTCCATGCTTGACTGCCATAAAAATGACAGCACTGAGATGAGAATAACTTCAGGACAATCTTCTCAGGAGCATCACCACAATTGGACAATAGACCATTGACTCGTCCTACTAGGTCTCCCCTTTTTCTGGAGATTTCTGTCTTTTCAGATAAATTTTGGCATAGCATATTCCCAAGATGCTTCACTTCCTTGACCCAAGGGACATCAGAGCCATTTAATGTAATCCTAAAGTGAGTTTCAGTTAAATTTTTCCTGGAAAAGTAAATACAAACAGACTTCCTGGGATTGTACTCCATACCATATTGTCTGGCAAAAGACTGACATTCGTCAATCATTAGTTGTAAGCCACTTAAACTAGGGCTAAGTAATGTGAGGTCATCTGCATAGCAGATTGAGCCGAGATAATGGATTCCTAACCAACACCCGTGGCCTTTGTTTTGCAAGCGAGATAAAAGTTCATCCATGTATACAGTGTACAAGATGGGAGATGCAATGCCTCCCTGACGTATACCATTTGAACATGTAAATTCCTTTGAGAAGGTTCCATCCCAAACTGTTCGTGATGTTTGGCGCACATATAAGTCTTTTAAGGCACGTAGATCTATTGCACTCATATCCCTTGCAAGAAGAAGATCAAATAGTTTGTCGTAACTTATCCGGTCAAACGCTTTGGTTGCATCGAGGAAACAGCTGGCAACATCAGAGCCACGGTTCAAATAATGCTGAACAGTCTCTTTAACAACCAGGGTGCACATCGTTGTCCCTAATTGACTTTTGAAAGCAAACTGCTTATCTGAAGTAATAAGTTTGCCACTGTTCCTTGCAAGTAAAACTAAATCCAGGAGCTTACTGAGGCATGATGAGAGGGCAATACCCCGATAATTTGCATCCGAGCACAGGTCCCCTTGAGAATCCTTTGGAATAGAACTTAGAGTACTCAGTAAAACATTACTGGGTTGATGACCATGCATGAGCACAGCCGTAGCAATCTGGGCAAAATTGTCAAAGAATAAGTCAGTTGCATATTTGACATGGTTTGAGATTAATCCTTTATTGCCATCTGATTTTTCTTCCTTCAACTTCCCAGCAGCATCAGATACCATGTCTCTGGTGATAATAGCTTCACATGGATCCATCACTTGTAATTTCTCTGATATTATACCATCAATATCAGCCAGTCTTTGAGCATCGGAGGGAACACTGTTAAACAACTTTTCATATTTATCAGAAAATATGGAGGTTATTTTCTCGGCGTCAGTTTCATTATTGATGCTGATTGTCTTACATGCCTTGGAACTGTTGATCCGTTTGATTTCTCTGAAAAAATCCCTGGAGTTTTTGTTGCACTCCTTCAACATTATTGAGCCAAAAACTGCAAAAATGCTGAAGTCAGCCATCTTGTTTCATGAATTCAGTAGTTGTCGCAAGGAGGAATTTCAAGGACCTTTCGTTGGCCCATGTTATAACTATATCAATATTTTGATATTTCTGGAATTATGTAGTCCTACTTCTGTATGAGCTGAATTCAAAGCTACGGCAGTTTGGGTCCCGGGGGGGGGGGGGGTTACTCACTAAGGGAGAGTGTATATAGAGGCGCCGCTGGATGGTATTGGTTTTTTGGCCTTTTTGGATTAAAATGGTTTTGGTTTTTTGACAATTCTAATTAATTAGGTCCTGGTTTTTGCAACCCCAATATGTTTGGTGTCGTTAGAATAGGCTTGAAAAGAGGATTAAAATGGTTTAAAAACCATTAAGATTAAATTGGTTGTCAAAAATTGTATTGAAGGAATAAAATGTTTTGTGGTTTTGGCGTATTTTCCGGATTAAAATGGTTCTTGTTTTCAAAATTGTCGTGGCGCATCCGTATGCAAAAGTCCGCGAACCCCCGGGGTTTGGGTGGACTGAAAAATGCTGGCACAAACGTCTTAAGCGGCCCTCGTTTTGAATAAGATTTTGTATGACCAGAATTGAGGATCAGAGTTGGATTTTGAAGATGATAGATCTGCATGAAAAAGATTGGTGCCCCATAGAGACACTTTGTGGTTGCGATGGCTACATCCTTCAACACCCGCCAGCATAAAAAAAGAAATTTATCAAGATTGCAGAATCTAATCATAATAATACTCAGTGCCCGATTTAGGTGTGTGGAGGCCCCCGTGCCGAGAAGTTGTGGGGGCCCCCAAAATGCGTCACGTTGAGATGTTAACTTTCTGTAACTTTCAGAACGGTCATGTAGACTCTGTCCTGGCATGTGCATGTAATTTGGCTAAATCGATAAAATACTAAACTAATTAATATGTTTGTTAAGATGGGAGACCTTTTTCAAAGGGCTTTCTGTCTCTTTAATGTTGGTAAATACCTGAAAGGGAGCAGATAGTAATGCTATCGATTTACAGGTGTTTCGCGACAGCCCGGTTAACGGCCGTATCGTGAATAACCGGTTCCTGCCCCCTGCCATATCGACGATGTAGTTCTCTCCCAAATTTTGCCGAAAATTGGGTTTTATTGTCATTCTAGGACGAAAATAGTTCACCGTGCATGAAAAGTTAAACTTCGTCACTGCAATTTTCATGGGAACGAGATTCTCGCTACATAGCAAGAATCTAGTTTGCGTAAAAAGAGTGGCATAGGGCCCCAGAGTGGGAGGGGGCCCCAGAGTGGGAGGGGGCCCCGAGTGGGAGGGGGGGCCCCAAAGTGACAGGGGGGCACCGGAGTGGGAAGGGCCCCCATAGTGGGTGGGGCCTCCAGAACGGATGGGGCCCCCAGAACGGATGGGGTCCAAGAGTAAGTTGGGGCCCCCCAGAGGCGGAGGTCCATCAGGGGAATGGACCCCAGAGAGGAAGGGAGGAGCATAGGAGGCAAGACATATAGGGAAGGGGACTGAGCAGGGCCCTCCACATATCAACCACGATTTTCCGCTGGTTTTAACAGATCACCTTTTCACACAAGCAACATTTTAGGTAAAAAATGACCACAATTTTGCAATATAACTGCATTGGAAGGCTCTCAAGAAGGTTGGGGCCCCCACATTTTAATCATTCATAATGCTCTTCTTGCACAATTAGGTTATGTTTCAGATCTGCATCATTCACGTGAACTATTATTAATACGAATTTGCTATAAATTTTATGCGTGATCTGATTGTGTGGGGGCCCCCTTAAATGTGGGGGCCCTGTGCAGCCGCACACTCCGCACATTCCTAAATCGGGCACTGATAATACTCATAGCAGGTGCATCATCTCACTCATAAGGCTTTTTCCTCTCAACTCATAACACCTTAAATTATACTCCTAAGCCCATCTATTCACCTGAAGTTACCAACTGGGCAACTTTTACCAATCAAAATTCATTATTTCCACAGTTCCTGAAATTTATCTCGAGATTTGGTGCAAAAAACACATTTTTCCACATTAAAATAGGGGAGCTATATATTTATCTGCTACAACAGGGCCAATAATGCATTTCACATTGAACTTGAAGGCCATTGAATTCCCCATCTTTTGATATGTTGATTGACCCTCTATGGCTAATTTACCCTCTATGGCTAATTACCCAGTTCCAAGAAATTCATCTTGCGAATTTGGCAAAAACCACATTTTACGCATACAGCTATGTATTTATCTGGGACATCAACACCAGTAATGCATATCACATTGCAGGCCATTAAATTCCGCATCTTTTCGTATGCTGATTGAACTTCTATTACCAATATAACTACCACATTCCCAGATATTCAGTAGTGGCCTTTCGAAAAAAAATCACATTTTGCCACAGAAATCTGGATGCTTGGCATTTGTGGTCCTGCAGACCACGCTCCATCACTGTACACGCCTACACGGGTCCTGTGTCTGTAGACTGCCAGCATGTCTGTTCAATCCAGATTCCGGTTCATCTAACTGGAAGCTGACTGGAAGCTGAACCGACGCTGGAAATGGGACATTGGTTGACATAACAAAGCTGGGAAGAAGATCGTACAGGGTACATTTTTGTAAACCATCAAACCCTAACGGGTCAACAGCTAGTATATATAGTATTGTGTTTGTGGGTTGGAAGAGTTTTTTTTTTTATATCAATTACCTGTCAAGCAAAATTAAATTTTTGGTATATTTTTGCAATGCTTTTTTTTCATGCAGAATAGCACCATAGGGCAAATTAGTACTTTTTTTCTTCAGTTTTGGATAGCAGCTGCAAATAAAAAGTTATAAGTATACATACTATATGCTTGCAACTTGTCCAGGGCCCGGGGGGGGTACTCACTATGAAAGGGTGTATATAGAGGCTCCGCTGGATGGTACTGGTTTTTTGCCCTTCCAGGATTAAAATGGTCTTGGTTTTTTGGGAATTCAGATTAATTTGGTTGCCGTTTTTGCACCCCCAACATGTTTGGTACCGTTAGAATCGGTTTGAAAAGATGATTTCAATGGTATAAAAGTCATTAAGATTAAATTGGTTGTGGATATTTTTTACAAAAAGATTAAAATGGTTTGTGGTTTTGATCGGTTTCTGGATTAAAATGGTTCTGGTTTTTAAAATCGCGGTGGCGCATCCCTACCCAAAAGTCCGCGAAGTACCCCCCCCGGGGTCCAGGGGTGCTGCATTTTATCTTCTGGAAGCAAGGTGGCGCTTTAATCAAATTGTGCTAAACTGCCACCTGGTGTATTGTCTTCGTAATGCAAGATTTTCTTGCTTGTAAATTTGGATGAATATTGATGTTTTTACTCTATTATGTTGGCATTATGTGACTGTCAAGTGCAAATATAGTGAACGTGATCACAGACCTTGTGTTGGTGCATTGAGTTTTGATCGTCTTTGCCTCTCGGCTCAGTTTGCAGTGGGCAAATCTGGGTGGTTGTAAGTCACCATATTATCACCCATTACAAAGTGTTTCACAATTTGCAGATATTAATTATGTCAGCCAAAAAAGCAAGACAACTGAGATTTTCTGATGAAGAGAATTCCAGTTCAGATGATGATGAACCCCTGAGTTCAATGCAGAAGAGTGAGAAGACGCCAGACCACAAAGGAGACGGGGATGCCAATGTTAGTTTGATTGATGTCTCTTTATGAATTTTATTTTTTAAAACACAAACTGGTACACAGATTGAATATCCATTAATGGCCGTTGTCTAATGTTCCTAGTGATTGTATTCAGGTAAGGAAGAGAGGAAGCAGAAGTTCTGATCGGATCCATAGAAAGAGAAATCGGGAATTTCGCATGCCAACGCGAGAGGATGTTTTAAAAGATATTCCCGACATAGACAGCCCCAACAAGTCCTTGACTCACCTGAAGCCCCGGAAACTAATCAACGACTATACCAGAGTGTGAGAAATTTAAATTACACATTCTTACAATCCATAAACAGGTTTTTAAACCCTCATTATTTATTTTTATTGTCTGTCGCTTGAAGTTTGAAGAAATATTTTGATTTTTTTTCAGAACAAATCGCTACAACCAGAGGGGGGACAATGAGTGGAGTAGTGACAGCGAATCTAATTTTATCGTCAACGATGATGTTGAATATGAAACAAACACAGACTCATCTTGGGAATCAGACAGAGAGGAAAGGAAGAAGGCAGCCAAAAAACCAAAGCGGGGGAAGGTAAATATTGCTAATTTATTGTATATTTCCTCAGTTAAACCAGATTTTGCCATAGAAACCACTTGCCAGTTATAAGAATGTATGTTTGGATTGTACAGTAGGCTACATAGATCTGTATTTTATTTTCACTGAACTATTCTGTGACAATCATCTGTTAATTAGAGAGGTTTTGCTACACTTATATGGGTCCCGTGAACGTGGGAGTTGCCATGACAACCATATTATTAGAAAGCACTTCTACACGTACATGTCATACGTAACATGCAGCAAAACCTCTCTATTATTTAGTTTTATGTATCTAGAAATTACTCTGCCACTGTATTCACTCCTGAACATCCTCCTGAAATAATGATTTTTCAGGTCAAGAGATTGAGACGAATCAGCAAACCATCTTCGAGTGACAGCGAAAGCTGCGAAGAAAAAAAAGACGCGGACAATGAATCACAAGAAGCAGAACAGCCGAAGAATAATGGAATGACGTCTAAAAATGGTCAAGGAAAAGGGGATGAAAGTACAGAGGGTGAAGAAGAGGAAGAAGAAGAAGAGACGATAGCAGCCAAGAAAAAACACAACAAGACTGTCATAGAAAGCGATCAAGAATCAGAAGAGGATGAAAAAAGTTTCACTCCGCAAACTACAAACTCTGAAAATAACCCCACTGATGCCAATGCCAGTGATACCAACGCTATTGCTGCAACAAGTGCGGGTGCTGCTGGAGACCAAAATGAGGCTATTAGGATAGAAAGTGGGTCAGGGGAAAGTGAAAGCGGGTCAGGTGAAAGTGAAAGCGGGTCAGGAGAAAGTGAAAGTGACAGTGGTGATGATGAGAGAGGCAACTCGAAAAGAGCTCGTCTCATGAAGAAACGCAAAGACTGTTGGCTGAAGAAGTTTGAACAATACAAAGAAATGAAAAAAGCCAAAACGAAGAAATCATGAGCTGGACTGGTACGTGCGATGTTTTGTATAAAATTGTATCATTGTAAGGTGGCTTAAAGGTGCTGATTTTTGTACATAATCAAAAAACATTGATTTATGTTAATTAGGCAGGCAGCAAATAGATATTTTAATCTGTTATATTCAGTCCGGGAAATTACCAGCACATGAGGACAATTGCAATCCCAGCCAAGTCCTGGCCCTGACAGGATGATTAAGTGTGTGGGGTTGATCAGTTGGGTCTCAGAAGAAAGTCTGATCTCTTTGCAGCCATCCTCACCACACAGCAGCATGTCAGTTGCGGGACTTAATTCTATCCAATTTCACGAAATACTGCAAAGTCATCAGCAGCTGATGACAATTTCCTAATTTCTCTGGAGCCTTCGGGTTCTTTTCCTCATTATGTAATGGATAGGTCTGCCAAAATTCATAGAGTTAGTTGACACTGTGATACAACTTTATACCAAGTTTGGAAGTGATAGTTGCAGTAGTTCTTTTTAAATAGCCAGTCAAAGATGATTTTGAGCACTGCCAAAGTCATGGCTAGGCCATGACACTGTGAGAGTGTCATGGGAGGGTGATGACAGTGCTAGGGTGAGTGTCATGTGGGGCTGAGGACATTGATTGTCATCAGCTGGTGATAATTTCCCTTACTGATATTGTTATCATGATTTTGCATGGTTGTGAATCATGAGTTGTTGAATTCTAAAACAGGATTCAAGTTAATTTGTTTTGAACAAAAAGTTTATTACTTGAATATCTTAAGGCTACAAGTTCAACTAAGAGGATGGCAAGTGATGCAGTCTTTGTAATGTATTCATTTGCAATACATGGGAAGTGTTAGAATACCTCGAGGGTATTTAATATCATTGTTGTTAGAATACCTCAAGGGTATTTAATATCATTGTTTCTCAGTTAAAAGACAAGCATATTGTTGACACTGTACATTTCAGGCATATTATGGCATAATAACTCTCAAGACAGAACAATGGTGAAAAGGCCGGATTAAAACTTAAGATTCCTCGCAAAGTTAAAACTCAAAGGATCAGAAAATGGAGAAAGAACTCATTGTTCTCTGATGGAAGAATTAAAAATATATGTACAAGTTGCAAGTTATATGTCTTATAACATCTATTACATAGACACCAGGTCCAGTGGCGGATCCAGACACGACGGTCTAGGGGGGACCCGGACGTGTTTCAGCATACGCGGGCCCGCGTTATCGCAATTTTTCTTGAAAATGCTACTATTAAGCTTGATGGTCTAGGGGGGGCCCGGGCCCCCTAGGCCCCCCCCTGTATCCGCCACTGAGGTCGTGACCAGGGAAGTTAATGCTCAATCAAACTAGACTAAGAACACAGTAGAGGCAGCGAGTATATAACAAAACATAATAAATAAATTTGCATGTATAATTTTATGACTCAGTGCCGTTTGTAATGTTTTTCCAATGACCCTCATCCTGTAAAGTTTTCTGTAGAGACGTGAAGAAGTTGACCATGTTGGAGGGTAAAGCGCTGTCCACTACAGACTTTGGAAGCATCCCTCCCAGATCTGTTTGAATGTAGGTCGTTAGTCGAGTTCTTTCTGGGTTTCTGAAAGTTACGTAAGAAAATGTTGTAAAAGAGAAAGTTTTCATTCCTTTTCAGTGATGATTTTGCCTCTAAATAGCCCACACTGGTGCTGATGGGGCGTAAAACACAAACTCACTCACTCACTCACTCACCCTTTTCAGTGATGTTGTCAAATTGTTGGGACTAAGCAGTGATCAGTGCAAGTTTGTAAATTTTTGAAACTCCAGTGGTAATTTGCTTTACATCTTTGTAATGATTTGTTTGAGTTTGTTTAGAAAATAAGGAGGATATTAAATTATCATTCTGAAATGTCCATACAGTGAAATGTATCAGTAATATTATGCAAATTGTGCAATTTAATGTACTAATGAATGCATTTTGATGGAATGAATCTGTTTGATCGGGTCTTGTGTACACAGAACCTTGATGATTTAAATGTCATTAAATAGAACTCTAAGTCTCTCACCCGGGAACCCTGTGGCAAATTATGGCGCACGGGTGGTTGGTGCCTCTCACGTGGTCTGATGTTCCGGGACAAGAAGTGTGTTCAATTCCCATTGCTGAAAATAGAAAAGATGTCAATGATTGGTTTGCAAATTCATACACTGAAACGTTTGGTTTGCGGTTACATTTTCCTCAATAGTTTTGGGAGTGTGGGTTCATGGTCCCTTGCGTGACACTGACAGTCATTTTCCTCTGTTTTAAATGGCTGGTCTAAAGATTTGTAACCATTGAGGCTGTGAGCCAGTGCCGTCCCTATGGGGGTGGGGCACAGGGGGGCACATGCCCCCCCATTTTGGACCTGTGCCCCCCAGGGGCCCCCCTATGTGAACTTTCCAACTCTGGCTAAAATATACAGTTAGTATAGTTGGTGCCCCCCCAGAGAATCGCGTGCCCCTCCCCACCAGGTGCCCCACCGCTCGAGACCCCCCAATTACGCCACTGCTGTGAACTTCTTAAAATTGATGGCACTGATACTCATTGAGAAATTTGAATATTCTTCTCATACGTATGTTGCCTAATGGTTAAGGCATAGCAATATCTGTTGTGGCCCGTTTTAGGAAAATCTCTTATTAAAATGTTCCTTCTGCACAGCATGTGAATCTCATCAAAGTGATTCTTGATCGGCAGCTTTGTTTCAAAGTTTGTGAACCGTTTGTCACTCCTTCTTTCCATGGATCGTGGTGACAGTTTCCATTTCATCTTCATCTCTTTTACATAATTACATTTGGTCAGCAGGCAAATTTCCAGCAGCTCATGTCATGGCAATGAGAAAATGTTCCTTCAGCACAACATGTGAATCTCCTGAATCTAGAGCTCTGCTAATTTCTGGAATGGTGTTCTCTCTCAAGATGAATATATTTATGACTTTAAAAATGACGTAGGATGGCTTCTGTGAATATCTCTGTGTTCCTAGTTATATACTTATTAAAAAAAGGAAGGGAAAAAATCAATTTATGTGCTTTGCTGTCACGTCTGTGTGGGAATAACCCAAGCTACTTGAGCTTAGTCTACTAATCTGTAATTCTGTATCTTGAAAAAGAGAATAAATGGGTTAGGCTTTTTTATCAGGAAAGAAACAAGATGGCAAAAACAGTGGAAGAGAGTTACAGTGGCCCACTTCACAAGTCAATGACCTCCAGAAAACAATGGAGAGCTGTGAATGACTTCCAGAAACGAAATAAGTGTTGAGAAAAACATAGGCTGCGCGGCAGCATACCCTCGGCTACTCAGCGGCTATTCTCCAGACAGTGGGATACATTGAGGCAGGACCCCACTGGGTACTCTAATATCCTCATGAACATGAAATTCCCGTTGAAAAACTTTCATTGAATGGCCAAGAGCTGTGAGCAAAATAATATAAATGTTTCCTGTCTGCCATTTTGTATTGGCGGGAATTCAAAATCCACATGCAATCAGCTTGCAGGATGGGTCCCCCCCAGAAAAAGAGGGGAAACAGTTAAAATTTGGGCAAGGAGTCAAAAAGTGTGGCACAAGATCAAATGAACTGAAAATCAATGGTTAGCTATTAGCAAGACGTTACATTGTACTGTTGAAGTGGTATAATTTGGTATAATCTGGATAATGAAATTCAGGCAAGTATTCCACTATGCCTATTGGTGGCCTGTGGCAAAATCTGTGCCTTTTTGTGAACGAGCAATTTGAGAAATAAAATTTTAAAAAAATGAAGTCAAGAAGATGACTGGTTTCGGTGACAATATTAAGAACAATATTATCCGGCATGGATTACCCACAGTAATTCGTCCCCTCTTCCACTACCATTTTAGAAAGTTGGTTTTTTATCAAACTTATTTTTGTCTGAATGTAATATACAGTGGTGACAGACAGGAAAATAAAGCAATGCAGTGCACAATAGACAGGTAATGACCATTAAAAAGACAGCTAGAAATGGACAACAACTGAGATAAAGACAGTCAGAAAACGATCAGGACATGTAGGGGACTGTTTAGATAGATAGATAGATAGATAGATAGATAGATAGATAGATAGATAGATAGATAGATAGATAGATTTTTGGTAGTTTGATCAATCCAACTATCAGTTTTTCTATTAAGATGTGTCATAATTCCTGCAGAAAAGATAAAATTACTATTTCATTTAAACTGCATAAAACTGAATTGCAATAAGGGTAGCTATTGTTTGAACAAAAATTAGATATCTATCAGTTCAATAAATTTCTGTCTGTAAATCTTATATCTAATCAAACAGTGTCATTGACTTCAGTTCTACATCATCTTGATCCTGGATCCATTTTAGAATGTAGCCATGTAAATTGTTGGATGTTGTAACAATTTCAGTTAAATTACATTATCCTTGCAGACATTCCCCTTAAAGGGGTTAAAGGGGCTTCCTTAGTCCCCCTCCTCAGCTGCTAAACCACCATATCAATTGGCTATTGTCTGCTGTACCCCAATCTTTTAATCACCTTATGCAATGCCATTATGTAACCTGACAAAAGAATGGAGGGTGGCATACTTCACACACCTCAGAAGTGTGCCACTGTGATGAGGGGGGGGGGGGGTCCAATGAAACATCACTGAAAGTCAATGGTTACCAAGAGATCAAACTTGAAATGATATATCTTCTAGTCAAAATGAAATCTGGATCATGTGATTCAGGCAAGTAGGCCTATGGCTGATTTTGTGCTTTTTGTAAAAAGAGATTAAATTGAGAAAATAGAATAATTCCATTTGATGATTGGATTTTGTGATATATCCATGTATAGGAATCTTGAATCATTGTAAAGCTTTAGAAATTGTACAGGATTAAAATTACTCTAATAATCTATCCATCTATGTATGCATCTATCAATCTATCTATCTATCTATATATATATCTATCTATCTACATGTGTCTATCTATCTATCTATCTACATGTGTCTATCTATCTATCTATCTATCTATCTATCTATCTATCTATCTATCTATCTATCTATCGATCTATCTATCTATCTATCTATCTATCTCTATCCTTCTATCTTTCTATCCTTCTATCTTTCTATCTTTCTATCTTTCTATCTATCTATCTATCTATCTATCTATCTATCTATCTATCCATCTATCCATCTATCTATCTATCTATCTATCTATCTATCTATCTAGTCTATCTAGTCTTAGCTATTCTTATCATAAATTACAAATATGGAATATGGGTCTAAAAACATAAATTATAGATAAGATGTCTCCAACCAAAACCATTGTAAATAGTAACACTAAAACAAGGTTTATGCCAGTATTATATATCTTTTAAGACTAAGCAAGTTGCTAGTTAATACAAAGGTTAAATGCTGGTCAAACTTTGGAGAATAACAATAGCTGTAAAGAAAAACAAAACAAGAGAAAGATGTCCCAACTCTGTGTACAGCCTGTATGGGCTACAAAAAGTCATATCTCAGCTTCTAGTTGGCCTAAATATTTTATTAAAATTGGAAATTTCTTTATTTGTTCAATATAAGACTACTAAGTTGGTGTCAATGCAGTTTGGACATATTTCTAAGAAAAAAGAAAATTTGTTAAAAAGTTGAGGGTGCTGTGCACTGCTTTTGTGCTCCTTTGTTCCCAGCTTTGGTCACTGGACAGGATTAGTGACACAATGTTACATAACATGAATGGCTGGAGGGGAGGGGTACAATGAAGCACAGACATACTGTCTCCAGGCCCATTCACAAAAAAACTGGACCCCTTCCAATGATGACACTTTTACCCCCTAAACAATATTTCTTTAAAATGCTAAAAATACAATTGGAGTGAGTTTTAAAATGAATTAAAAGACAGATTTATCCAATAATGTCTTGAAATGTAAAATTACACACTGAAATTTGCAGAAATTGGATTTGCATGCCAAGTAATTTTCTTTGATAACCCTCTATATATACATAGCGGTCTTATTGCCAGTCTGTCTTATATGTTTTTCATTAAAGACCAAGATAAAAGTAAGCTGACAGTACTTTATATGTTAAAATGTACATAACTGATGTTAGATTTAAACCATTAAGAACTTTACAATTGAGAGTTTAAGATTTCTTGTCAAAGGATTAGCAGGGAAGACAATTACCCTGTGACATAACATTACATAATCAAGACTTCTCCAGTGCTCCATTCAACAAAAGCCAATCTGTCTGATTCAATCACATTTAATTTTCATGCAAACAACTAAATAAAAGGGGCTGACATTTATTCATCTTCTAAAAATTTACATCACTGAGTTTAGATATTAACCATAAAGTTATAATAATTGGCAGTTTTAAAAAGATTTAGTGTCATATAATATTTCATGAGGAGAGGTAGAAAAAGTCAAATTTAGACATAATTGTGGCAAATTTGATTGACCAGGGCCAATATTTACTGATATATGATTATCTGAAAATCCTTAATATTTATCTAATTTTGTTAATATTGACCTATGCTGCCAATAAAAGTTTTCATATTGTTCAAAATCAGCATGATGATGATGTGAAACATGTCAGGTTTATTTTGACAAAAAAAATGTCAACGACTGGTATGACATCAGAAGGAAATGGAGAGTAAATAGACATTTTAATGATTTTTTGCCTTTTTTCAATCATACATTTCAATGGAAAAAATTGCAACAACTCATGCAATGGCTGTGAATATTAGTCAATAGTGTGTCTAACTACAATAAGACCTAAAGTTAACTAACTTACCCATTACCATTTGGCTTTTCATGCAGAAATATCGGAAAATTGGCATTTTTTCGAATTTTTGGGTTTTTATAAAAATTCATAGGACCAACATTCCAACTGATTAGAGATGTTTAAAGAGGCATAAGTTAGACACCTAAGTGGAAAATTTCATAGATTTAACTTCAAAATTGACTGAATTATACAAGTTTAAAATAATAGTATTTTTTCATATTTTTGGTAAATTGTCGTCCGTTCAACTTTCTCAGAGCATTTAGACCCACAAAAAACACATCTTGGGTATTTAATACATACAATATGCCAATTTCAGTGTCAAAAGTACTGCAGTTTTTTAGCTCTGTCACAGAAACAAAAAATAAACAATTTTTCACATTTTTCAATGATTGTGAGAAAAGTATTAATGTCATGGGGATTAGACCTACGAAAGGCTCAACTGGGATAAAAGATACAATAT
The DNA here is from genome assembly GCA_026936325.1 of Platynereis dumerilii. Lineage (NCBI taxonomy): Eukaryota > Metazoa > Annelida > Polychaeta > Phyllodocida > Nereididae > Platynereis > Platynereis dumerilii. The sequence continues at coordinate 154,648 of JAPTHN010000029.1, forward strand.
TTACCCAAAAATGATGAATATGCATGCCATAGTTTTGGCTTGACACCCAATACACAAAAAAATATTTTTTCACATTTTTCAATAATTGTGAGAAAAGTATTAATCTCATGTGGATTAAACCTCTAATAGGTACAACTAGGATAAAAGATATAATAATGTCCCAAAAATAAAAAGTATACATTCCATAGTTTTGGCATTACTCCCAATACACAAGTGGGACGCCCGTTATCCGGACGCCCGCCCGCCCGTCCGCCCGCCCGCCCGCCCGCCCGCCCGCCCGCCGGACGGACAAATTTTCCCAAAGTAACTACAATACCCGTCGGCAATGTATACATTGCCGAGGGTAAAAATCTAGAAAGGTTTCTGAGTAACATTTAAGAAGACGAAAATGAATCCTCAAAGGAGGGAGAAAAGAGTAAGAGGACATTTGAGCATTCTTCCATTTCTTCTTTCTCTTTGATATTCCAAAGATATTGTATGGAAGTTATAATGATATTTGAAAATGCAATACTGGTTGAACTTGTCCATATTGATAGTTGATAGGCTGAATATATCAATCTTCGAGTCTTCCAAGTTGAGCTTGTAAATTGCTTCTTTTAGAAGCAATAGGATTGAGTTCCTTGTCTTGGTCATAGCAGACATGTATGACTTTTGCCTTGGAAGCTGGTGGGTTCAATGGTCAGGTTGCTGTATTAATCTGGTTTTAGGTTCAATTCCCTCTTGGGTAGCAATATTATTGTTTAAGCGAAATATCTCAGTGGTCACGTCGATGGGTTACTCTATGAAGCGCACTGGGCTGCCAATTGCTGGGTCCCGCGGTTCGATTCCCGCTTTGGCCGGGTCACTTGGAAATATATTGGACAGCGGTTTCAATCATCCTTTGCCTCATTTCTGTGTCTTCCTCCTATCCTAATTAGCATACATTTATAGCTAAGGTCAAAAATCCCCATCCATCCATACCTGAAGGCTGGAATATATAATGCTAACACGATTAACCAGTGTGGTTACAGTGTGGTTACAGTGTGGTAATTGTGAAATTGGCATTTATTGTGGAATGTATTGGCTTTTGCACAGGAAATCAAAATCACAGATCTATGATATATTCATGTGTGACCCTCTATGATATATACAAGTATGCAGTGCAATGCACACACTGACATTTAAAACATCATTCATGCCTTCTTAGTCATCTGACTCCCATGTAATCATGTAATCACTAATGTTTTGGTTTGGCAGCTTGCCAAATTTACTGAATTAGCATCAAATGTATTTGATACTGAAATTCATTGTACCCTGGTAATCACTTCCTCCCCAGATTGAAATATACACATGTTGGAGATTTAGCTGCATTTGTTACATATTCTCTCCAACCCAAACACTAAAATGTGCATATCATAACTTATCAACAGTTACTGTGTGCTAAACCCAGGCTACATGACAGCAAATCCTCACCTTGCTGTAATCATGGAGCTATTTTAAAAGCATAGGCTATGTCATGAATAGCTAAATACTGCGATTTTAGAAATTGAGCTTCTCATTCTTCATATTTGAGAGTCAGGGCATTTTTCAGAGACGATGTTTTCTAGACATCTCTTCAAAAAAAATATTGAAGGCCTGATTAATTCTCTGTGCTGTTTTGTAAGTGATCTATCGAAGAACATCACCTGTCTCAAAAAAAAAAAAGACTCCGAAATCGAATCAAGATGGTGCCTCAAAGGCATGGGGCTGTCTACAAGTGGACTGCTCTTGCATTGCCACAGATCAGAACATATGCTGTCTTGTGACGCCACCTAGTGATTAGTGTGCTATTTCGCGAGCTCCTGCAAGCGTCCACATCATTTCGATCAGAGGAACACACACAATTTTGTCTGGAAGACACCGTTGCTATTTCTGAGTGTTCTGATGGCCTTGTCTACTTCCTTAGAGAATGTGATTGCTGAGTCTGACTCTAGTATACACCAATGTTGAATAGAAATTTTGTGAATGTGCAATGAAATTGGAACTATTTCTTGGGACAGCAATGATGCAGCATACAAAATCAACTTTTGTGCCAGGTGGCAGCAGCATGCAGTTCTCATTTTCACCAGACTGGGCATGGTGTCTATCCTGATCCTCCCTTTAGCGATGCTGAATAGACTAGTTAAGGGTCAATATCACTATGCAGAATATTGCCAAAGGACATACATAATATATGTTTAAACAGGGTAGAAGAAAGTGTGATATGTTCTTCGGTTGGCCCATACACCCCAACTCAAACTCCCTCACAAGAGAGTCGTCTCTCTTTAGCTGATCGTGTTGGTAATTTGGGAAACTAGATTGAAAAATTCAATGATATTCAAGTATGGCGCTTCGTTGCTGTTGGTCATTTTTTTATCGGACTTTTGGAAAATTGTGAAACTAAGATTGAGGCGTGTGTCAGCAATAGACAGACAGACAGACAGTGCCAGACTAAATTGAGAACTGAACCTGGGGCCGAATGGTTGGAGCCTAAAACCATTTGACCACTCCACTTTACTTCAGTACAATAAATAATGAATCATGTTTGGCATTCCTTGCACATCTTTGGGGTTAATAGCATAATTTAGTGTGCACCAAAATAACCACTAATCTCCTAATGCATAATCACCTGATAATACAATACTATGTAACAACACTGTTACAACAGGCCCAGCAGCCATGATGCTGGCCCTGCAGGCTATCTGGCCAATTACCCTAATCAGTTGTTCCAACAATCTTGTGCTTGACAGCCTTCCAAAAGTGTAATTCATACAGGACCTAAAAATGAAGTTACATTGTTAAATTGAAACGACATGTGTTTGTATGCCATTCAGTTAAACTGCCATATATCATCTGATATATCACCCTCAGTTATGTGTCCTTTTTAAACCATTGCTATTCTGGGCTGCGTCTCTGCTTACCACATTGTCAGTCAGTCAGTGTAATTTCTGTCATTTTATAATATATATCATTTTGACATCAACCTGCTAATTAATTTGCAAACTAAGCCATCGACTGAGATTATGTCTAATATGCCTCACGTGCTTTCCATGTTAAACATTTTTAGTTACTTTGGAATTTAGCAGTTTTCAATTTTTCTTGCCTCTTTAAAAAAAATATTTTAAAAAACAATATCATTAGATTTTATACAATCAGTTGACTATGAATGATTTCAAAGACAATTTCTTGTGAGACGACCCACTATATATACAGTATCAGACGAAAGTTTAGACCACGTCAGTATTTTTTCATTATCGGGGCAAATAGTGGATTAGCTGAAAAAGTTCTTCATGGACTTTCTTGCCTATGCATCAGGGAAGTTCTACAATAGAGCAAACTTAATCTATTTTTATCACTTACTTGAATATATGTGAGATAAACAAAAATTTCAGGTGGTCTAAACTTACGGTTTGATGCTGCTTATGTCCACAAAGGCTCTTAATGGAATTGTACATTGGAGGAAAGGTTGGTGAATTAGTTCAATGTTATTTTAGATGAGTTATTCGATCACGTTTCATGTGATTTAAAGGAAACAGTCATGGCACAGGAAAAAACATGCTTTTTAATTTATTTTTTATAATTTCACCTTAGGGGGTAATAATGGTGATTCAATGAGCCAAAATTGTTAATAAATAAAAGGTCAACTAAAAAGCACAAAGAAAATATATGACTGACAAATTTTCATCCTTCTAATGGTGTATGAATACACTTGACACCCAGTCATACTGCAAAAAATGGTGTTTTTTCCTGGGTTTTCTCTCATAGAAACTATTTGAAGTATCATAAAACAATGACCGGGGTGTTTCCATTGACCTGAGCATGTGTCCTGATGACATCAAACAGCTTTTGTTTGTTCGCTTAACATCACGTTTCAACACACTTTCCAGAGTGGCGTCTGTAATTGTGTCTGTAATGTGGAAAAAGAACAAAAGTTGTTTGATTTTATCAGGACAGGAAGGCGAATGATTGACATGTCACTAGATCCATGTGGCGTACGAATAAGATTTCTAGCTATCAAGCACTCCGATTGAGCAAAAATTCGAAATTTCATTCATTATTTAGGGACCACCCTGCCTTACGGATACATTGTACATTATATATGTTGATATAAGTGTCACTTTTTTAAAAATACTTTTCCACAAATACAATCCCAGTCCAATAAAACACAATACCCCTAAATATGTTTTATTATGAGCAGTTTAATTTATTGCCTAAAGAAAAGCAATTTAAAAGTGACACCGAAATTATGATGGATTATAAGCCGTTATATAGACTCAATGTAGATTGACATTTAAATGCACTGAATTCATAATTTCATATCTGAATGGAGATAGATGGATCTGGGAGATGAGATGTGGTTTGGGTTGTGACAAATCACATTAAGCTAAAATTGTTGACACATGTAAATATGACACATGGCAGACACCGGCTCCTTCTAGGACCAGACACCAGGAATTGGCAGATGTAATACAGGCTGAATAAATAGAACTATAAGTACGTTATCAGCATATTATATGATGGAAAATTACATTTCCTATTTCCACAATGTATGTTGTCTATGTACATGTATATTTTCTGATGACGTATATATTGTGTAACTTTACATATAAAATGGGATGACCCCACCTCCTCATGATAAATGAATCATTAATTTTTTCCCCTTCACATCCTTTATGAACCGTTTTGCACTCCTATTTGTGTTATTAAGTGTAATTAGCTGAGTTCTATTATATCTCTGCCTATTTGTATCTCTGCCTATTTGTGCAACAAACTTGATTAAAAATTGATATATGTGATGAGCATACATAATTTACAGGTCCCCTGGTGCAGGAAATGATAATTTATGACTTTGCTTAATTTAAAGTGACACAGGAAATACATATAAAGACAAAAGAAAGCTACAATACAAAATGTGTTTCCCATTTATCAAAGTGATCTACTTTTGCTACAGGTCAAGGTTTGTGATGATACTCCAGCTGAATAAATATATTCGTAAAATGATCACAAAAAGTCAAGGATTTTGAGAGTGATAAATATCTGGAGAGTGGTGTCATGGTCGACAGTTCATCAAGAGTAGCCTATTTTGATGCTTTGCTCATTGTCACTAAAAGTCAAGTGGAGAGTGCTTGTATTACAGCCAAACACTTTGATATAGAATTGGAGTGGACTGTGGCACTGTGAAAATGGCACTTTGTGACTCATGATAGCCGATGAAGTGTCATCTGCTCTATTTTCAACGTGGGAAACACAGAGGCAGTTTGATTAGTCATGATGAAGATCAAGAAAAAGACATTTGACTTATCGTAATGGATTTTAGAGTGAAAGTCAGATGCATAATCCTTTCGTTTGGCTGTCACCAACGAGTGGGATAAGTCCCCTTCAATCAAATTAACATTGAAAGTATTGGGTTTGATCATGACAAATCATCAGCATGATGACACAAGAAGTGCCATTTTCATAGTGCCACAGTCCACTCCAATTCTATATCAAGGTGTTTTTCTGTAATGTTTGCTGTTTCAATCGTCTTTCGCCGCATTGATGTGTCCTCCTCCTGTCCTTTACTTATTGGGACCGTCATTTAGCAAACAGCTATAAATAACATGTTGATGATTTGTTAATATTTTAATTTTGTTTTATTAGCTGTGGTTGTTGAATTATTCAGCAGGTATCATGGAAATATTAAACCCGCTCAGTGTCAATTTGATACACACTATTTGCTCTCAACTGTCTTCTGCAGCTGTCCATTTTGACAATTTTTGAGTATGTTGAATTAGTTACTTTCCAACTTAAAACAACAACAAAACACACACACACACAAGTGACTTGAGATTCTAGTCCATAAAACCCATATTATCTTATCAATGACTTGCCAGCTTATCTCAACAGCCAGAGTTGCTACTTGCTTGAGGCTTAATAGTCCAGGAGCTTATGGGGAAATAAGGGGTGGATTGTGCAGGTTTGTCTACAAGCATGAAATTTGGCACAAATGTTGCTGAGGGTATATAGATTCAAATTTTTGAGGGCGCCGGAGTGGGCGCTCGTCTTGGTTGCCATAGCAACAAATTCAAAATGGCCGCCACTTGATATCTAATTTTGAGTATAACTCAGTCACAAAAGGTCATAGGATTGCAAATAATAGCTCTAAATATATGTTTTTGATGCCAGGGATCCTGATTCTGCAATTATTTTTAATGTCAAACACATATTTTGGTCTATAGAGCCAAAATTACCTGTATATTGGGGTTATAGAGCTCAGTTTATCGAAACTTTCAACATATTTTCAATTTCCTCATAACAGTTCACTCTAACAAGAACCAAATTATCAATTATATTTATAATATGTACATTGATACCAAGAAGCCAAATGAATGTTGCAGACAAGGGTATTGCTAATGCAGCTGCATCTATGCACTCTTTTTCTATTGCGCACGCAGTTTTCGCCACTAAATCTTTCAAATATCACAGCACTACATAATGCTAGCCGATAAGTTGTGTAGTATACCAAAAGAAACCTGTTGCTGTCTTTGTGTGTTGGCCGGTATGAAATCTATGATGTACTTATCCACTTCTGTTTGCCGTCCCCATACTTTGAAATCCTGAATTTTTTAAAGATACTATGGCGATTGATTCGAACAAAGACTTTTTTTAAGTTAAAACGGTAATACAACCTTTATTTGTGCTTAGCAATAAATGTATATGCTTCTTGGGTATATATCTGAGGGATACTATCACACTACCAAGATATTTGTTTCATATGTGCAGTGACTTTGCACAGACTGTCTTGTTTGATTAACTTCAGTCACATCTCACAAGTCTTGAAATTGATTTGACTTGGTTTCTTGCATGCTACAGCAGCCTGTTCTATTGCGACGGGAGGGAGCAGGCTAAAACATTTCAGTAGAGGCGCTGTATTTCATGTCCGTGTATGCATACATGAATTTTTGAGGCAGCCCAGCACAATTCTGCGGAGTTCTGCTGAACGCGGACCTGAAAGGCAACTGCCCTAGTGCCCCAGATGCCAATTCCATACCCAATTCAATGTGAATATCTTCAGTCTGCAGCCTTGCCAGTTCGCCTACCTCTACGGTAGACTGCTGTCAGTCAGGGTTTCTTATTATGATCCGACATGTGGCACATGGACTTCGCGGAGAGCCTTCCAACAATGGCACTGCTCAGGGCTGCTACAGTGCAGTACCCATGGGTAGGGGACAAGAAAACATTGCTCATTGTTCCCTGCCATAGCACCTTCACTTTTGCTGATCGCTGTATGCTTGATGAGTGATGAGAAGACTAGGAGTCATGCTATAAAACCATTTGTGTCCAGGGTCATTGAGTAGCCCCAGAATAGAACACTCCATCTAATATCTCATGGGTACTTGGAATAAATTGATTTCAAGGGTTGGGGTTCGAATATAAGCTCTTGAAACCTGTGCATGCACTATCAAGCACTCCAAACCATTCAATCACATGGAACTCATTAAATTGTTAATATGGTATGTCAAAACAATACAGAATTGTGATGGATCATTCTTCAGAAAGACCATGGTATTAGTAACTGAAGGACAATTCTCCTAATCTGACCAAGGCAACAGGCAATACCAAAGGAAAATCATGTCTCACCCAAATGAAGCATGAAGTACAATACCAAGTGACCAAACATTTGGCTTGGCCGAGTTCTGCACAAGTTTAATTTGCTGGGATGTCACATATGTTTCTGCCAGTTCCAAGAGAATTCAAGTACACGAGAGACCGCCTGACTCATGCAGGAGAAGCAGTCCTTTTAGGCAGGGACTGTTGTAGGCCTACCACTGTATCACCATCCGAACACACTGGTAGAGTGGTAGGCTAGCTGTTTTATTACTTGCTACATGTAGATTGTAGAAGATAACTTAGATAAGGGAAGAGAGTTTTTGTTCCTAAAAGTGATAGCTGGTGGGAGTTGAAAGTTCCAAGAAGATTTTTTTTGACAAGACAATCTTGAAATTTGTGTTGCCTAGTAGTGTATTACCAAGATCTTGTCTGTTGAATAAAAGAAAAACTTTTGAATTCTATATTCATCAGGAAAATGTGTACCCCTTTTTGTTTATTGTCTGAAATATTGGCTGCAATTCTCACCATGCCTGTGTTTGTTCATCTAAAATGTAGGTTTGGAGAGTCCTACCAGTACATTGACGAACAAACATCTTAAAGCTGTCATAAGGGAAGTTGTCCTAGGTAAGAGCTACAGTGAACAGCATCCAAACAACCTCAGGACTGATTGGTGAAAGGCATAAAGTGTTTTTTTCGATAAATTGATGATTGTCCTTTCTAAAGTATTCCAGTCATGTGAAATGGACCGCCAATGTCTTGCCAAGTGATAACTAAAATTGCATGTTCCAGCTCAATAATGAACATTGAGGCTACTCCTTGTTATCTACATGGAGGAAGTCACACAGTAGTAGCCACTACTTTACCCTTTCACACCTTTTGACTACCTCTGAATCACTTCCTACTTTTACCTACTTGAAACTGCCTTTTAAAATTACATTAAAATCACATTTAAACAACACCAATTTGAACTCAATCACCCCCATTCTGTTTGATTGATATTTTGCAGCACTGCTAATTGCAGTTCCATTGGCAGCTGTCTAAATAGACTTCTTAATGTAGGCTAAGGTTGTTGAAAGGAGTCAAAGGGAGTTGTGAGGAGATTTGGGGTGGAGAGGAGAAAAGAGGGCAAAAAAGGTAAACAGACGACTTCTGACAGAAAAATGTCTTACTTTATTTTGGGTTGTACTGTACCATATCTGTCTAGTATTGTCCTTCTTCCATGCTTATCAACCGTGTGAGAATTTCCTTTTCCTTTGGTATTGGAATAGCAGCATTCTTGGTCACCTTACATGTAAGAGAATTACTGATACCTTGGTCCTTTTGAAAACTAATCCTCCACAAGAGAATGTTGTCTTGACATTGCATGCAAATTATTTCAAGATTTGTGGGATGTGGGCTGGCAAAAGTCAATGAGACATCAGTCTGTTCACAAGTAGAAACGAAAATCTCTTGGACTTGGTAGTATCCCTTGGATACAGACTGTACCTGTCAGTCCCTTCCTTTGAATAACAAACCTCCACGACCGGTATGTTTTGGGAAAGCAAAAATAGACCAATGTATCAGAGGAAGAGTACTATGCAATTGTCCATGAACCATTAAATCAGACAGTGATACACCATACAAATGACAAAATTAATGACATGTAAGAAGCATTTAAGATTAAAAATTAAAATAAAGGAAAATAAAGGAAAGGGTCATTAATTTGTCACACCTGTTTACAATTAGGCGTTAAGATGCAATGAAAATAGTCTACTTGTCTTTTAACAATTCAATTATTACACTGATGAAAATAGTCCTCAATCTCACCCTTTGAAACTGAACACATCAGTTTCTGACAGTCAACTTGGCAACGTCACATTATTTCACTTATTCATTTGGCTTTCTTTTTTCCCCTCCCCCCTCGTAGGACTGCAGTTCATGCTGAAATGTATCAGACTGCTCGCTATGTATCAGACTGCTCACTTTGCTTGTACAATATTTTTCTTTTTCTTTTTTCCATTGGACTTCCATCTGTTAGGAGCATTCCAAATGAGAGTTATGATGTTGTGCTTTTGGGACGAGGCAGTCTGATCTCAGACTGCCTCAGATATATAATCAAGAATCATTTATGCTTGAGCACAGATAAAGGTTGTAACCGCAAACAAGTCTCTCTTCAAATCAATCGCCATTGTATCTTTAGGAAATCAACGATTTCAATGGAAGGGAATGGAAAACAGGAGAGGGTAAGTACATAATAGATGTCATACTGGCCAATACCTGAAACAGCAACAGGTTTCTTTTGGTATACCATGTAAATTATCGGCATGCAACATGTAGGGCTATGGATTTGAAAGATTTTGTGGAGAGGAATGCATGCACAAAAGAATATGTAGGTGTGCATAAGGCAGTATTGACAATACCCATATATGCAACATTCGTTTGGTATCTTTGGTATTATCGTACTGATGATATGTTGATGCATTTTTATTACATAAAGCTGGTGTTTATTTTTGTTGTCAAAACTTGATGAATTGCTACTAGGAACAATTTGCAATAGTTTAGGCTGAAGATTTGTGGTGAATTTCGATAAAATGAGCTCTATAACCCCAATATACAGGCAATTTTGGCTCTATATACCAAATTATGTGTTTGACATGAAAAATAATGGCAGAATCAGAATCCCTGGCATCAAAAACATATATTTAGAGCTATTATTTGCAATCCTATGACCTTTTGTTACGGAGTTATACTCAAAATTAGATATCGAGCGGCGGCCATTTTGAATTTGTTGCTATGGCAACCAAGACAAACGCCTGCTCCGGCGCCCTCAAAAATTTGAATCTATATACCCTCAGCAACATTTGTGTCAAATTTCATGCTTGTAGACAAATATGCACAATTATCCCCGTAAGCTCCCGGACTATAAGGGGCACCTGATAGCAAAAGTAATTCTCTGAAAAAGGATCTTTGCCACTGAGCTTTGTACAATTGAAATATTTAGGCTGAAGTGTGATTAGCACAATCGTAAATAAGACTTTTGTGAAAAGTATTCAGATGGTCAATGTCCTGTAACATTTTCAAAATCAAGCTATCAGCCCAAATGGAAGTTGCTCAAACCAAAGGCAATGATAATGCAACCACATGGCTGTGTTACATGTAAATGAATCAACCTGCTTTGTCTTCCAGCTCTTGGTTGTCTTGGTTTGCCGCTTGCTTGGATGTTTTTAGTTTTAAATTAAAAGAACTCCCTAGATATTTATTGAAAGTTGTCAGAAATGAGAAACAAGAAAAGTTGAAAAAAAAAGTGGTTCAACAAATTGCTGCCACTTGATACATGCTTTTTTTTTCGTTTTTTCTTGTTTTTTTGCTCTTTCTGTTTTCTGTAAAGTCAGTAATAAGGACATCTTGTAGGAATTCCCTAGCTAAGATTTTTTTTGTGGAATAGTCTAAATGTCAAATTTTAATTTGTGTTTATCTCTGTTTTTGCACATGGGCCTGATAAGTTTTTGGATTGGTCAATGGTTGCTTCACTCCAATTTCCCATCTGACACAGAACAACTTCTAATTTTCTCTAAATTGTTTCCGTCCCTCAGTTTCATTCAATATATATATAATAAACTGAAATTTTCATGAAATGTCATAAATTTACAAACTTCATTAACACATTCACCAAATGGAAGTTTCAGACTGGGTATTGTGAGAAACATCCAACTGAAGAGGGAGGTCAATGAAACACCACACAAAGTAAAACTTAATCCTTACACAAACATTGTTAATCCCACTCAGATACTTTTTTCTATTAAGTTTTTTCTTTCATTGTCCTCTTTTCAGTTGTTCTCTTTTCCCAGTTTCTTTCACAAGAAACAGCTTCACTGTGCACTAACGAAGGGGGTAGCCTACCCTCGCCATCAGGGCAGCCATTACAATTACTGATTCGTGATTTCAAAGTGAAATTGCCAAAAATATAGAGGGAGTGAGGTCTTCAAATTTTGAAGGTGGCTAAAATGGCTAGTGGAATAAATGATTGCTAAGTGACAGATTCACACATAGAAGATGAAGTACGACATTTAGGAAATTGTAAATCACTCGAGGTGAGGGTACAAAAACCAAAAATCGGCAGGGTGAGGGTACCAGCATTTTGGCGAGGGTACCAACAGAAATGGCGAGGGTACCAACCTAAAATGGCGAGGGTACCAACCCGGAAGTGGCGAGGGTAGTGCAAGATTTGGGCGAGGGTCACTTCCGGTTGGCGAGGGTAACCACCAATACAATGGGTTGGCGAGGGTAATGCAAGATATTGCATGAACAACCAAAAGAAACAGTCAAGGGAAAAGGCAATGAATGAGCTTATTCAATTTGCCCTTCATTGCAATAGATAACAGCATTTGCTGAAACATGACTGCACTTCTTTTAATAACCAGTTAGGAACCAATCGAGAACATAATTGCAATACCCTGTCGATAAAGGAGAATATTAAAATCAATTAACTCCAAAATGAGAATACAGTTGCACAATGGTCAGTATTCCTGTCTATTCTACCCCACAGTGGAAGTTAGTACAATGCAGATTTGACATATTGACATCTACAAATGAAAACAAATAGATAGAACCATAGAAACGTACTTGACTATTATATTCAACCAGTGGTCAAGCACAGATAAACACCAGTTAGTTTGTAGGCAATTATTTTAAAAGCTCTCAACTCCATAATCTGGCAAGAGTATACATGTGTCGCATTCACTAAACATAGAGTAGAACATTTCTAAAATATCATACTCTTTAAGGGTAAATGTGCACCGACTGACAGACTAATCATCACGTTTTATATTTCTATATGTAGGCCTATGATTGTGTCTACGGGGAGGATGGGCACTCTCAGACAGGGAGGATTCAATTCCTAGATGTTGTAGGCTGACATCTAACATGGAGGAATAGTTAGTTGATCAAAATGCCCTTTTCCCAAACAGTACCATCCACAGTAAAACTTACATAAAATATTAATTTTCTCCCTGTGCATACTGCTCGCAGGAGACGACCTCAGATTGTCATGTTTCAATTCTTATACAGCATACTATTGCAGAGAACTAAAATCCACTCCTAAGATATTAGTCAACTAATATTTGTTATAATGCAATAATTATGCAGACTATGCAAGCTGTAACTGTTATAAGGTTGATGCATATGTCATTTGATACCAAGGAAATGAATTATCACAAGGAATGTATATAAAATGCATGGTGATGCCTAAAACAATTATGAATGACATGATCAATGCATGGTACATTCAAATGAGATCTACCTTTTACATACCGGTATACATCTGTGAAACTAAATTAAGAGTAATCAGCAGTTTTGATAAGCATTCTATTGTCGGGTCTCGTCTCTAACTTTCCATGCAGCAATTGTTGGCTTATATGATTGTTATGTGAAAAGCAGAACATCACACATCTTGGAGATTGAATTGCATAGCATAAACTCATTTGAATAGTACGGGTACTAAAAACATGTCTCAAAGGCAGTGACGTGTCTGGAAATTGCAGTCACAGTGCCATTGCTTACTTGCTAATCTGATCCAATTACAAATTTTACTGCTTACTGAAGCAGTAAATTACATTTTCACAGTTCACCATTCGTCCAGCTTGTAGATTTGAGGACATTTGATTGCTCATAAACGAATCAGCTGAGCCTAAATTGCTACGTAGATAGTCACACAACATCGAAACTCATACTAACTGAAATTGCAGTAAAACTGTAGCATGCAGTCAAATTCTGTAATCATCATGTAGAAATACAGGACGACAGTGTCTATCTATCTATCTGTCTATATATTTATCGGGAGTACTAGGTTCATTTTTTAACCATTACAGTCGTCTACAGGGTCTAGTTGACCTTTTTAGGGTCCCTCTGACGATAATATTATGGATATCCAGACTGTCTATGCAACCACCATAAGAAGATGAGGTGTCTATTTTGTTCGGAAAAAAGTGAGTTTCTGGGATGAGATTTGGACCCAAGACTTCAGAGCCATCGGACCAGCAATCTTAAATATTAGGCCTGTCTATCTATCTATCTATCTATCTATCTATCTATCTATCTATCTATCTATCTATCTGTCTATGTCTATGTCTATCTATCTATCTATCTATCTATCTATCTATCTATCTATCTATCTATCTATCTATCTATCTATCATATACACCTAATAACATCGATATTGCTCTTTATATTACTCTGTTAAAATGTCAAAAAAAGAACAATTTCCATTACAGTGATATTAGGTGGTACCCTCACCATGACAATAATTGAAAATGGTGTTACCCTCGAGAGGTCTTTGTGGGTACCCTCGCCCTGACTATACATTTCAAATGCAAAATCTAAAAATTCTGCGACTGATAACACTTGGGAGGCAAGGTCCAGGGTTGATTTAACATTCAATCTACATGCATGACCAAAATAGGCTTTCGATATGATATAATAAGCCCAGGATGATAGAAAATTACTTTGAATCGAGATTTGCAATGGCTGCCCTGATGGCGAGGGTACCCCCCTCGTTAGTGCACAGTGAGCTTCATTTCTATCAAAAGTCTTCTGTGCGTAAAAGCTAGTATTCCACACCGAATCTTGGAATTAATAATGAAAAATGTTTTAGTTTTTAATCGCTAGGTTATCTTCCTCTCACGGTTAATCTGGGTGCACAATTATAGTGAGCGAAATGTAAACAACTCGAAAGATTTGAAATTACAATTCGTCTATTTTTAGTCATTATGATGAGGCATGTGCTGCCTCCAGTGACTATTCTACACATTAGAACTTAAAATTCTATGCTGTATACTCACATTGGGTGGCGATGGCTTCATCCGTGTTGGTGTTTATCACAAGGTCCACGAAATCCCGAGATGAGATGATTCCTCCGAATGCGCTGTGGGTCAACGTCCTGATCACACTCACATCCTGCGATTTGGAAAATAATAAATGGGAGACAGTTTTGAAAGGTCTGACAGATTTAGCAACAAGAGAAAGTACTTTGAGCTTTAGCAAGTCAATTCTATAATGGGCGAAGACAAAAATACCTCCTCAACTTGAGAGGCACATAACCAGTAATGACACACGGGGTGACAATTATGTCTAGTCACATTTCTTATTAGTGTTCTCCTTCGCTGAAATGACATTTTATATATTGGTTTTGGTTTGCTATTTAAGCTTTATTTATGGGAAACAGCACAGTAAGTAGGTGAGAGGAGAATGTGATTGTAGACTTCCATTTAATCACTCCCATTTCATTTAGAAGTTCACTTCTAGTTGCTGTTATTCTCACTCACTGCTGTACTCACCTTCTCTATCTGTTCGACCAGTTGGATTTCCTTGACCGCCTTGTCCCACTTGGTCCGGGGGCTGGATGGGGAGGGATCCACATAGGAGAATACGGTCTCAGGACTTGCTTCCATGGAACCCTCAGCCTTGTACCTGCAGCATCATAAATAGGGATCGTAAAAAAGGTTTCAACTTCCAGTCTATCACCGGTGAAGATAAGACAGAGATAAAAAGTCTGGGATGGGTCTGAGATGAGTGTAGAATGAGGGTGGAATGAGGGTGGAATGAGAGGGAAATGGGAGGGAAATGAAGGGAAGATGTTTTAGCTCAGCTGGAGAACACATTTCTCACTATTTTTCCCCAAATTGCTCCGGAGTAATCTCTGGTTCAGGACTTCAGAAACCATTAACCATCCTTGGTGCAAAGTAAACTAACGTGACAGGAAAGTCACCATTGCACTATTTATTTTTTAGCAACAAAGACTGGCAGTACAGTTGTGGATATTTAGAGAAATTTGAACAATTTGGCCTTTTTTAATACAATGGGGATATGAAAATTAAGACCTGTCAATGGCATGGACTTCGTTGAGGAAAAAAAAATAGTCAACTGTCTGGGCCCTGTCAAGGTTCTGGTCTAACAGTTACTCAACACCATGGGCAATGGCAAATGATGCCGACCATTATAATCAGACAGTCAATCCTTTGGGCTGTGACATCTGAATCAGGAAATGGTCAGCTGAATGGCCATGAATTGGTTCCAGTGGGGAACAATGATGATCTCAAATCAAGAATTTTTTGTTGCAGACCACTGCATGTAATTTTAGTATTTCATATCATTGCAGTTCAGTGCTTGTGGAAATATGGGTTTGGTAGTGCAAACTTTGTATTATTTTTGGGGGGAGGGGGGCAGATTTTCCCATTCCATGCTTGTAACTGACTGCACACCACATGTTGGAGTTAACTACTTGGTTGAAATTGGAACCTGCATCAGGCCGCATGGGTTTGATGGTCAAATTAGAGGCTGAGCATGTGAGCTGTCATCTGAACCAGAGGGTTCCATTCAGGGTGAAATTTATCTCTTCCGGTTCTTGGTGCCAAAAGATCTAAAGAGGTTGGAGCAAAGCATGCAGTCTGAATAAAATGGACTCAAATACAATATATCCGTCCATGCAGGAGAACGTTCGCTTGCAGAAGTGCACAGAGTATACTCCTGCTTATCCTGATGAATAGTTATCTAATTGGCACATTCTATACTATAGGCAGGTAGGGTCAGGTAAGTATAGGTAGTGCAGCCCTCAAAGGCAGATTCTTGTTCACATGGTTCGTGGATGAGATTTGTTAAATGGAGGGAGCAACAACATGACATTGTGACAATTGGCTGTTTGAGGACATCAATGACGTCACATACATGTCCTATCTTTTACGTAGAAATGAGTCATCAATTTGTCATTGGGAGACATGTGACCTCTCTGTGAGTGGTGTGACTCATTCAACGACTTGTGCTGATAACATGGCAGGTATAGGAATATGACCTCACAAGAAGTATATTTTGTTCATCTCTTAAATTGTCATTCCCAGCTGAAAAATAACATGCATGCTATATGCATTGCACAGGTCTAAATCATTGTAAATGAGCTTGCAAACTGTACGTCTATAACATAAAGACCACCACGAATAAAAGAGCTTTTTCCACATCTTCAGTGCAACTTGAAAATTTGTCAAAATTAAAAATATTTGTAAAGGATTGATATGAAAAAAGGAAGACTTCCAGTCGGTGAATTATTGCTGCAAAAAGCAAACATGTTTTCAGCTGAGTCTCCAATTTGCCTGCAAGAGCTGGCAAGTGCATGTTAACCATTTTTGTAATTCTTGTAAATTGTACTGAGCTAACCTCTGTGATTTACTCGGCACTACATGGAGCGAGTGGGACAATTTCTCTTTTTTTGGGAGTATTTTTTGCACGTTTAAAGACAGCACAATATATGTAAGCCTCCGTGTGAACAATTAGACATGCCAAGATGGCTGCATGATGCCTCTGCCCATTGCACTGTCATGCCCTGCCATGCCTATAGCTGCCTGTAGCATGTCACATTCAACTCCCCAGTTACATGCTCCCAGAGTGTTGGGGCCCTCTCCCATTATGTAACCTCCTAGATCATGCAAAGACCTCTCACACAGGTTCACTTCCAACTTGTTTTGAAACTTTCTTCTTGTTTTGAAACTTTCTTGCTGTTTTTGTTGCTCTCCCAGTGAAATTTGAGGGGCACTCTTCCACTTGCTTGGTGATTATTCATTTTTGTTTGAACTTGGTAATTTTTTCCATCTTTTTTAAGGGATTGAGCAAAAATGATATTGGAAAAAAGTCGAAAGTCAATTCATCAAACTCGAAATTCATGTCTGAATAATGACTTGAGCGTTAAATTGTTACATTCACGTTCTGGTGGGAGGCACGGTGCAAATCATGGAGATGTTATTGACTGCACCTGAAGGCTTGTGAAAGTTCTGAAGAGCTTTCTATTTCTGAAACTACTCATTTTCAACATTCAAGAGTGACTTACTTTGCCATGTCATACTTGATGACTTGTATCCAGTAAGTGAGGTCACATCCAATACCTGCCATGTTATCAGCACAAGTCAGTGACTTGAGTCACACCACTTACCAGTGAGGTCACATGTCTCCCAATGACAAATTGACCAATCATTGGGCTACATTTAATTGCAATGTAAGAGAAAGGACCTGTAGTTGACAGCAGTATTGACGTCCTAAGACAGCTAAGTACAGCCTGTCCGATCGTCCTCTCCCTTGCTGAAAGGCCTGCAACATTATAAGCCCAACAACTATCATGAATATAAAGGAGTATGATTGATAACCGTCATGACTCACAAGGTCCATTACATCAGATGAGACTGAGTTAGAATCCTAAAAATGTTACATATTTACACCGTCTGAGGGATTTTGCCAAGCATGGACATCACAATGTTTAAGACCCCCTAAAAGTCCCCAATCAGCAAAAGAGGTCACTCTTATTTCTTTGACTGTAATTACTACTTGTTGGCTTTGGCTCTTATATATGACAGTTTATGTTGCTGGAATGCATTCCTATATTTACATTAGTGGCACCACAAGGCCAAATCTGGTGTTGACTTTGAAAACTTCTGTAAAGGATATATATTCAACATTATTTTCTGGTTTTTCATCGTGTTCAGTAACAAATGGAAGCTAATTTTGGATTGCCCCATGATCTGGATTACAGAAAACTTGTGTGACAGTCAAGATTTAAGTCAATATCAATCAAACATCTTCACTTTGTCTCCTATGTGCTTAATTAAATTCTCGTTGCAAGCAATACTGTGACTGTATGAATCATGAATATAGCTTCAAGAAAAATGGCCATTTTATGTTTGCACCTAACTTTCCCTCAGGCATCACTGACATTTTGGCCTGTGACAACCTACCTGGGAATTCATCAACATAATATGACACATAGCTGCATAGT
Source organism: Platynereis dumerilii (assembly GCA_026936325.1). Lineage (NCBI taxonomy): Eukaryota > Metazoa > Annelida > Polychaeta > Phyllodocida > Nereididae > Platynereis > Platynereis dumerilii. The sequence goes on from JAPTHN010000029.1 coordinate 173,021, forward strand.
ATTCTCTTTGTTTCTGTAACATTGCTATGGTGTTACAATTTGTGATGAGAGTTTTGCAGAATTTGAAATTTAGAATTAACATTGTACTTACAATGTCCCACTCCATTCTGGCGACTGCTTCCACCAAACTGTCACTTCTTTCTGGAGAAGAAAAGCAATAAATGAAGCAAGCAATCAATCAAGCAGCAAGTTGAATCAATGATCAGTCAATCACTGACGATCAGTCAACCATTCACTGCCATTCAGCATGGTAACCTCCAGATTGGTTGATAAACTGTCACTGACACCAAATATTGGTCTTAGAATCAAAATATCAAGATTGGGCAACCAATCTTCCCTTGACCAACAAATACATTACTTATTTTTAACCAATCTATTTATGTAATCTTCAAATAGAACAGCCTAATTGAAGTTATTCCAGGCAACTCATTCATCAATTAGGGCTCTTAACAACTTGTTCATCCCCATTGGATTTATTGAAGAATTGATAAGAACAATTGAGAAGGAGCTAATTAACTTATTATTGGGTTGTGCAGCACATTTCAAGAGTAGATGACCTGACAATACATCTGGGGAAATACGAACGATTAGGCCTAAATTTGGCTGTTTTAGGTCAGTGATGTCATCACACAAAGTACACCCCTGTCAGCGTGCCTCGGCGGTCCGGCGTCGGCCCGGCGTCGGTCCGATGTCAGCAGCATCGGACCGGCTTTTGGCCGACGTTTGGCCGCTGAGGCACGCTGATAGGGACATACTTGCAGGTCCTACTTTTTACAAATCGAATTAAATATCAGATTTGAAGATCTGTCTATGAGTCGTCCATTTGTCATTGGGGACCTCACTGTGAGTGGCATTCATGACTCAGAAATTTACTTGTGCTGATAACATGGTAAGTATAGGACATGAGTGACCTCACTTACTGGATAACATGGCAAGTATATGTGGCTATTAGGAGCTTTTTTTAATCACTTCTATTTCCATGGCTATGAGCAAGATTACTTCATGCAGACATAAATGGTTTATCAATCAGCTGCAATTACTGTCAATCAATCACTTCATAGTGACATTTCATTCATTGAATCAGCAATGAGTCTACCTATTTTACAATTTCTTCAATTGAGAGTATGGGAATGTATGTGGTGGCTATGAAACTGCGTGATTTCGACCATGACAAGTTCTGATGTTGTTTGATTATAATTCAGACGCTGTTTATTCATTCTATGTCACTTTGCATCTTCGTTTACATTAACATGGCAACCCTTGCCAGCCTTGTCATGAAATATTTATGATCAACTCAATATCTTTATGCTTCCTTGGGTTCACATGTTTCTCCAATACTCAATTTTACTCATGACACTTGAGATCTAATCGTGTTTGCCTTCATTGATTTGTTTCCATGTATTATATTGAACTTATTGGTCATGCAATCATCTTTGATTTTTCCTCCAAACAAGACCAGTGAACAATGTTGAAATGTTCAACCTGAGCTGAGCTCTAAGCCTCTAATTGGAGTGAAATTGTCACATATGAATTCATGTCTAAAGCTCTTTTCACTTTTTTTCCATGCCCTATAGAGATAAAGGCTGCAGATCTATGTAAAACTATAATATCATTTGTCATTCATGAAGACATGAACCCAGGAACAATTGTCCTTTTTTTCTTTGACTTTCATGTGCCTATATAAAAGCTGGGTATCAAATTTAATGAAATTTTTCCATTATCAGATAAGATTGGCCACAACCCTGTCAGCGTGCCTCGGCGGTCCGGCGTCGGCCCGGCGTCGGTCCGATGTCAGCAGCATCGGACCGGCTTTGGGCCGACGCTGGGCCGCCGAGGCATGCTGATAGGGTTAATAGTGTATCATTTTCACTGATCATTTATCTGTGATAAGTCCCAAACTTTCACAACAGCAAGCGAACTTTTACAAATTCACTTCAAGGCCACAATGGTTTTTGCTGTGGGCTTTTGGGTGGGAGAGCCAAGAACTCAAGATGCTATAATATCCATGGGCAAATCTTGAGCTCACCACACAACTGTTTGTTTTTCTAAAGCTTTTTCATTTGCATTTCATGCATGAAGTCCATGTATTCATTACTGGGGCTAACAAAACAACCATACACAATTTACCCATTTTTTGCCCGGTGTGATTATATATCACATGTCAAAAAATAATTTCACTTCATTGCATGCATATCCAAGTCATGAACTGATGTTATCTCAATTACCCAGTATTTTTTCATACAAAATATTTATTTTTATCTGCTAAAATTGCATTGAATGATACTTTATAAGCTTAGATAGTATTTTAATTTTAATGTATATTTTGTGAATGAATTAAGGAGTACTCACAGTTTGTTTAACCTGCTTCCACGAGTCTGTGTCATTGATATATTTCTGGATTGTGGTCACAATGGATTTTGCTTTGTCCACCAGAGACATCCTATAGCTCTTGTGTGTCCAGACTGCAGACAATGAATGAGTGACCAGTGCCTGCTGCTCTTCCCTCTCTGACTAGACTGAGCAGACTCCATTTGCCCCCCCCCCCCACATAGATCTTTCAGCGCACGTGGTTCAGCCCCCTATGCGCATGCCTGGCCCTAAACTCATTGGCAAATATGAGGGGGAGGGGGGTCCTACTCCAGGACTCTCAATCCTCATCACAATATTTGATTGGTTAATAAGAGTGTGTTGTTATTAAGCCTAGAATGCATAAAATTCATATAAAGAAGAACCTATGGTCCTATGCCATATTTTATTTGTACTTAAAAAAAAAAAAGCTTTTAAATTAGGCTACTCCCACTATAATATTTATTTTGGTAAAATGTAAATACTAAGAGAGCATTTGATTTGGTGAAACGAGACAGGTAGGAATGTGTCTTCGTTAGAAGGTGATTCTGCTGACAAAAGGCGAGAGCTGAGAAAGCTCTTTATGGCCCTTTGTAAGACATTTATCAAGCCCCCAATTTCCTGATGACTTCACACTGACTCCTCACTGGGTCAGTGGAGCGTGGCAGCTTGCTCTGCTCTTTCAAAAGCCCCCAGCAAATGGCAAGCATTCACAATTTATGTTCAAGCGCTCAGAAGCGGATCCATAGGGGTTAAAATCCCCTCCCTACTTCGGTCCATTAAAAAAATTTAAACAACAGCAACTACTAAAATCTTCATGTTTTTAGTACATTTTCATTAACCCCCCCCCCCCGTCAACATTTTCTGGATCCGCCCCTGGTGCTCCTGACTTGCTTTTAACTCTTGGCTTTTTGACTGTCACTTATCCTGCGTCAGGTGGTCCCAAAATGTAGGTGCAGTTATGAGTAAACAGGAAAGGGCCTCCCACGAGATATATAACAATGGAACCAGCGAGATTATTTCAACATTAAAAATAGGAACTTAAAAAAAAAAAGTAATTCAGACATTCAGACCTTGCATAAAACCCCTGTTAGCCTCATGATATGGTTTCCCCATTTGATATAATCTAGAACGTTATTTTGGAATATCATTGTACGTTTTTAGCCATTCATGAATAACATTAGAATGCCACGATAATCGCATAGTAAGTCAATAAAAAGATTTTTTTTTGGGGGGGGGGCTGCCAAAAAATATTGTTGCAACAAAAGCAGGCTGCTGTACTGCGAATTTCCCCCAAAAAACTAACCTCACAAAATGTTCTGCTCGATACACCCTTAAAAGTTAGTTTTCTAAAAATGTTTGACTCCTACACCTATGTGCATTAGAATAACCATAACTTGCATGTTCATAGGCAAAAATGGTGCCCATAATAAGGAGATCAGTTAGCTTATATTGTAAACTGTATTTAAGTCATATATATCAAAAATAAAATAAATTCAGATTCTCAGATCAAATAGTTATAATGAATTAATGATCTATTTACATTATTGAACAGAGCCGCTGAATGTCATTCGGATGAGACGTTAAATTGGCGGCCCCTTGTATCACTGTCTGTGTTGGGCAAGTAAAAGATCCCTCACATGGGGTAAATGTGTAACATGTTTATATTGACAATACAAGTGATTTTAAACAGTTAAAGCATTTGATTTGCTCCTTTTTTTGTTTTCTCTTGAGTTTTTAACTTAATTTTGAAGAATTTATCAATTTTTTCTATCTTTCCTTTCTTGACCCGGGTTGCCGGGTGACCCGGGAGGCCGGGTGACTTGTGACTTACACTGCGCCCAATATTAAAGGTGTCATGGACGCCGCTATTTTTCAATAAAAAATTTCATGGATACTAAAACCATTTTAATCGTCTTTTCAAGCCGATTCTAACGATACCAAACATGTTGGGGTTGCAAAAACCAGAAACAAATTAATGAGAATTGTCAAAAAACCAAAACCATTTTAATCCAAAAAGGCCAAAAAACCAATACCATCCAGCGGCGCCTCTATATACACCCTCTCTTAGTAGGCCTCATGGCAGGATACACCCTCAACCCCCTGGGGTTACCACTGTTTTATCATGGGGTAACAGAGGGTAGTTGAGGGATGGCGAATTTGGTTGAGGGTGTCATAATATCTATAAATAGGTATCAAGACACTTCGTAGACACGCCAACTCGTAGACAAACCAGCTGGTAGACAACCAACTAGTAGACAACCAACTCGTAGACAACAGGTACCACCAACCTGTAGACATCAAATTGGTAGGGCTCACCAAGTGGTAGACACAGACTTTTTGGTCAGTGTAAAATCACCAAGTCGTAGACCAGGTAGTTTTTCTGCTTAGCAGATGTAGGCCTATATACCAGAAAGTAAAGTAAAGTAAAGTAAAATTTTATTTAAATTAAATACGAGTCATATCTGCTAAGGAAAAGATCATGTTTATTGCAGGGCACAGATGCTTTATTCATGTTTTAAATCAAATCATTATTGTAAAAAATCTACTTGAAGGTAAGTACAGCCAACATTGTTAATTTGTTAAATGCTCATGTCATGAACTGCAGTGCGTTTTAACACTTTCATGGTCTGGACAGCAGATAATCTTTTTTAATGTTTTTTAAACTTACTTTAATTGATTCCATTTAAATGAGCACACAAATATATATAAACCTCTAATCTTACATGTAAGTGCACTTCAGGATGACAATATACATGTGCAACTAATAAGCCAATACCATGCATGGAGGAATGAATTAAGTGGCTGACACAATAGATGCTTCTATTTGCAATTAATAGAAAACAAAATAATGTTGTCTACGGGTTGGATGAGGCAGTGTCTACGACTTGGTTAGTTAATTTTATTGTGTGTCTACGAGTGGGTAATGACCTCTTGAAGTGAAAATGCTGTGTCTACGACTTAGGGGATAGCTATGAAATATGTCTACGACTTGGTGTGTCTACGACTTGGCATGTCTACGACTTGACTTGTATTCCTATAAATAGCCTTGATAATTTATGTGGCGCCAAAGTCTTGATCATACAAATGTAAACCCCGCGCATGCGCAACGTCAATAAATACTACATGTGCTCAACCCAAACGACATGGCTTCTCCTGTGTTATGATATGGTGGCAGCCGAGGCGAACTATGGACTTTCTGAGGATTGTCACGCCTTCTGAGGATGTTTAATCCATAGTACAAGGTTTCTAGCATCTAATGGACTAGTTACGGACTGTACGCACGGATTTCCGATCGAAATGGCGAAGTTTTCTCCGCCCGGAAATTTCGATTTCACCAAGCCTGAAGCATGGCCGACATGGAAAAAACGATTCGAACGATATTTGATCGCATCAGAAAAGTCAGAAAAATCAGGAACAACAAAGGTGAACATGCTAATCTATGCTCTTGGTGATGAAGCTGAACATGTGTTTGACTCTTTTGCTCTAGCTGCTGATGATGCAGCAAAATTGGACGTTGTTTTGAAAAAGTTTGATGACTATTTTCTACCCCAGAGAAATGTGATGCATGAACGCACTGTGTTTTATGAACGTTTCCAAAATGCTGACGAGAATGTCGAGTCGTTTGTTAGAGGGTTGCACAAGTTGGCAACGTACTGTGAGTTCAAGACGACCAAAGATCAGATGATTCGTGATCGATTTGTTGTTGGACTTAAAGACACTAAAACTTCTGGTGAATTGCAAATGAAAGGAAATGATTTAACATTGGTTGATGCTGTGACTTATGCTCGCCAAGCGGAGTCTGTTGGTGCTCAGTTGGTGGAACAGAAACCATCAAGGACAGTGACCGAAGTGCGCAGGGGTGGATCCAATTACAGCGGTCGTCAGTCGTCCAGTTTCCGAGGACGAGGTCAAGGCCGAGGTCGTTTTCCACGTGGTCGAAGTCGTGGAGGGTCGCACCATTCGCAGAAGACACCAGCTTCGCAGGAAGAAATCCAGTGTAAATTTTGTGACCGGAGGCATGTTCCGGATCGTACTGTCTGTGGTGCAAAGGATGCCAAGTGTCACAAGTGTCATCAGAAGGGACACTTCTCCCGGTGTTGTCCGAAAGGCCGGAAAGTTCGTGAAGTGGTTGTCCCCGGTGAAAATGATTATGATGACTATGGTGACTATGATGATTATGATGACAGTTATGGTGACAGTTATTTTCTAGGCACTGTGTCGTCTAGTGGGCATGAGAAGCCCTGGGAGTTAGCCTTGAGAGTGTGTGACAAGATGGTCAAATTCAAGTTGGACTCAGGTGCAGATGTTTGTGTGCTGAGTGAAAAGACTTACAATGAATTGTACATTAGACCTGAACTCAAGAAGTCGTCTGTCAAGTTGACAAGTGTCAGCAGCAAGCTGACATGTAAGGGCACGTTTGCTACAAGAATCAAGCGTAAAGGAATTTTCTATGTACTGACTTTCTATGTTGTTGATGGAGCTGTGAATAATTTGCTGAGCCGAGCAGCTTGTTCTGCCATGGGATTACTCCGAGTTCATCTGGATGAAGCCAAGTTGCAAGATGATACTGTGTTCGGAGATTTAGGCAAGATGCAGTGTTCTCCCGTTAAAATCCGTCTCAAGTCGGATGCGCAGCCGTACAGTCTCCAGGCGGCGCGCAGGATTGCGATACCCTTAATGGACAAAGTTAAGGCCGAGTTACGGAGAATGGAGGACAAAGGAGTCATCAAGAAGATAACGGAGGCTACTGAGTGGTGCGCCGCGATGGTGCCAGTGGTCAAGCGAAGTGGTGATGTCAGAATTTGTGTTGACTTGAAACAGTTGAACAAAGCAGTGATTAGGGAGCGGTTTGTGTTGCCGTCGTTGGATGATCTGTTGCCAAAGTTGGCTGGTTCCAAAGTGTTTACCTCCCTGGATTGTTCGAGTGGATTTTGGGCTATCCCTCTCGATCCTGAGACTGCTAAACTGACTACTTTCATCACGCCCTTCGGCCGGTATCACTTCCAGAGACTCCCGTTCGGAATCTCCAGTGCTCCAGAGATCTTCCAGCGTGTGATGAGTGATCTGCTCAGAGATCATGAAGGAACCGTCCTGTACATGGACGACATCTTAGTTTGTGGTTCGTCACAAGAACAACATGACCAGCGTCTCAAGAAGGTGATTGAGACTATAAAGAGAGCAGGACTACGATTGAACAGGGCCAAGTGTGTGTTTAGCCAAGGTAGTCTGGACTTTCTGGGACATCGTGTCAGTGGGGCCGGGATAAAGCCTGCACCCAGCAAAGTTGATGCTGTTGTGAAAATGAAACCACCCCAAAATGTGTCAGAACTGAAGTCAGTGTTGGGACTATTTAACTATTTGTGTCGTTATGTCCCAAATTTGTCAAGTGTTTTGAGCCCAATGTCTTGTCTGTTGCGTTCAGACAAAGTGTGGAAGTGGAGTGTTGCTCAAGAAGAGGCTTTCAGAAAAGCCAAAGAATTTATTGTGAATTCACCTACACTTTCCTATTATGACCCTTTGAAGCCCACAGTTGTTAGCGCCGACGCTAGCAGTTACGGATTAGGAGCCTGTCTTCTCCAGGTGCATGGAAAGGAGAGGAAGCCTGTGGCGTTTGCTTCAAGAACTCTGACAGACGCAGAGAAGAAGTATGCACAGATCGAGAAGGAATGTCTCGCTTCTGTTTGGGCTTGCGAGAGATTCTCGCAGTATCTGTCAGGATTGCAGAGTTTCGTGTTGGAAACTGATCATAAGCCGTTGGTTCCGCTTATGATGACACGTGACATTGACCAGGTGCCGGTCAGATGTCAACGATTGCTCCTAAGGATGCTCAGGTTCAATCCTGAGGTGGTACACGTTCCAGGGAAGAGCCTGGTGATTGCAGACTCATTGTCGAGAAGACCCTTGCCGCACAATGCAGAAGATGCTGAATTAGCACAAGAAGTTGTGGCTTATGTAGAAAGTGTGGAGTTGGGTACTTTCAGTCAATCCAAGTTGGAACAAGTTCGTTCCGCTACAGACAATGATGAAGAATTACAAACTGTGATGGACTATGTGCTCTCTGGGTGGCCAGAATACCTGAGAGACATGCCAACTGCCTTCAAGAAGTACTTTGAGATCAGACATCACTTGTCTGTGAGTGAGAGGTTGCTTTTATATGATAATCGCATTTATGTGCCTGGCTCGATGCAGTCAGAAATTCTTGAGAAAATTCATCATGGCCATCTAGGCATTTCTAAATGTCTGGAAAGAGCAAGAGGATCAGTGTACTGGATAGGAATAACTGCTCAGATCCAGAATGCAGTAAAGTCGTGTTTATTCTGCCAGGAACACCAGAGGACTCAAAGGAAGGAGCCCTTGATGCCAACGCCTTTGCCAGATCGACCATGGCAACGAGTAGCGGCCGATCTGTGTGACGATCATGGTGTGATCTACATGATTGTTGTTGACTATTACTCAAGATACTTTGAAATTTGTAAGTTGAACAAGATTTGCACTAGGGACGTCGTGCAAGAGTTGAAAGTGCTGTTTGCTAGATTTGGAGTGCCAGAGGTATTTGTGAGTGATAATGGGCCTCAGTACTCATCTGAAGAGTTCCAGAAATTTGCTAGTGACTTTGGATTCGTACATGTGACAAGTAGTCCTCACCATGCCCAGTCTAATGGTGAAGTAGAAAGAGCCGTCGGGTCAGCAAAAGCCATTCTCGCCCAGGAGGATCCCGAGCTTGCCTTGTTGACATATCGTTCGACTCCAGTCACGTCAACGGGTTTCAGCCCATCCCAACTGCTCATGGGTAGGCAGATCCGTACGACCCTTCCGACTCTGTCCAGGAATCTCCAGCCTAATTGGCCTGAACAATCAGTAGTGACTTCTAACGATGAGAACGCGAAAGCCCAGCACAAGCACTACTACGATCGTCGTCACGGAGTTCGTCCGTTACCCCCAGTGTCCCGGGTCAACAAGTGCTTGTCAAGACCGATAAAGCAAAGACTTGGTCGGGTCCAGCGACAGTTATGTCTCACGCAGAGACCCCTCGATCGGTTCTAGTCAAGAATCAGTCCAACCGTAGTGTCCGAAGGAACAGAAGACACTTGCAGCTGATCGACCCAAGCCCAAGTGTCGAATCGCCAAGAAGACCCCCCGATCCGAAGTGAAAGAGTGTTTAATTCCCCATTCCAAAGTGAAAGAGTGTTAAATTCCCCGTTTCAAAGTGAAAGAGTGTCAAATTCCCCAACTGCCATGCCAGCTCTTCCAGCCGGAAGACCCCCCGATGTTACAACGACAAAGTCTGGCAGGATATCTCGACCGGTGACAAAGTTGGATTTGTAAATTGGCAAAATGTTGAAATTGTGAAGTGCCTCAGTGAATTGAAGTGTTCTGATAAAGTTTTCTTAAGTTGACAGTGACAGGACACTCCATTTGTGATCTTTATTTGTGAAATGACACTTCATCATGATCAACGCCTTAAAAAATTTAATTTGTGAAATGACACTTCTTTATTTCCATTCGTACAAAAATGTTCAATGCCTTCAAGATTTATTTTGTGAAATGACACTTCGTGATCAACGCCTTAAAGATTTAATTTGTGAAATGACACTTCTTTATTTCCATTCGTACAAAAAGAAGACTGAAGAAAGAAAATCATCAATGCTCAAGAACAGTTATAAATTTAATTTGTGAAAAGACACTTTAAAAAATTAATTTGTGAAAAGACACTTTAAAAAAAAAAAAAAAATTTAATTTGTGAAAAGACACTAAATCAATTGCTACCAAAAGTTGATTTGCTACAAAATTTGTTGAATTTTGACATTTCATGTGCGCAAATTTACTGTGCATTGTTTGTTGGTGCTTGTAACCAATTGTTAGTTTCTTAAAGTTAGAACTTCACAATATTGTTCTATTGTGTAACTTTAAAGTTAAAAAGTATGCACTGTTGCTATACTTTTAGAGACTAGTTCTGTTCATTCTACTTTTCAAAAAGGGGGAAAGTAATATGTAAAATTTCATAAGTAAATTTCAATTGTAAATTCCAATTGTAAAATTTAACTTAATTATCTCAAAAGGGGAGATGTCATAATATCTATAAATAGCCTTGATAATTTATGTGGCGCCAAAGTCTTGATCATACAAATGTAAACCCCGCGCATGCGCAACGTCAATAAATACTACATGTGCTCAACCCAAACGACATGGCTTCTCCTGTGTTATGATAGAGGGGAGGCGAGTTTGTTTGAGGGGATGTGAGTTTAGTCGAGGGGAGCTGAGTTTAGTTGAGGGGAGGCGAGTTTACTTGAGGGCAGCCGAGTTTACTTGAGGGGAGCGAGTTTACTTGAGGGGAGGCGAGTTTACTTGAGGGGAGGCGAGTTTACTTGAGGGCAGCCGAGTTTACTCGAGGGGAGGCGAGTTTAGTTGAGGGGAGGCGAGTTTAGTTGAGGTAAGTTGAGTTTAGTTGAGTTAAGTTGAGGTTACTTGAGTTTACAGTTCTGCCCAAAAGTTTACATACCCCAATGAAAAATGACCAATTTCTCTATTTCCAGAGCAATTTAAACAACAATGGGCAAATCATACATGAAATACAATGCACTGCATGTGGCTAAACACTTCTGAACCATTAAAAATTCAATAGCAATGAGATTCAATGATATTATCACTTAATTGCATTTTATGTCAGTTTCAAAAGTTTACATACCCTCCTGTACTATCACATATTTTCCCACTGAGGATCAAGAACAGCTTACAGGATTTTTACCATAATATGTCAAAAGTACTCAGACTACATCAGCAGTGATTTTAATCCATTCTGCAAGACAGAATTTCTGCAACTCCACCTTCATTGTTGGTCTCGGCTGGGGCACGGTCTGTCTCGGATCAACCAATAATTTATCGATAATATTCCAGTCTGGATGTTGTTAAACCACTTGAGAAGCTTTTCCCAACTGTCTGGAAAAAATATTTTTACAGGATAGGTGGAAGGTTTCGGATTGTTGTCATGTTGCTTCTACTTGTTCATCCCGCTCCTAACATTCGCACTGAGTCATGTCGGTTCTCTTCCAAAATTTTCTGGAAATCAGTGATATTAAAAAACAATTCTTCAGTCTTGACAATGTCTCTGGTGCTATTTGAACAGGTACAGCTGCAAAGCATTGAAAGCACACCAGCCTGGTTCAATTTGGCAGTGGTCTTCTTGTTGCCGTAATTCTGAATGAACTCCTGCAAACACATTGCAAGGGATTGCAAGGGATTTTAATGATATAACACCTCAGCTAGGTCTCATCCATGCAAAAACATTTTGGCAGATGGCTTGGGACTAACTAAACTGGTGTATTGCATCCAAGTTTGTGTCATAATCACCCGCGCTGTGTTTGGATGCAAGTCTATCAGGTACGCAAGCTGAATTGTACCATTCACAGAGTGAACCAAGGCGGTGCATTTATGATACATTGTGGCTATTTGAGTGCAAATAGCACTGGAAAATTGGTCAAGACTAATAAAAGTTGTTACACCACTGATTTCCAAAAAATTTTGGAGGAGAACCGACATGATTCAGTGTGAAAGTTAGGAATGGGATGAAACAAGGCGCTGCAACAGGACAACAATCCAAAACCTTCCACCTATCCTGTACAAATATTTTTTCCAGACAATTGGGAAAAGCTTCTCAAGTGGTTTAACACCATCCAGACAGGAATTTTATTGATAAATTATGGGTTGATCCGAGACAGACCGCGCCCTAGCCTAGACGAACATTGAAGGTGGAGTTTCAAAAATTCTGTGATGCAGAATGGATTAAAATTACTGCTGATGTAGTCTGAGTACTTTTGACGCATTGTGGTAAAATCCTGTAAGCTGTTCTTGATCCTAAGCAGGAAAATATGTGATAGTACAGGAGGGTATGTAAACTTTTGAAACTGTCATAAAATTCAATTAAGTGATAATATCATTGAATCTCATTGCTATTGGATATTAAATGGTTCAGAAGTGTTTAGCCACATGCAGTGCACTGTATTTCATGTACGATTTGCCTATTGTTGTTAAAATTGCCCTGGAAATAGAGAAATTGGTCATTTTGCAGAGGGGTATGTAAACTTTTGGGCAGAACTGTAGTTGAGTTAAGTTGAGGGTAGTTGAGGGAAGCTGAGGGTAGTTGAGGGTGGCGGAAGTGAAAAGGGGTAAGTTGAGGGTAAAAGAGGTTAAGTTGAGGGTGCCGAGTTTATGAGAGGGTTTGGGGGGTGTATCCTGTCATGAGGCCTCTTAGTGAGTGACCCCCCTAACCCTGCTCTGCTGATCTATGGGGTCGGAATCCCCCCTCTCCCTGCCGTTGGTCCAAAACTAGTATAATCTTTACCAAACTTTTTTTAAATTTCTCATTTGCACCATAAGTAAAAGCTGATTGTATAAGTGCTATTCTTTCCTTGTATAAGTTAGTTACAGGTTGGGGCAATGACTCATTGACTGCTGATTTTACAAAAAAATGGAAAAATTTCTTTGATTTATTTAATATTGTTAGTGTCATAAATTCTAATTATGTATTTTACCTGGTGAGCTCTTCAACTTTTTTTATCGCTGTGTTTGGAGACCAATATATCTTTATCAAAATCAATGCTTTGATCATAGAACTGTACAGTTCTATGCTTTGATATCCTGTTCAGATTGGTGGCGCTACAGTAAATTTTACGTACAGGTGCCCTCTGGTGAATGAAACCTTTTCGCGAAATGCATGACGTCACGGGTTTCTGTGCACATCACTACACAAGCAGCATGGCCTCCACGAGTAGCCATGTGGGCAAGAAGCCCAAGAAATCGAAAAAGAAACTGCACAAGGAGCCAGAATTGACTTTTGAACTGATCAAGGAGTTAGGAGGGACGAAGGCCGACCTGGAGTTGCTGAAGGATGTGGAGTCACAAGATGACGACGCCGAATACATCGCCCCGAAGGAGGATTTCGAGGTGGAACCTGTCAACAGAGAGCAGTTGGAAAGCTTCATGGAAATGCTGGACATCGCCAAGTACAGACCAACTGACACAAAAGGCAAAAACACAAAACAGGACGACGAAGATGATGATGAAGGAGGGGAGGAGGATGAACATGAAATGGAGGAAGAAAGTCCTGAAGTAACTGACACTCCTGAAGAAGCCCCTTCAACCAGCAGTGCAAGTGAGAAACCCAAGAAAAACAAGAATAAGTTCAAGATCCAAGACGATGAGATCTCAAGCACATCTCCGAGCACCCAACCCGCCGGGGATCTGTCCTTTATCGCACGATATGCCCCTCGCAAGTATTTGCTGGTCAAGCCGGGTGGACAGTGGATGGACAATCTGTCGCAGAACGAGCCAAAAGTTTGGGATCCTGCTCCTGCCGAAACTATCAAGAAATTAGAGAATTACGCAGCAAGACTCCTGGATGATGACGCTGCGCTCTACAGAAAACAACAAGAACAGAAGAAGTCGTCACAAGCCGGGTGGTTGCGAACTGTCCTCTCCTCTGGTACATCGACAGACAAGTTGGCCGCTTTGACGCTGGTTATTCAGGAGTCTCCAGTCCATGGGCTTGCGGGTCTTGATAATCTCATGAGTATGGTGACCAAGAAAGCTCAACGAATGACTCTGCAAACGATCGACAGATTGAAGGAACTCTTTCTCTCCGATCTGTTGCCTGAGGACAGAAAGCTGAAGACTTTTTCGCAACATGCTCATCTGAGTTTAGATGAAATTAGCAGTGGCAACAAGGACACGAGGGATAAGACTTTGTTGATGTGGTATTATGAGGAACAATTGAAAAACAGATACACAACCTTTGTCCAAACTCTTCAGACGGTGGCGCAAGAGACGGCCCAAGCCACGAAGAGAAAAGCGCTAGATTCTGCATTTGAACTGTTGTCATCCCGACCTGAGCAGGAGAAAGTTTTATTGTCATTTCTGGTTAACAAGCTCGGTGACCCGGATTACAAAGTAGCTGCCAGGTGTTCCCATTTGCTGATCAAACTTGTCGATCAACATCCCAACATGAAACAAGTGATTGTCCTCGAAGTGGAGAGGTTCATGTATCGTCCTAACATGAAGGCGAAGGCCCAGTACTACGGAGTATGTTTCCTCAATCAGCTGATCATGAAACCGGATGAGAAACAACTGGCGTCTCGTCTCCTGTCCATCTACTTCTCCTTCTTCAAGATGTACGTGAAAAACCGTGAACTGGAAACCAAGATGTTGAGTGGACTGCTGGCTGGTGTTGCTCGAGCCTATCCCTTTGCTAAAGGTATGGAAAGTTGCAGAAATGCCAAAAAATTCCGTTGAATCAGGGTTGATATGAAATTCAAGAGACTGGCATTTACATTCTGTCATTTATTGTTCACTGACAGTCTGTTAAATGTTCACTTTTCTATTTGCTAGTTCATTGTTCAAATATTGTTTGATCTAAATTTTTCTGCTACAATGAATGAATGATTGTCTTTTGCAGTTGATGAAGACAAACTGGACGCCCAGATTGACATGATGTTCAAAGTCCTTCACTCGCTGACGTTCAACACCAGCCTCCAAGCTCTGATGCTCCTTTTACAGGTCTCTGGTGACGGGGGCAGCATATCCGACCGCTTCTACACTGCTCTGTACAAGAAGATGCTGGAGCCGCAGTTGAGGGTCTCTAACAAGCAAGCGTTCTTTCTGAGTCTTTTGTTCAAGAGTCTCAAGAAGGACGTGAGTGAGAAGAGGGTGAAGGCGTTCGTCAAGAGATTGCTCCAAGTCTGTTGCCAGCACTCCCCTCCGTTTGTATGTGGCGCCCTCTTTATGCTGTCTCAGTTGATGAAGGAACGAAGCGGGTTATTGAAGTTGAGGTCCGAGTTTGATGATTCTGATGACGAGGAGCATTTTGATGACGTTTTGGACGAGGAAGATTTGCAAATTAAGAAGGAGAAGGATGATGATACGCCTAGCAAAAGCACCCCCTCTGCATCTTGGGTCCATAGGGCGAACATTCCTGGAAAGAAGGACACTGAAGGCTATGATTTCCACCAGAGAAATCCGTTGCATTGCCGAGCCGATCAGGAATGTATCTATGAATTGGAAAGGTTAGCCGAGCACTACCACCCCACGGTAGCCTTGTTTGCATCTAACTTGCTCAAAGGGCAATCTGTCAGTTATTCCGGGGACCCCCTTCAGGATTTCACCCTCATCAGATTCCTCGATCGATTTGTGTACAGAAACCCGAAAGCAAAGCAGTCGTTACCAGGGACGGCAAGTGGAAAGAAGTTAATGTCGGGCAACAAACGCTACCAGCCCAAAGGAGCAAAGGCAGTTGCCGTGAGCAGTGAGGAATACATGTTGATGGGGGAGGCCGAGATCCCTGTGGACGAGAAATTCCTCTACAAATATTTCTCACAGCAAGGACCCAAGGAGACGAAGAAGGACGAGGGGCAGGATGGAAGTGACGTTAGTGACGATGAATTTGATGATTACCTCGACACATTTGAGAAGGGGTTGATGAAGGAGTGTGGGGTGGACTTTGCGTCCGATTTGGGCAAAGAAAAGAAGAAGAAAAAGAAGAAGAAGAATAAGGAGGAGTCGGACGATGAATCTGATGATGAAGTTGTTGAGGATGATGACTTCGAGAACCTGTCTGACGAGGAGGTTGAATTCAGTGAAGACGAGGAATTCAAGGCCATGATGGGCGAAGGAGGAGGCGAGGAGGGATCGTTCGGGGAGGAGGATCTGGAGGAGGAGACGGCATTCTCTGATGACGGCTTTGAAGACGACTTTGGTGATGTTGACTTCAGCAATCCAAAGGCTGGCAAGAAACGCAAGTCGGATACTTTTGATTTTGCGGACAAGCCTCACAAGAAGGGGAAGAAAGGAGGAGATGGTGACTCATTATTCGCAGCAGCCGAGGAATTCTCCAGCCTCATTGACAAAAATATGGGCAGCAAATTTGACACAATTGGATCTGACGCAGTTTCCAATAAAGACAATTCTAGTGCACGACAATTGAGGTGGGAAGCAGAGCAAGCTAAGAAGTTTGAAGGAAAAGACTGGAAGTCCATGAAAGGCAAAAGAAAAAACTTAAAAAGTAAGCCTTTCAAGAAAGGAAGGAAGAAGTAGTGTAAAATATGTGATATTACTTCATTTCTTTTAATTGTTTATTTATGGAAATTATACATGTTATGTATAACTTTTAAAAACACTGATATTGAGTTATTTTCTAAGTGGGCAATTAATTCAATACTTTTGTGGTCTTTCTGATTAATTTGGTCATTTTTGTTCGGCAATGGCATTATGGAATGTTGCCTAATGGATAAGGCATTTGACTCAAGATGGTTTTTTCTCCAAAAAATAGGCTTTTCTTGACGAGTCTTGAAGTTTGTCACTTTTGATTTTTCGTCTATGTCTTAGCACAGGCTGGAGCCATTCAGGTTCTGGCCTGTGGTCTCAGGACTAATAGCGGGCGTTAGTGGAACTCTCCTTTTTCCAGCTCTCCTGTGTTGACGAGCAGAATAAAACTATTTCCGGAAACATCAGCCTGGGAATTTACAATGGAGCCGGGGTTTCTAAGGTCCGTAACAAAGTCTAATCAGCCTGACAGTACTGGAATATAGTGGCAATCCATGCTAAACATTCCATTTAAGACTCGGCAATGCAAATCCGTAATGTTTTCAATGGATTAAAAGTGCCCTGGGGCCTGGAATGCCAGCTTCACTGACTCAGCAATGGTACAAAATGGCAGCTTGTTCCTGGAAATAGTTTTATTCTGCTCGTCAACACAGGAGAGCTGGAAAAAGGAGAGTTCCACTATCACGGCCTATATTACAGGATACTTGTATTACAGGATACTTGATATTGCAGGATACTTGAGAATGGAACACAAATAAGGGAAATGACTTGAGTGGCCTAATGGAAGAGGCTTCCGTTTGTGATTTTTTTTTTAGAGTGCATTGAGTAAGGTGATTTTTTGGAAAATCTGCTTTAAGTCTTTTAGCTGTCCTGTTGATAGGACTTTTTATTTAACAGCTTTGTTACAAAATGGAAAGTATGAGAATCCAGGTGGAGCTTGTGTCTACTTGCGGACTGTCGCGCCACCTGGCGTTTATGTCCTTGTTTCATAATGGAGGTGAAGGGGTGACAGGTTGCACAAGAGTGAAGTGTTTTGCATTCCAGTTGTCATTCTTTGCTTTGACAAACTCCACAAAGGATCCACAATGTCTCAGCTGCGTTGCTTGTCCAGGATAGCCTTGAATAATGGTGAGTTTCATTCAAGTTTGTGGAGTTTTCAGCTGATATGTTCCTGTGACAGGCTGTGTCTAAACGAAACATTGTCCTTTTTGGGAGCAGTAGAATGCTGCCTTTGCCTTGACCAAATGCACCATTAAATAGATGATTTAGAAATACCTTCTAGCATTGCTCATATATCGATTGACTTCAACATAGTCTACATTTTGTAATAGGCCTAGTTCTGTTAACTTTTGCCTATGTATATATTGTAAATTGTGTAATGTCGTAATTGTTGTAATATTTAATTGTTGACTTTAAATCCAGGTTTGGCGGAGAGACTATCGGCAAGAATTTGCTGGAGCAGTACAACCGCAAATGACAAAACACAAAGTGCTAAGAAATCAGAACTGAAGAAAGCGAACACTCCGATTGGTCGATTGGATGACAAGTGGGAAGGACGAGGGGAGAAAATGAGTCCGAAAACAGGAGATTTAGATCCATACGCTGCCTTCCCTGAGGACAAAAACCCAGAAACGGGAGAAATAGGAGGACCAAAGGGACCCGAGCCAACTCGATACGGAGACTGGGAGAGAAAAGGAAGAGTTATAGACTTTTGACCTGTGAACTAGAAAGATCATAGTGGACAGTAAATCACTCTGGACTGCACTATTTTAGCTACAGTCTCTGACAAGACTGTAAATGACAGTCAGGTGTTTGTATTGCCTATTCACCTACTATTGTACATTTGTATGATAAAAACTTTTAATTGTGGAATATTGTAAAATAAAGGGTTTATAACTTACTTATACATGCATTTGTGAGTACGTCTTTGATTCATGGCAAGTGAAGAGACAAGATCGAGGTTGTCTCTTTTGCAGAGCATGTTATTTGGTCTCCCAGTTACTTTGTTAAAAAATGCACTGTGAGTCTTTTGCGAGTGAATATTCTTCTGGGTGTGGAGGTTTAATTTTGTTTGTGGCCGATGTCCATCATTCCTCTGTAGGTCAATATTTTGTGATGCAACTAAATTACAAAATTATTAAGCTTTTGGATTCTTGTGGAAGCTCTTTCATCTCTTCGATCTCTTCTGCTCTTCTTTTGTCCTGAATTTCCGTCCTTCACTTTTGGGACGCACCCGGTATGCAATATGATGCTCTCCGGTTATTTAAAATGTTCACAGTTTTTTTAATCTTTCCTGAGCTTAATCCTTTAGGCTTAATAGTTTTCTGGCTTTGGCTGATTATTTGTTTCTTCAAATGAATTTGGTTTGAGTTCAAATGAATTTGGTTTGAGTTACGCCCTACTATAATTTAACTTAATTTTTGGAGAAGCAGCAGCAAAGCAGCAAGTTGAAGTTCATATTAAAGGTCTGCTGATCTGCAACTATTGATATAAGTTCAGTGATACTCCCAGCTCAGCAGGATTGAGCTAGGAGCTGGTTCTGGTTCTGGTTCTGGTATTTGATATCCACCCGTTTCAGTCGAGTAACCACCTAGGATTAGGCGTATTTTTGGTCCATAAGAATATTGTTCCATTCACGATCCCTGTTGACATGTAGACGGAAACAAATACTGTTACAGAGCTGGTTTGCTGGTATTGACTTGTTAATTAGTGCTACTACTGAACTATTACTACTACTACTACTTGTTAAACTACCAATGGTGCTACTATCGCTACTCTGGAGCTCCTGAAAACCACAGCGGTAACCCCACCCATTCAAGACTGCTGATGTGACTTCTTCGTTAGATGTTGGAACTTGTAGGCCTTCTTCCCGGTAGAGTCTTTGTAGATCCTTTATCGCGTCTTCTGTGGTAGGGGGACGTTTGGGGCAGCCTGTTATAAAATGTACCACATCTTCGGAGTCATTTTGACTGCTGCCCTCTTGTGTCAATGACTTCTGCCGTTGATTCACCATTTTCAGGGTTTGCTGGTGCACAACTTTTGCCAACCACATGTTTCCGGTTGCTGTTTTGAGTATTTTGTGAGATATTCTGGAAAGATGGGAAAATTAAATGTTACGTTGTTGAGGTACCTGGCAAGGGAGGATTTTCGAGTCCTTACAGCAGTGAGTATATTGTAGGCTAGACTGGTGAAATGAAATCGGGACATTTAGCTGTGGAATTACTATTTCAATAAATGTTATTCACGCAAGTACATCTTGATTCTTGAATGTCATCAATCATCATTGGCATTGCACAATGTTAAAATGCACCACAAACATGACCAAGAAGGAGAAATCACCCGGTGAAGCGGGGAAAAATAAAAGGGAATTTCGGGGTGAGGGGGAGGTCTAGCGGTAGGGGAGGCGGGGGTCAGAAGTCACAAAATTCAGAAAAAGCCCCAGAGCAGAGCAGGTATTTGTTAGATCTTAATGACCTTTGGCACAATTATGCAGTATTTAGTTGACTACAGTTGTATCACATGATAGCTGCTGTGCTGTAAATAGGCTTTAGTCAGTTCACAATTATTTAAGGCAAAGTCCGATGTGACTTTTTACCCCATGCGAGGGTCAAAAAGTCACAACCCTGGGGTAACAAGTCACATGCAATTGTTGTGAACATACAACACTATATGAGGTAATGTGCAGACCTAGACTTGATAGTCATCCTTGTGCATGAAATTTACAGTGAGCCTTCCAAAGCTATCGGCATGCACTGACAATGCACCATCAGCAAAGCCGGCGTCAGAAATTGCCCAAAGTTTGCGAAATTAAATTTTGCTGCAATGCCCTCTCATCGGTATTATTGATGATGGATGATGATAGGACTGTAAGCTAAAAGCTTCTAGTGTGGAATATTTTATTTTCCTTAGCACAGAATACTGATTTCCTGGTACCCTATGGTAAAATATCACAGTGCTGGGGTGAAATGTCACAGTGTGACATTTCACCCCTCAGTTGTTTTTTAAATTCAACACATGATCATGGCAACTTGGTGACCAAATGGCCAATAATGGGTTCACAGCATGAAAGACAATTATCAAAGGGACCTTGAAACACTAGCACAACTTCCTAAGTAACAGTAACCAGACATTAATAGAGAAAGTTCAGAATCAATAAAACCTGTTTGGGACACCAAAAATGCATGAGGTGGGTAAAAACCCACTTTGCACAATGAGTATAATTTTCATATTCCCTGCAGACCTTCTTCTCATAAAAGTGTCCCAAATTATGATTTAAGCTTAAGAATGAGGTCACTGCAAGTTGGTCAAAAAGGCCTGTGACTTTTTACCCCTGTGACTTTTCACCCCCTCTTCCCCTAGCGCTCTGGGCTGCCAGTCGCTGGGTCCAGGGTTCGAATCCAGCTCTTGCCGGATCAACTGGGCCTATGTTGGACGGCTGTTTCAATCATCCTTCACCTCATTGCCGTGTCCTCCTCCTGTTCTTATTGCTTGTTGGCCTTCCAAGTGCAAAAATACAGGGCGTAAACAGGTAAGGTCCAATCATCCATCCCTGAGAAATGGCACGATTCACTGGTAATATGCTGAAGGTCATATGTCTAGACCCCGGAGTCAGTCAAATACGATGAAAGAGTCAGTTGAATTTCATTTTCAACTCAGTCAGTCACATTACCATATAATGTAAGATCAACTAGTGCCTAGCCACTAGTGTGTTTTGCCAAAGTCAGTTGGAATTTTTCGACTCTTAAAATCTGACTGAGAAAGCATATCCAAGGGGGATAAAAACCACTTTGATTTAATAATTTCAAAATTAGAAAATAATTTGATTTGTTGTCTTTAATGATTTTTTAAAAACAAATTTTTAGGTAATTGTGATTTTGCAATTAAAAATCGTCATGTTTTGTTTCAGATTGAGATGGGAATGAAGAATCACGAAATAGTTCCTTCTCCCCTGATCGCTGCCATTGCCAGTTTGAAGCACGGAGGATGTCACAAGATCCTCAAGGAGTTGACCAAACACAAACTGGTTGTTTACGAACATGGCGCCAAGAAGAGTGAGTATAGAAGTGTAGCTTGAAAAGCTGAGATAGATCTACACAATATACAGAGAACTTCTGAACTTTTGATAGCTTTATTGAATTTCTCTTCTTTTTTTTTTTGCCTTTCAGTACAGGGCTACAAGCTGAATTATGGTGGCTATGACTACTTAGCTTTGAAAGCGTTGGCACAGAAAGGAACTCTGGCAGCTGTGGGAAACCAAATTGGTGTTGGCAAAGAATCAGGTTTGTACATAATGTGGAAAGCTCTCATCATGCTCAAGAAATAATCTAGTGGCATTTTCATGTTGAATATGTTGCTGCCAGTCCATTAGTACTTGTTTATCTTTTCATGGTTGAATTGAATTTATTTTTTTGCAGACATCTACATTGTGTTGGATGAGGACGAGAAACAATTGTGCCTTAAATTACACAGGTAAGTGGTTATTAGTTAACATTTAAAGTATTTTTGATGGTTGTTGAGATCTATCAGGTTTGTGATTTATTAGGGCATTTAGTTGATATTCTTCGGACACCCTCCATAATTAGTTTTCAAACATATAGGGCCTACAAACGAATAATGTGACAATTAGATAGATGTTACACAAATATATATCTTGTTCATTCTCAATTTCTTGCCTCCAAATAGCCCGCACTGGTAGTCTGGTACTGATGGGGCATAAAACACCAAACTCATTCACTCACTCATTCTCATTCTCATCATTTGATTCTCTGATGTCAATTAAATCTATGTAAAAATATAGGCCTGTCTGTTTATGATATTTCATAATTTCTATTTATTTTGCAGATTGGGAAGGACGTCGTTCCGTCAGTTGAAGAACAAGCGCGACTACCACAAACACAGACGCAACATGTCCTGGCTCTACTTGTCCCGCTTGTCGGCCATGAAGGAATTTGCGTACATGAAGGCCTTGTATGATAGGGGCTTCCCCGTTCCTAAACCGTACAACTACAACCGACACACGGTTGTCATGGAGCTGCTCAGTGGTCATCCTTTGTAAGTTTGTTGGCTGTCTTCAATTCTTAATTCATAAATTATTAAAATGTGTTTTGTTTGTTAAATTTCGGTATAAAACCTGCTTGATGTTTTGTCCCTTATAATGATTAAATATGAAAGTTTTATGATGGGCCTAATCATCATCCTTAGGGCTATTCCATTTAAAACTCTGGGGGGGGGGTGGTCGGGTTGATTTTTTTTTCGTAAGATGGATGGGGGGGTCGGCGAAAATTCACTTTAGATGTATGGTGGGTTGACAAAGAAATCGATATAGATGCAGGGGGGGTGCTCGAAAAAATCGATTTAGATGCATGTAGGGGGGCCTCCTACCCCCTCCTACATCTAATAAATAAATAATTGCTACATACAAGCTACAAGAAATTAAATAAACCATCATTTCAGACGAAATTTGACAGGTCGCCATTGTCAAAATTCGTTTGCGCCGAAATTGATCACACTTCGGGCGCTCCTGTGGACTGGAAACCACCAAGAAACTGTTCAGACATGTGCATAAACAACTTTAATAAAAGTTTGGGTACCTGTCAGGCATCCTCAAGCTTATTATTCCATAATTTCAGCTATAAAAGTCTTCATAAAAAAAAACCAAACATTCATACGATGGCCATGTTCGGTCACATGACCCTTCTTCTTCTTCTTCTTGAGATTAATTTCCGCCTCTGTCTAGGGCGAACCTCTCTTGAAGAGTAATGGTATACAACCTCTTCAGTATGTTAGGAGTGATTTAAATTTATTCACTGTACCAGGTACATAAAAATGAAACAGTAGAATTACACAATAAAGATTACTCTTATTTCCATTGTGGTCCTTTTGATTGGAGTCTCCAGAAAGTTCATTGACAGTACTTAATTAAATAAAATTTAATAATATATCTGACAGTTCTGGTGGGGTCAGCTCTGAAGCTTGAGCCAGATCTTAGGAGGCAATATATAATTATAATTTAATGGATGTTTCACATCTGAATTCTGCCTCCAGACAAGTTACTGCAATACAGAAAATGCTAAAAATTGAATAAAATGACTTTTTCTTGAGAAAATCAGCAGTTGGATCAAGGGAGCTCCCTGGAATCATTTGACTGGAAACAAAATTGGAAATTTTGACTATCTTGTGAAATTTAACAGTCTTCTCTTGATGCCTCCGTCATTATCAGGGAGATGCCTCTATCATATCAGGGAGAGGCCCCTGTCCTATCACGGAGAGGCCTGCCTTCTCTGCACGTAGAGACCTCTGCCTCAGTATGGAGTCATCAAGACACTAGAAAATATTGGCCAAGAAAAATGGAATAATTAAGTCTCTTCTAAAAATAAATGTTAATTTCAAGGATTTTGAGGAGGATTTGACTTCCTCCTGCATCATGTCACGGAGAACTGCCTCCACCTCCATCATATCACTGAGAGTTGGTTGGAAAATTAGAAATAAATTCAAGAATTTTGGAAAGTCCGGCTTCACCTCCATCATATTACGGAGAACAGTCAACCTTGCGGAAGTCAGACTAAAATAGATTGCACTATTCTGTCCAAGTTAAGAGAATATCCAGGGCCGAATCCTGAGTGGGGGGGGGGGGACAGAGACTGGTCTGGAGGCATGCGCACCCTGGAAAACCCTTGAATATCTGACATTTTTACATGTAATCATTGTAATGCACCTTTATTGGCCAAATTCTAGGGGGGGGGGGGGGGCAGCCGCCCCCTTGCCCCTCTGCAGGCAACGGCCCTGATATCAGGCCTAGACAAAGAACTCTTTGTCAGAAATATGAAGCAAGTTTTCCAATGAAAATTGTCTGAGATAGGCGGAAATTTCTTGCAGTTCATGAAGGCAATTCCAACTTAGAAGTTAAAAGGTAATAAAGTGCAGCCAAAGACCACATTTATTGGATTGCGAAATGGAAAGTTTGGCGTCTGCAATCGAACCAGCAAATTTTAATTTTAATGGTGAAAATTTAAAAAAAATTATATGCATGTAGGGTTGAGATTTTTTTTTTGGGGGGGAGGGGGTCAAAAAATGTTTGTCGTGGGGGGGGGACGAAAAAAATTCGGATTTGATGCATGTAGGGTGGGTAAAAAATTCGCATTTGGTGCATGTAGGGTCTCCAAAAATATCGAAGTTGACGCATGGAGGGGTCGAACTTAATTCACTTTAGATGCATGGGGGGGGTCAAAAATGTAACCTGACCACCCCCCCCCCAGGTTTTTAAATGGAATAGCCCTTATTGAAAAAAATGAATATAAATATTATGCATTTATTTGGTAGAAACTGGCACTGAAAATGTCTTATTGAGCCAAAGGTCTTCTCAGCCAGTCTGTTTCAATCATCCTTCGATTCATTGCTGTGTCCTCCTCCTGCCTCCTGGTCTAATTAGACTACCCTACCAAGTACATAAATACAGGACGTGAAGCCCCAATCACCCATCCATCTTCTCAACCAGATAAAACCTGCTTGATGTTTTTTCCCTTATGGTGATGAACTGTGAAATGCTTATAATAGGCCTAATCAATTATCCTGAATGAGGAAAATGAATATAAATGTTTAATTAATTGTTATGCATTTATTTGGTGGAGGCTGACACTGGAAATGTCTTATTGAGCCAATTATTTTATCACACGCATTCTTGTTAGCCAGACTGTTTCAATCATCCTTCACCTCATTGCGGTGTCCTCCTCCTGTCCTAATTAGCCTACCAGGTGCATAAATGCAGGACGTAAAGCCCCAATCATCCATCTTATCACATACATTCTTCTCAGACATAAAACAAATTTTAATAAAAATGTATGTTTCTCGAATCTGTCTTCAGACAACAAGTTCATGAAGTGAAAGACGCTGCTGCCCTCTATGACGACTGTATGAACCTCCTCGTGAAACTTGCTAACCACGGTCTCATCCACGGAGACTTCAACGAGTTCAACTTGATGGTGGACGACCAGGACAGGATCACCATGATCGACTTCCCCCAGATGGTCTCCACCTCCCATGCCAACGCTGAATGGTTTGTGGTCTTCAAATATTTGTCTCACAATACTTGAAAATAGAGCCCTAAATTTGTGTGCACAAAAAGCTGCTGAATAAAATGTCTGTTGTTTGGAATATAACGCTGGTATGTGATGATGTTGTGGAATGTATTGTGTTAATGTTTCTGTGAGATCAAGTGCTGATGAAATGTTATTTATGAATATAATTTCAAAACTGATAGGGGATTTGGTATTTCATGGATCGCAGATATGGCTCTGGATTTTGAGTTATGTGAGAATTTCTAGTTATATTGTCACATTGACTTGTACAACTTTTTTCTTTTCAGGTATTTTGACAGAGATGTGCGTTGTGTGAGAGAATTCTTCGCCAGACGTTTTAACTACGAGAGTGAATTGTATCCCACATTTAAAGACATTACGTAAGTCGCAATTTAGAATTTTCCAGGGATTGTGGGAGGCGCATTTCACGGCAATTGGTGACCTTTGAAGAAAAGTCTTTAGAATGTGTGCTATTATTTCCATTTCAGCCGAGAAGGAAGTTTAGACGTCGAGATTTCTGCCAGCGGCTTCACTAAAGACATGGAGAGCACTTTTGATGAGGTAATTGCCTTTTTCTTTTGCTATTGGGTCAATTGCCTTATAAGTGAAATAACGGTGAATCTCAGTAATAGTAGCTGTCAGGTATTTGTGATTCTCTGGTAAACATTTTATAATGACAAAAGGTTAGTTCATCCATTAGACGAGGTCTTGCAGTTCAGTTCGCCCTAAAATGTCATGTGGGCAATTGCCTGTAATTGTGTTATCTTTCTGTAATTGCTTGGAAAGTTCTTTTATTTGACATTTAACACGCAAGTAGGCTAATAATGGTGATAGACTCCTCCGAAAGTTTTGTAAGAGCAAATTCAACAATTTCAAATGTCATCGCGCAATTGAGACTGTTTTTAATTTCAAATTGTTCCGTTTAGGCCATAGATGAAATTGGAGCTTACGGAAGACAGAAGAAGGAATCAGATTCAGAGGAAGAAGAAGAAGAAGAAGGCGAAGGAGATGAAGAAGATGACGGAAAAAAAGAAGAGGTCACTATAGAAGATCAAATGAAGGAACTTGGATTTGGGGAAGGGAAAGATGCTAAATCTGAAAATGTGACTATAAAATCTGAAAATGTAGTATCTGACGTTGACCAATCAGGAGGTAGCAGTGGTAAAGACAATGATATTAAAGTAGAGCAAGAACTGAGTAATGAACATGACT
Organism: Platynereis dumerilii; assembly: GCA_026936325.1. Classification (NCBI taxonomy): domain Eukaryota; kingdom Metazoa; phylum Annelida; class Polychaeta; order Phyllodocida; family Nereididae; genus Platynereis; species Platynereis dumerilii. The sequence goes on from JAPTHN010000029.1 coordinate 199,747, forward strand.
CCCACCTAGAAATAGACTCAGACAGCCCTCATTCCGAAGAAGATGAACTTGGCGATTTGGAGGATGACTTCGACAATAAAGGCTACCAACCGTTCAGGGACTCCCAGCAACGAGATCACATTAACGAGCATATCATGAAGGAATTAACGGGCAGACGGAACCGCAGCAGTGACAGCACCTGCTCTACCTCAACCGTACGGACTGTGGACCCTAGTCTGATCCAGGGTAAGGTGAAACGACAACTAAAAACCCAGCAAAAGAAACAATTTGCCCGCAGAGTAAGAAAAAGCGGTGAAGCAGCCGTCACTACCAAGATCAGACGAGATAATGCGGACGATATTAAGCAGAGTATGAGTGCCGAATGGTACTGAAATTTAAGGACTCATTGTTGATACTAGGACCAGCTGTGATATATCAATGTTTGAACTTCTCTTTATCACTATTGCAATTTATTGATTATTGAATGTCATTTAAATTCTGAAGTTTGTTGAATACAGGATTCTGTAAATATTAGTTTTATGGAAGATGAATTTTGAATTAATTTCTGACTCGAACAGTAGCACTTGTTAATGTATAAGTATTCATTATAAAATATCTACTTTATATTTCAAGTAGTTTTAAGAAACCTCCTGTCTATCAGATTTAATTCAATCTTTAAAACGGAATGGATCATTTCTGAGGTCAGTGTACTTGGATTTATGAGATTGGCTTAACGGTAAAGGTAGTTGTAGCCTTGGCTCTGAGGTCAGAGTGTTGAAATCGAAATTGTCTTGAGTCTAATGTGGTTGTCTGTGTCTGTCAAAATCCAAGCCAAGGAATTTTGGTGGTTCAGGCAGTTATTTTGTTGCTTCCGAGATCTTTGGTTTGAAATGGGGAAATTAATTATTCTTTTGCTCACCGTGGTCTCAGTTGCGTTCTATTAAAAAGCTTGTCCAACAGCTTGTGAATCTCATCAAATGGTGATTGAATTGGCCTAATTGCTAAAGGCTTGATATTTTCTTGGTTTCTGATTTTTGGTTCTGGGTTTGAAATTCAAATGTCGTTTGTGGTCGTTCTTATCTATTAAAAAGCTAACTGCCTGATACTCGGTAGAGGTAGCTTGTGAATTTCATCAAATGTTAGATTGACCTTATGGCATAGTAATGAGTATCATGGTTGAGGCATGGTCTCTCCTTGCATCTCCGTGGTTCCTGGGTTTGATATTCTGTAATAGTCTTGTTGATTAAAAAGCTTGAGTCTGAGCTATCAAGTACATACTACTAGCTTGTGAGTCACATTAAATTAATATGCCAATGGTACTGGATGGGAGTCAATTGATGAAGAAAAAGAATATGCAAAGCAGATCAATTGATGTGGAAAAAGAATATGCAAAACAGATCAATTGATGTGGAAAAAGAATATGCAAAACATCAATTGATGTGGAAAAAGAATATGCAAAACAGATCAATTGATGTAGAAAAAGAATATGCAAAATTGTTCAGAACGAGGATGTACATAATCCAATTGATGTATATAACGAAAGGTGCATAACTCCAGCAAATAAGATAATGACAACTCGCATCCACTGTATAGCTATTACTCGGTTCTCCCACATGGACGCTTGTTGATATTACTATGCCGAGCAAAAAGGTTCCAATGTATATTTGTACCTAACTCTATAAAACTAATTAACTCTCTGTAGCTTTTCAATGCTGCACAGATTTTGTCTACCAACTCAAATTCTATGGTATTTTGTCTATATCTAATAAACAATCTCATGTCTTATGTCTTAATTAATGTGCATGGTAAAGACACAAGTGTGGTCATTGCACATGGCGGTTACTGTCGTACTGTTGTTTCTGTCCAGGAGGTTAAAGATCTACTGCAGGTGTCGGTCTAAAAAGAAATATATTTCATGTTCAGATGTTAACAATCTCTTCCTGAAGTAGTTGTGGTCTCTTTGATTAGGAATTCGGACTTGAAATTGGAGGAATCATATTTGGCAGTATTGCTGTGAGCAGAGAAGACTCCTGGTTTTTGTTTAATTTATTTATAAGTTATCACAGAAAAAAGCGCGAGAATATGTACATGGTACTTTGGTGGAGAATCATTCCTGGATGTTTTGACTCGTGGTTGCTTTGCCTCGACTGACTTTGTAGATGTAGAACCTGGAAGTGAAAAACAAACTTCTTTAATGAGTTCCTTTGTGTGACAAATGGCCTGAACTGTAAATCAGTCTTAGGATTCAAGAATTGAGGAGGTTGTAATTCCTAAAGAAATATGATCACTACGGTATCAAGTCAACTAGTAACCATGCCAACTGGTAACCAAACCAACTGGTAACCAACCAACTAGTAACCAACCAACTGGTAACCAAAAATCCTACCAACTGGTAACCATCCTTTTTTCGTGGGTTACCAAGTCGTAACCATGCACTTAAATTAATTTCATGACCATACCAACTGGTAACCACCAAATTCTTGCCAACTACCATGTCGTAACCAAAACTAAATAAGATTTTAACCCAATAAGTCTCTGTAAATTTTATAAATAAATGATAACATGTGTTTATTCAGGGATATATTATCCAAATATGAATTATATAATATAATATAATTCTAAATATTTAGAATTACAATGATAAAATAGCGGAAATACTGGTAATTATGATTTGGTTACGAGTTGGTTCATTCTGATTTTCCCTTGTTACCAGTTGGCAAGAGTCACTGGTTACGAGTTGGTATACAAGTTTCTTTTTTTGGTTACTACTTGGCCATGGCCTATTGATTACTAAATTCCATGGTTACTACTTGGTTGGGAAAAATCAAAAATGGTTACGAGTTGGTTTGGTTACCACTTGGCATGGTTACTAGTTGACCTGTATTCGATGACTACATTTCCCTGCTGTGGTTGATATCTGTGTGATATTATAAAATGAGTGACTGATAGAATGTTAGGAACTTAGGAGATTACAACTGTTGGACTTACCCGATAATGCCGATTGATGTCAGATTTGCAGCTGCGTCTACCAGGAAGACCAGTCCTTTCATGAACAGGAGTGATGCAGCGTAGATCTTGTTGGTGGCAATGGAACTGATGAGACTGCTGAAGACCGTGGCACAGGCCATCAAGGAAAAGACTGAGGCTGAAAAAAGAAAAGAACCACAAAAGATTAGGGGGCGGCCATTAGATAATGGGGTGGGGGGGGGGGAGCTTGGAGTTTTTCTCAACAGGAAATTATTTATTTAGCGTTAACAGAGACGATGATTATTTCGATCATGTGAAGTCTTCAAATATTCGTTTCTGAATCAAAAACACAATAATATCCCCACCAGAAATTATTTATTTCAAGACTGCCAATAAAGGATTTACTTATTCACTAAAACTAGACAAGATCTTATTTATTTAAAAAAATCCAAGCCCCCCCCCCGAAGATTAAATGGTTGCCCCATTACCCTTTGAGTCTATATCGGTTGTAGTTAGACATCTAATATCAATAAACGAGGGGCGTTCAGAAAGTTCAGGGCTTTTTTTTGTATGGACATTTATTTTCAATATGGAACTATGAATTTTTTACAGGATAAAATTCAGCTGTTTCGAATGGATTTCCAAAATTTTGGACAAGTCGGACATTTTTAAGTCATTCTGTGGTTGCCATGGAAACCGAAGGACCAGCTAGGTGGGGCAGGTAATATTCAGACAAGGAAAGCCAATGAATTGCGACTGGTAAAAACTTCTCTTTATCGCTTGTATTAGTGAGATTGACGATATTTGAAACAAGAAATATGATATTAGCTTCCAAATATACTTTCAAACACACCAAATTTTTGTATTCTCACTCTGAACCCTTGTTGTACAGCACTCCTGCATGCCAGATTTTGCAGGAGAGTTTCACACGGCAGGATGTGGGACCTTTACTACATGAAGACTAATGACAAAGTATGGAGTCACTGGTATGAACAAGGGACCTAAAGAGGCAGCATTATCCATCCCAGTTATTCCTATGACATACAGCTTTACCTGGTTTTCCCTTACTTTAGTCACTTGGGGCTATAGTTTCAGGCACCAGAGGAGAAAAGGCTTTGGATCACCAAAATTTTTTCACAAAACTTTGTCTTGAGGGCTTCAAGGAACATTTTCTTCAATGGGTCAGGTGTATGTATTAATGCTTCTGGTGTACTTGGGAATGTTTTCAAAAGCCAGTATTATATTTCTTGTGTCAATTATTGTCAATCTCACTAATACAAGTGAGAGAGTGAGGTTGCTCTCAGCCACAATTCATTGGCTTCCTTGATCTCAGCATTACCTGCCCCACCTAGCCACGAGCGGAAGTACCAGTCATTGATAGATATGGTGTATTGTCTTATAGGGTATTATTGGTATACATGCGCGTGCACCTAGCTGATCTTTTGGTTTCCATGGCTCCCACAGACTGACTTTAAAATGTCCAAATTATCCAAAATTTTGGAAATCCATTCCAAAATATCTGAATTTTATCCTGTAAAATCTTCATAGTTCTAGATTGAATTTAAGTGTCCATATAAAAAAAAAGCCGTGAACTTTCTGAACGCCCCTCGTATAACAAGACTTCTCAAAGGGCACAATTGATGAATTGTGGACCCTCTAACTATCTTTTGTGCTATGCCCCAGGTACAATAATATATATGGCCTTACTTTTACTATCTTTGCCATAGGTCAATGGATTATAGTAGGCCTATAAATTATCACAATAGCATGTGATGCAAAGATGTTACTGGATCAAATGTTCCTTCTTGCTTCATGGCCTTGATGTAGGTTAACACATTAGCACCATAAAGGCATTTCATACTTGACTCAGTTCCTCTGAGAATTCAGTCAGTGCAGAACTGGGTGGGTCTTTCAGTTCATTACATGACTAGGGTGGGCTGAAAAAAACTTTTTTGGAATTCCAATATGCCAGTGGTATAGAAACTTGGCTATGGTCAAAAAATGAAAATTTGTGCAAAAAAAATTTTGTGGCATGCGACTTGTGCCGGGCCACTCCGGCTTTTATGAAAATGCATATTTTCAGCCATTTCGCATGCCTTTTTCGACCATTTTCTTGGCCTGAGTCAACTTCCTTGGTTTCAGAAGGCTCAATGGCATACTTAAATCTTCCTTGAAGGCCATTATGGATATGAAATGCCATAAACAGGTCCCTGATGTTTAAGATATAGCCATTTCTGGGTAAATGTTAGGAATCAGAATTTGGCTTTTTTTGCTAAAAATTGCCTGAAAAAATTGAAAATATCGAAATTGACTGCACAAAAAATGATTCCAAGTGAATTGTAATTACGCCCTGTCCTCCCTAATGCCCTGAAAAATACTTCCAGCGCATTACCTGCATCAATTTGTGGTTTCAGTTTCCAGAATATGGGCAATTCCGTAAAGTCAGATTTACAGATTTGACACTTCAGCAGCTTGTGTAGCCCTACCATTGCACCTCAGTTATTTCATTGTTAAATAGGGATGAGGCCAGGTAATAGGGTATCAGACAAGCCATCAACCAAAGTTCCAAGTGCAATAGCAGCTGAGCTACAGGGCAAAATGTCATCTTGTCGGATGTACTCACGCGGCGTCACGCGTTGTACGTTACGACACAATAACATTTTGCCATGTATCTCAGCTCCTATAGCACTTGGAGCTTTGGTTGATGGCTTGTCTGATACCCCTATTACCTGGCCTCATCCCATTTAACAATGAAATAACTGAGGTGCAATGGTAGGGCTACACAAGCTGCTGAAGTGTCAAATCTGTAAATCTGACTTTACGGAATTGCCCATATTCTGGAAACTGAAACCACAAATTGATGCAGGTAATGCGCTGGAAGTGTTTTTCAGGGCATTAGGGAGGACAGGGCGTAATTACAATTCACTTGGAATCATTTTTTGTGCAGTCAATTTCGATATTTTCAATTTTTTCAGGCAATTTTTAGCAAAAAAAGCCAAATTCTGATTCCTAACATTTACCCAGAAATGGCTATATCTTAAACATCAGGGACCTGTTGATGGCATTTCATATCCATAATGGCCTTCAAGGAAGATTTAAGTATGCCATTGAGCCTTCTGAAACCAAGGAAGCTGACTCAGGCCAAGAAAATGGTCTAAAAAGGCATGCAAAATGGCTGAAAATATGCATTTTTATAAAAGCCGGAGTGGCCCGGCACAAGTCGCATGCCACAAAATTTTTTTTGCACAAATTTTCATTTTTTGGCCATAGCCAACTTTCTATACCACTGGCATATTGGAATTCCAAAAAAAGTTTTTTTCAGCCCACCCTATTACATGACCTTCAACATTGTGCTCTTTTGCTGCAATGTTGGGAGGAGTTGCCCACAATGAGAATGCTTCATCTGGTTGAACTGTTACAGTCGAGCCAATACATGTGATTACTTTGTTTCTGTTGTCACCTGTGATCCCATGCCTGGAATTCAGAAATACCCTGATGCTGACTCACATGTGCCCTCAAATATCCTCAAGTTACTTGATAAAAGGAAAAGACCTGTAATGACTGGAAGAAAGTGGTTACACTTGTATGTATCTGTACTATGGCATAATTCAGTATTGCAGTAATTCATAGTATTAGAACTCTTCAGATTACAGGTACGAACTTGAAATATATATACACTGAAACACAAAAGTTATGCATATGCCATGCACTCAAGAATCTCATCTGTGGGCTCAATATTATGTTCTACCCCACAAAAGCTTGACTTAAGATTAACTATGAACACTAAAGATGATGGTCCTGGGGTTCATTGCAAGGTTGCAACGTCTTGTCATCAGGAGCATCACCCACAACATCAAGAAACATCCTTTCATCACAATGATGGGTATCTTTAGCTCTGGTTGGTTTTCTGGGTCTAGCACCTTTTTGTTTATTCCTGTTTAACCCTGGCTCCCTGTGACAGGCAGATTTCATTGATACACTTAACAGATGGACATCAGTCACTCTACAACCTTAAGCTGGTTTTTCCCACCTGTGCCACGCCAATAGATTTGTCCCTTTCGTATTGTGGTATTGGGGACACACTGAATTCAATTGTCAGAGAATTGTGTGCTTGCATGTTTCAGGATTGATTTAAGCTCATATTAAACAGCATACCTGCTACTGATATTGGTCAACAGCAAAAAATGTGTTTTCTGAAAAAAGCCCTTTGTCAGCAATTTTGTAAAACAAAATTTTTTCTCGGTTCTGTGATTTATTGTTTGTGACCCTGTTTTGGGGTGCTTTACACCATGGAACCATTATTAACCATACCTCCTGAGCATCTTGGCTGCACAGCATATGCATAACTTTTGTCTTTCAGTGTATATTTCCATGTTCGTTTTTGTTTTGGAGAAACTGCACAGAAGTCGTTCTACCCACCTTGTTCGTTCTGGTCGACGTGGGTGGAGAGCAGGGCCCTGGTCATGGGCAGTGACAGGAAACTGACGCAGCCAAAAACAGGAGCTGAAAACAGAGGAGAGAAGAGAATATTCAAGACTCTTGTCCCAGAATCCATTCAATTAGCACTTCTTTTGCATTTGCTTAGTCTCAAGTTTAACTCAATATTTGCTGGTGTCTTCTTTTGCTTTTTACTCATTTTTGTAGAGATATTTTATAGGAGGCCCCAGGTGATTGTATGTTTTTTGAGAGGGATTTTTTAAATACCAATTTGAATGCATGGAATATATGTACATTGGTATTATAGAATGACTTGCATAATTTGACTGCAGAAAGAACATTGTCAAAAATTGTTTTTAAATGGTATTTCTTTCTCCAGTTGACAAAAATATGTCGTATTCTTATTTAATTTTTACTATTTGTCTTATTTTTGTATGTTAGCTTTCATAAGAAGTATACAATATGCACTGCTGGCCTAAAGTTAGCAAACTGTTGTTTAACTGCTTGTGGGTGCATGGATTCTTATCTGATCTGTAGACAATATTTTAGGGCAATAAGGGGGCGACCATTAATAATCTGGTTTTAAACTCCAACCCCCGCCAGGAGCATTTTTAAAGTAAATTTTTGTGGCTGGGATTTTGCCTGAATTTTTGATCGCATCACAGAAATTCCCATGCATGGCGGCAAAGATTACGAATTGAACCATTTTCACTGAGAATGAAATCTTTGCAGCCACGCATGTCCTTTCCTGTGATGCGATAATAACATTTCTCGCAAATTCAAACTGATATATATATATAGATTTAAATTCCACGGATTTTGACATTTTAGCTATTTTACGTCAAATTTAAAATCAAAGGGCATTTACCAGTGGGGCAAAATTTAATCTCTTGTCAGTGGTGGGGATTTAACAGGGGCTGGTGGGTCAAATAGTCCGCTAACCCCCCCCCCCAGCAGAATCGAGTGGTCTCTTCTGATTCTTACCTATGAACATGATGACCACATTGGTGGCGAAGATGAGGAAGGTGTACTGAACACAAGTGGAAATCGCAGAAATGAAGAGAAGCCACTTGTCATGGAGCCACCTCTTGAGTACCCCGGCCGCAAAGAGCATAGAGAGACATTTGACGATCATGGCGGAGGAGGAGAAGTAGCCGATGAGGACGGAATCCCAGCACAAGGGGTCATTCATTTGGAAGAGGGTCAGGACGGTGTAGGCGGAGATCAAACTGCTAACAGTCACAGCTAAGAGAAGGAGGTTGATTTTCAGGCGACGTCCTGTGCCATTGTCTTTGTAAATCAACCTCAATCCTGCAAAAAGGTCTTTTAACGAAGATTTACTTCGGTCGCTATCTCCTGGAGGAGTTCTTTTTACAGTTTCTGGTATTAAGAAGATGCCGTACAAAAGAGCGAGCACTCGTCCTCCTGCTACGAACACCATCGGATACAAAAATCCCTGAGCTTTTATCCAATACCCGACAAAGAGATTGGCCACTGCAGCATTGCCGAGAGCAACAACATCGACAACGGTCATGCGGAAGGACCTCCTCTCGGGGGGAACAGTGTCCGCGATGTACGCAAATGCCCCCAGGAGAATGCACTCTAAATTCCCAAATATGTAATGGAGGGGGTCAAGGAAGAAGAAATAGACTGAAAGGTCGAATTTAACGATGCAGATGTACAGGGTGACCTCCAGCAACGATCCGATGCACGGCAGAATCAGAAGCAGGCGTCGCCCGAATCTGTCGCCCAGTGCTCCGTACACCAGCAAGCCAAAGAAGGACGGAATAAAAGTGACCAATGACAAGTACATGTCCAGTGTAGCTGTCGCGCTTTGCACGGCTTCTTTTTCAATGTAGTGGGGGTCAGAAACGTTCGCATTGCATTCAGTTCCATTTGATGTGGTGTTATCAATCAAGTCGAAACCCATCGACTCTGCAACTTTCTTGTAAATGAACTGGGATTTAATAGTCATCATGGGCAGTCCTGCTACGACATATAGTATAATCAAGGGTTCTACTATGACTGTCCGTCTCTTGAAGCAGGATATTCCCCTTGTTGCTGCCTCATCTTTCTTTTTGCCACCTGCGATGAGGTAGTCCGTCTCCGAAGGACCTGTCTCTGAAGGATCTGGATCCATGATTTGGGATTTTTCTGAAATCACAAGTGATATCAGAAGAATGATATAATCCTGCCGTGAGATATGAGTTTGCAAGGAATGGCATAAAATATAAATTTACTAAATTATTCAGTAACATGCAAGAGAATTTCAAGACTAAAATTTTTACGTGTAGTTTTAACGGATTCAAAAACTACATCAAAATTAAGTTATTAGATAATTATGATCTAAATTTTTCAATTCCTCATTGTTATATCTGTAACAGAACTTGATTTATCACGAGGTAGTGCATTGTTCACAGCTCCATACCCTCTTGTCTATTGCCTCTAAATAGCCCACACCAGTGCTGAAGGGGCGTAAAACACAAACTCATTCACTGTCCTCTTGTCTACACTGTAAATTCTGAAATTCTGAGTTAGCTCAAATGATTGATTGAGACGGTTGCACAATTTGTTTGAGCCATGATAGCTTGCTGTTTTGAGTTATGATAATCTTTATGTTGTTATAACTTGCAAACAACAAGCTATCTTGGCTCAAAGGAATTGTGCAACCATCTCACTCAATCAATTAAGCTAACTCAAAATTCAAATTTACAGTGTAGGCCCATCAGCCCTGCACTACCGGTTGGAATTTTCTTTTCCTCTATGTGTACCTACCTTATTAAATTGATAAGTTCACTGCCATCCACTGTGCCTGGATACTCTTTTTCAACAATGGGGCTCCTCAGCAGCGGCAAAATCTTTGCCTTCGAGGGGTCCTTTTGCTCTTAGCTTATTGCATTTTTTTTGGAAAATTTTATGTACATGTATATAATGTTTATATTATGAGCTAAAAATAAATGAGTCTGAGTCTGAATCCTGCGGATCGAGGCAAGATCTGTCATGAGTAGAATTCGGCCTTACTTATTTTGTGTAATCCGTTCAAATCAGAAGGTTGAATTGAAAATTGTGTGTTCCTTCACTCAGAGCCATGATGAATCCCAACTGGTTGCCATGGGTTGGCTACCACAATGGTGTCTCCACGTTGATATGCATCCTTGCCTTCAAAATTTCTAATGAGTCTTTTCAGTGTATGAACACCAAGTATATATCAAGCAAGTGCATTCATTTTTAAAAATCCCAAAATGCCATTGTTCCTAACTTCTCATGTGATGTGCTCAGTTGATAAGATCATATAAAATGAATTATCCCAGTCATTTGCTTTGTGGCGCATGGTGTGATAAGATTTTAGGACGTTAACTGGTCCAGTGAATGCACCTGTCACATGTCCCTGTTTACCAGGGGGAAAAGCAAGTCACTGTCTTGCCAAAATAGTGCAAAAACGCCTCTGCTTATTGGCTCTTGCAAAAAAAGAGAGAAAATAAGTCCCAGAGCTTATTGAATAGGCTACTTATTTTCTATTTTGTGACTTTTTGGTCACGTAAAATTAAATTTCTGTTTGCAAATAGCAATGAGGGGTTTTTGGTTTTGGCATCACCTGACTTTGTTTAGTAGACCACAGACATGATAAATAAACATAACATTCACTGGAAAATATGAAAAAAATTAAGGAAACTGTAGAGACTCAACGTATTCAAGAGAACCTACAATGTATAAATAATCCAAATAATCCAAATGAAGATGATATTGTGTTAACTTATGCTGCAAATAAGAAATCCAATGTAGTGGCATGAAGTTTAGTTGTGTTGTGAAGTTACCAGCAAAAATAGGACCCTGTCCTACTTAATGTTCTGGAGCAGATTGTACAGTGTATGCAAAATGTATATGCACTGTGTAACACGTCTATATTTGTTTATAATATAATGTCATCATGATCATAAGATCAAAGTTGTGAAGTTTCAGTATTTTTTTGCATTCAATTAATTTTAGAATGTGTTCTGGTTGTTGTACCAACTTGGTCAGCAACTTTTTTTTCTTTTTTGTTGAAGTTCAAATCAAGGTTGATTAACTTACACAAGCCAGATCTTGACTTCTGATTAGATAAGAATTGGCAGATAAGTAGTACATATATCTCAGAACAATGAAAGGATAATGATTTTCTATATTGGCTCATATATAGCATATATAGAGGGTGTCTTATGACTTACTTGATTGTGGGATATCAGACCTCTGACACCAATTTAATATCTTTGACACACCCAGCCAGGCATATAATTGAAAATTCAGGTTATCGACTAAATAGGCCTATACAGTTCCAATGTTTTTGCAGACTGACCCCACTCCCTTTGAATATTGATGAACAGCACCAGCTGTGAAAAGACTGGGAGAATCCATGGTCATGAATGAGTAAATTCAGTTCTTTCATGCCTATACTCCCAACCTTGGGCCTCTGTTTCTGGTGTTAATACTAATGATATTAAGTGTTTGGAATGTAGGAATCCTAACCTTTGGAAATTCCAGTTAAAATATTTAAAAAATACTGCAGCAACCATTATTTCCTATTTATTTCTTGTTACGTTATTGTTTTGTATCTTTGGTATCTTCTTCTTCTTGTGTTTATGTCCCGCCTTTCATGTAGACGAACCTCTGATGAGTAAGTATAAACATCCACCATATCTACCACAGAACTACTAAAATTGATGTGGCAACGTGAATGGCATGCAATAAGGAACAATATTTGAGCTCATGCTTGAACATGACCCTCCCAGCTTTTGGCTGGTCTTGTGATCTTGCCATTTTCACCTGTCCCATGCAGAAATTCAGTTTCCTTGTGATGCCTTGTCAAAGAATAAGGGGCAACATAAAAAGGTCTCTCCCTGTTTTGTTGGCACCAGTCATTAGCTAAATTAATGCAAACTGCAGTTGTGGAAAATCTGACCTGAAATTAACAAACAAGTCAAATTAATCACGAAAATTATCAAGAAGGTAATATCCACATTATATGTAATTTCGTTATTATGGACCTTATGAAGAAACTTTAGTTTCGTCTTCTTCTAACTTTTTTTAGTGATTCAACTTTCTTTGTGAACTGAGCATTATTGCTTCATTGTTCCTGCTTATACAACCTGAGACTGCATTAATTAGTGATGCTAATTGAGGTATTGGAGACCAGCAGGAATGAATTGATGGGCTTAGATGAGTAATGGGTGACACACTGTCTCAATTCAGTTGCTCTTGTGCTTGGCCATTCCTTGAACAAGAGAAAGTCAAGTTTTAAATTAACTCTGAAATCGAGTCTGCTCAGACCGCTTGTGTTCATTGAGGAATGGCCAAGAAGAAGGGAAAGCGCAAAGTGGACAACGATGGACTGTCGGAATCTGTTAACAACAAGTCGACCGACCAATTGCACGTTAAGGAGGAAGACAAAGACGAAGAAGAGGAAGAAGATGTGGGAAGCAGTGGTCTCAAGCCTTGCCCTCTTCTCTCAGCCAACTGGTTGTCCAAGATCACTTTCTGGTAGGCTCCCATTTTGTGCATCATTGTCCGATTAACTTTCTGTGAAGGTTAGAATTTGATGTTTTGTGCGAATTGTTATTTTGTCAAGGATTTCACGCTGCAAATGAAATCGCTGTCTGGAAACTTTTTTCAAAAGTAATCTGATACGTGTATCTTTTGAGTTTGGGGGCTTAGGGGATGCCCATTGTGTGCCATTCACGAGATGAATTCTTCATATTGTTATTTGGCAAAAAATTACATTCTTGAACTAAATGTTTTATAAGTGTTGCTGCTTCCGCCTTTCAAAAAAAGTTATTGTATGGCCCTGCCTCTGTTGGAGTTCCAAATTGCCTCATAGGCGTACTGCAAGCAAAGATTCTATACAAGGAAAAATTTTGCACGGAAGGGCGAGCGTCATTTATCTGAATTTTATGATTCTGAACTTGCACCATCTAAAAAAGTATGTCTTGGGACAATTAATTTTCAATGATGTACACTGCGTTCCAATAATTATACAACTATGCTTTTTTGCATTATCTCAAAAAGAAATATATCTATTTGGACATCCTTTACACATAATGATAAGTGTACCATGGAGCTAATATCCTGTAATTTTGTCCTATTCCATTGGCTCAGTTGGGAGTTATGCTATATAATGGTGTTTTGGGGTGTTCCCAATTATTATACAAATTCTTAGAAAAGCATCCATGGTCACTCAAAATCACCCAAACTAATCTGAAGATGCCATCAACATATACCCCATAACACAAAAGAAAAAGTATCACCCTCATTTCAAACATAGGTGCATTCATAACCAAGAAATCCATGTTATTCTCTTGCGTTGAAATAGCATTGAAATTTCAGTTTTATTACCTTAGTTTTCCAGACAAAGTGCAAAATCATTACCTAACTCATTTTCCACTTTCCTTAGGTTTAGAGCTATCCTGTAAATCAATGGCAATTAAGTGGCACCACTGTATTTGAAAATATCTTGAAGTGAATTTAGCGCATCCAATTGCCAATGCTATTCCAATGGGAAACAGAAGTATGAGTTTTTGATTTGTTGTCATATTTTTTAGAGGTACCAGATTTGGTGTTTCATCGCACAGCATGACCGTAGATATATTCTAAGTTGAAATTTTAGTGATATTACATTTTTTAAGAGCTTGAGAGGCTTCTTCATTGAGAAAAAAGCCAATTTCAATGGTTTTTAAATGCAGTTGCATTATATTGATTTCTTGGTCATGAAGACATTCACGTTTGAAATGATGGTTCCGTTTTTATTTAGTGTTATGAGGTATACTCTAATGTCATTTCATAATCAACTTTGTTGATTTTGGATGGCAATGGATGATTTTCAAATAAAATGCATAATAATTGGGAACACCCCAAAAACCTGATTATATAGTATAACTCCTCACTGAAACAAATTGAACGAAAGTCACAGAATATTCGCTTAATGGCACAATTGTCATTGTGTGTAAAGGATATCCAAATAGTATTATTTCTTTTTGAGATATTGCGAAAAAGCATAGTTGCATGATAATTGGGAACGCAGTGTATATTTGATCATGTGCCTGAATTGTTAGCCTCTTTGCCCGAATTTTTAACCTCGGGATGCCTATATACCTGATTGACGGCTGGCAATTCCAAATTGTTAGAAGGATCCACTTGATACTGCAGGTGGATGAATGACCTTTTCCTGAAGGGCTACAAAAGAGACCTCACCCACAAGGACATGTACCGCTGCATGGCACGTGACAAGTCCAAGGCATTGCAGGACCAAGTGCTCGTGTGAGTTCTGAGAGAAATTTTTATTTGATTCAATATTTATACATAGAAACTATGGATGCTGCATAATTGTGTTTGGTAGTTTGTCACCTATGTATGCATTTAGTGTACGCTCTTGTACTGGTTAAAAGTTTGGAAACATTTAACATTGTGTTGTTTTGCCTTTTGGTGAGTTTTCTCTTTCTTCAATGAAACGTCTTGTGGGTGCACTGCATGGCCGTAGGATTGGTCTGATATTTTTATTCCCATGTGTCTGTCCATCTGTCCGTCCGTCTGTCTGTCCGTCTTTCAGCACGGTCGTGGAGAAAACACTGAACGGATTCAATTGAAACTCAGATTTTTCTATTTCCTGCAAGGGAGAACTGATTAAATTTTGGCCGAGATGCATGCATCGGATATACCGTAATCAGCAGATACAGCCTTTTTGTATACACATAGTTCTCTTACCTGAGCTGCTCTCCTGCTTATGTTTCGTGCAGCCCATATTCCTCAGAACACTAGGGGCACATGCGTTGCCGTGGAAGGCGCATAATACATGAACCTTGTAAAGGGCCTATGTGCTCTACAGAGTGATACCTGCTACCACCTTGTTCCTGACTGAAATATGCCTATTTTAGTGTAAGGAGGGATATCATAGGTAGATTTGTTAAAAAAGCATTCATTTTCTCAGACAGCTTTCAAAAATATAATGGGTTCAAGTATATACAAGAGGGAGCCACATGGCTAACACGTTTTTCTGTCTGTTGCCCAATTCTCTGGATATTTTTCATCTTTCATGGACTTACTGTGTATGCCTGGTTCTGTAAACTGGGTGTTTATACAAGGTAGTTGTTACGGAAGAAACTGAAACTGTCAAAGCTCTACCATGGACACTGTCACTGGACAATTCTAGCTGTGTGTGGGAACTTCACCTATTATCACCCATCAAGATGAGTGGGCAAGGTACTGGTACAGATGGTGTTGTTGTCAGTGAACTTCTATGCTTTGTGACAAACAAGATGAGGGTGCTACCCACAAAGGAAATTGTACAACTATGCCTTAGTACATTTAATGAAACAGACATTGATGAAGCCAAGAAGCTACTGTTTGAGCTCTGTGCTGATGATTCGACGGGCAGACATAAGAAACGGATTGGAGCAGAGAAGGATAAGCACAACATGGAAGACATCATCAAACTGTTCAATGAAAAAGGTACTGACATCCCAAAGTTTGTCGCTCTTGACTTGAGCAAATTGCCTCCTATTACGTTTGACTCTATTGATGTGTCGGCCCTTTTGAATGCACTTAGAAAAACCCAAGATGAACTGAAATTAATGAAGGATTCGCTTATTGCATCAGAGACTATAACTAAAGATCTGAAGGATTCAGTCGGAATGATCAATAACAGAGTGTCCAAAATGGAGAAAAAACTACATGATCCGCTGGGTGATGCTATTGCTGAGAGGACCACCCTCGAGAATGACTCTCCTGGGACCTCATCAACACCTTCTATGACTGTGCAGTCCTATGCCGCAAAGCTGAAGACGTCCGCGACTACTTCAACTGCCAATACGTTCATTCCCGGACCAGAAAAGCGAGCGAAGCCTAAAGGTGTTGTTGGCACAGCAACATCCAGAGCTGGAGCTGAGTCAATTCGTGCCATAAGGAACAGATTAAGATTTGCAAACGTTTTTGCTACACGTTTCGACCCATCAGTTAAGCCAGATCGAGTTAAAAACTATTTGGAAAAGAACTTAGAAGGGCTGAAAGATCTAACGGTGGAGGCCGTGAAAACGAAGTACAACACCTACGCATCCTTTCACATTACTGCAAAGTGTTCGGACCCGTCCGTATTCATGGATGAGACCATTTGGCCTGAAGATGTGTTCGTACGATGGTGGAGGACGCACAGAGAGCCAAAAGCTGAGGGAAACTTCAACTGGAATTCGACAAGAGGCCCTGCAAATCGAGATCTACTTCATGAAGATGCATCAACTGATGTAGAACGTGGCGCTGAAGATGCAAACCCAAATGCAGAAGATGATGGCATTGCAAGAGACGTGGATGACAACACGAGTAAAGATGCGGCTCAAAATGATGAAACATCCCTAAAATTATGTGCCTGAAATGTTGCGTATTGCCAGTTACAACTGTCGTGGTCTGCCAAAATCAAGCAGCGACCTGCATCTTAGAGCTGAAATAATAGATATTCTAAATAACAATGATGTAGTTTGTCTTCAAGAAACCTGGTACTCGAAGCAAAACCTAGAGGCTATCAATGCCATTCATGCTGACTTCCATGGATTTGGATGTTCAAAAATTGACTACGCTGATGGTCTTATCTCAGGTCGACCATATGGAGGTGTTGCTATTCTCTGGAGAAAAACTCTGGGATTTACAGTTAAACAATTGTCTTTACAACTGGACTGGTGTCTTGCTGCTGAATTGACTCTTTCCAATGGAACTAAGCTTGTTATACTAAGTGTTTATCTACCGTATCAATGTGATGATAACTACGATGAATATGTTGACAAACTTGGAGCACTAGGTGCAGTGATGGATGAACTTGACACCACCTGCTACACAGTGGTTGGTGACTGGAATGCTAATTTGAAGCAGAGTGACTCTCCATTTGCAAAGCTGTTGACAGAGTTCTGTCAAGAGCGTCAGCTGATCACTTCATCAACAAAAATGCTGCCCTCGAACTCGTACACATATGTAAGTGAAGCCTGGGGCACCACATCTTGGTTAGATCATGTTATTAGCAGTAAGGACTTTGATGAATGTATTATGGATATTAATATAAATTATGATGTTACTGATGAGGATCACATACCAGTGGCTCTTAAGGTTAACGTTGACAGTCTTCCAGCTGTTATCAGTGCCGTCAACTCAATTGCATCCAATAAAATCTGCTGGCAAAACCTCTCCTCACAACAGTTGCAAAAATATTGCGATATGACTCACATTGAATTGCAGAAAATTGAGATGCCACACGAGGCACTAGCATGTACGAATCTCAATTGTGAGGACATACGACATAGACATGCCATTGAGGAACTGTATGATAATATTGTTCATACTTTAGTTTCCTGTGGTAATACTGTTTTCACCTGTCATGGTAGTAACAGTCACTCCAGGCCAGGATGGTCGGACTATGTTGCTGACATTTACGCTGAATCTCGAGAGGCAAGGAATCTTTGGCTTAGAGCTGGAAGTCCGAGATCTGGTCCTTTATTGGACAATCATTTACGGATTAAGGCGCAATTCAAACGCTCGTTAAGGTTTATCAAGAAAAATGAAGATGCACTACGAAGGGACTCTCTAGCAAAAAAGCTGTGTGATCTCAACCAGGACCAGTTCTGGAAAGAAATTAAACTTATTAACAACAGTCATACCCCATTACCAGTGACTGTCGAGGGTGTGTCAGGTAGTGATGAGATTGCCAATATGTGGCGGTCCCACTTCCAAACGATTTTTAACATTTTGCCTCGGGACAATTCTGAAGAATTTGCTACGACAGAGGACCTATTAGATGATGTTGTGGTCTCTCCTGTGGAAATTGAGAAAATAATCAAAGACTTGCCCAGTAGAAAAAGTTGTGGTTCAGATAGTCTCAGTGTTGAACATATGCAGTATTCTTCAAAGGTGCTTAATTTGTTACTTAGTCAATGTATTTCTAGTCTTTTTGTTCATTCATTCTTGCCAAAGAACCTGATGTCTGTTGTACTTGTTCCTATAATTAAAGACAAAGGTGCTAGTATTAACTGTAAGAACAACTATAGGCCTATTGCTCTTGCAAATGTTGTGAGCAAAGTTATTGAGAAAATTATTTTAAATCGCATTGAGGAAAACCTTTATACGCATGCAAATCAATTTGGTTTCAAAAAGAATCATGGAACTGATCAGTGTATATATTTGTTAAAAGAAGTTATTGATTATTACAGGGTTCTTAATGCATCAATGTTTGTATGTTTTCTGGATGCCAGCAAGGCCTTTGATCGAATTAATCATGACAAATTGTTCGAAAAACTGTCAAAAAGAGGTGTTCCTACTTATATTATGAAGTTGTTGATGTACTGGTATTGTAATCAAACATTTTGTGTCAGATGGGGCTCAAGTGTCTCTGCTCCTTTTACTGTTACTAACGGTGTGAGACAAGGTGGAATCTTATCACCTGTATTGTTTAATGTCTACTTTGATGATCTGAGTTCCAAGCTTAACCATATTAAGTGTGGGTGTATCTTAAACAATGTCATAATGAACCACTTGATGTATGCAGATGATTTAGTAGTATTTGCACCATCGCTTATTGGTCTGCAATTATTGTTAGACAATTGTGCTATATTTGCTGAAAACAATGATGTTATGTTTAATCCACTTAAAAGTGCTTGTATGATTTTCCGCCCGAAAAACAGCAATTATAAAATTGCTAGCTCCGTTTACTTGAATGGTGAATCTCTTAAAGTGGTGTCAAACACTAAGTATTTGGGACATCGTATTAGTAATGATTTATCTGATGACCTTGATATGAGTCGACAGTACCGTCAACTGTATGTTCAAGGAAATGTGTTACTTAGGAAATTTCATATGTGTAGTATTGAGGTTAAATTGCGACTGTTTCAGACATATTGCTCTCCAATGTATACCCCGCATCTATGGTGGAATTTTTGTAAATACAGCTGGAGGAAATTGAACACTGCTTATCACAATGTTTTGAAATTACTTATAGGCCTGTCTAAATATGAAAGTAGCAGCCTTGTCTGCACTGTCACTAATATTAGAAGTTGTGCTGCTTTAGTTAGAAACTATGTCTATAAATTTATGGGACGCCTTGAGAAATCCTCAAATGGTATTATTCAAGATTTACTTAATACAAGCATTGTTTATGCGTCTAGAATTAGGAGTCACTGGCTCAAGTTATTATACTCAGGTGCTATATAATTTGTTTGCATGAACCTTTTTGTTTTTGTGTAGTGCTATGTGATTGTTACATGGTGCTATATTATCGTTACATGTATGTAGTTTGTATATGGACCGAGGTGTCTGGAATAAAGTTTATAATAATAATAAGGCTCAGTTACACCCTTGGTATGTGATATTTTTATTCAGATGGGTGTTCATTTGTTTGAGCCCATTTGTAATTTTGAGAGCAACATTGGAAATTGAGAGCTGTAATGAAATATATCAAATTCGCCTAAAGTGTCTCTTCTTAGTTCTTACCATTGACTTATTTTTTCCAGCTCAGGAAAGAATGCAGTGCACCCACATGCATTTTGTTGAAGAAGCTTAACGCTAATTCTGTGGCGCAACAACGCAGTTTCCAAACTTTCATGCAGCAGTGTACATAGTACATAGAAATCTTCGATTATTGAAGTAAATTCATCATGTGTTTTTTGTATGGTATATTACATTTCAATGGTTTGCCCTTCCAGAGCTCTTGAGCAACAAAAGTCGAAAGCTGGCTCCAGGGGCCCCAGTTTAATGAAGGCCCTGCTCAAATGTCACGGGAAGGAGTTCCTTCTAATTGGCCTCTACCTCTGTATTGTAGTAAGTACATGATTTTGTTTCCTTGTCACAATCAACTGTCTCTGCTTCAGATGTCACTTACCTCCTGAAACACATGTCTCTCTTCAACAACATTTTCATATAACTTCTCCAAAATTTTTTAATAAAACTCCCAACCTTTTAATATTTGAATGTTTCATTCTGTATTACATCTTGAGTTTGCAGAGCTATTTCCGTGTAATTATTGATTGATTTATTTTATTTTTCCAAACCATTGTTACCGATAAATAGCACATACTGGTGCTGATGGGGCCTAAAACACAAGTTCACTCACTGACTCACTCTGGCTTTGTTATGATAAAATAATTCTTGATAACTCTTTGTCTGTCACCTTGAGCGGATACCGTTGACATTGAAACTCTTTTCTTCTTTAATTATAAATAAATAAATCAAGAATAATTATGGAAAGGTATAGTGAAAAAAAACAAATACTGTTGAGTGTTGACGTTATGATTATGCCTAAATGATGACATATCAAGAACAAGATTCAAATTTGATAGAAGTATTTTATTAAAGACAGTAACTAAACATGTTCAAGCTCTCTACCGCCACTGTCTTATTTGAGCTTACTATCTGGCAATGGAATGTAGGTTCATTTTTCAAGTTGTCTCATTGCGTCATCCACATCCTATGGGAAATTTGTAGCTGCTACCGCCACTGTCGTATTTGAGCTTACTATCTGGCAATGGAATGTAGGTTCGTTTTTCAAGTCGTCGTCTCATTGCGTCATCCATGTCCTATGGGAAATTTGTAGCTCCTACCGCCACTGTGGCGCTTAGAACTTTGTAAATACTATAATTCTTTAAAATGTAATTTGAGCTTACTATCTGGGAATGGAATGTAGGTTCGTTTTTCAAGTCGTCGTCTCACTGCGCCATCCACGTTCTATGGGAAATTTGTAGCTCCTTCCGCCACTGTGTAATTTGAGCTTACTATCTGGCGATGGAATGTAGGTTCATTTTTCAAGTCGTCGTCTCATTGTGTCATCCACGTCCTATTGGAAATTTGTAGCTCCTACCACCACAACACTTTCACAGTCAACTGTCTCTTTTGAAATATATATATATGTTAAGGTAAAATTACAGAAAATTGTGTAATACCAATTCAGCCAATATGTTTAACTAAAATTTTTGTGCTCGGATTTACAATCCAATGACATTTTTTACAAAGCTTTTTCTTTTTGAATACACTGGAAACTTCCAAAACTTCTGATTTGATTGCATTATAAAGCACAATGTATTGAAATCTACAGATTTACCAATTAGATTGATGATCTTAAAACTATTATATGTTTGGCTTAGGCCCTTTAGTAGCCCACACTGGTGCTGATGAGGCATGAAAAACTCATGTCATCCTACTTTTCCTTTCCTTTTATGAAATGACATGCTCTCTCACTCAAAAATTTGGTCTATTAATATTCCACTCCCATCCACTCCCATCAATGCATGGGAGTGGACCAAGTACCTATTTCAGCTTGTGACCCTGACCCTCTTATGTATATAAAATTTATCTATAACGTTAGCGAATGTTTTTCGTGCAACCTATTTTTTTAGCTGGCATATCAATCTGTATGAATATCTCTGTTATTGAGAACTATTCTTTAGAGCCAGGTACTTTATCAACCACTAGTGACAACGCAATTCTGAGGTATTGGCAGGGTGCCAACTAAGTGGAAATATTCATTGTTGCCTTCAAAATATATGTTAATTGCAGTGAAGATTGGGGCCTTAAATGGCCCAAATATACCTACCATAGTGACCAACAGTTAGTGACAGTTAATGTCCAACAGTTAGTGACTGACTGACCAACAGTTAGTGACTGTTTGACCAACAGTTAGTGACCAACTATCACCAGTTAGTGCCAAACAGTTAGTGGTAGACTAACAGTGGCCAATGGTGGGTGACCAACAGTAAGTAACTAACAGTTAGTAACCAACAGTTATCAGCCAACAGTAAGTGACCAACAGTTAGTGACAGTTAATGACCAACAGTAAGTCACCGACAGTGAATGACAAATACAACTCATTAACAGCCGCAGACAAACTGTTAGTGATCAACTGACAAACAGTTAATGATCAACTGACCAACAGTTAGTGATCAAATGACCTACAGTTAGTGATCAACAGTTAGTGAACACAGTTAGTGACCAACTGAACAAATGTTAATGACAAATAGTTAATGACCAATGGACAAACAAAGGTTAATGACAAATAGTTAATGACCAATGGACAAACAGTTAATGGTCAACAGTCAGTGATCAACTGACCAACAGTTAGTGACCAACAGTTAGTGACCAACAGTTAGTGACCAACAGTTAGTGAACTTGTAACAGTTGGTGCACCAACAGATAGTGACCAACAATTAGTGACCAACAATTAGTGACCATCTGAACAACAGACTAAAGCTAATTACCAACTGACCAACAGTTCCCAACAGTTAGTGACCATAACCATAGCTTTATAGATCGGTACATGCTTAGACATGTACGTACGTGTATGTATATTACAGACCACAGGGTTGCCATAGGTGATTTCCGTATTCTATTTAGATTATATTTTTATGACATAACCACCACTTATGCATTTTGAAATCTGTTATTACTACAGCCAGCTAATCTTTTTTTTTTTTTAAAAGATTTTTTAACAATGCAAGCGCAAAAAAGGGCTCTCCACACACTGTCTAATTGGGGAAATGTATCAGTTTTTCAATTCTTCTCAAAGGTTGTAGTGTATCTCAACTTTGACTGATTATAAAATGCTCACTGGGCAAATTTTTTCTAGGGGGAGGCAGACAGATCCACCTCTTGAATCTTTTTTTGAGGACTCCTGTTTGCTCCTCGGTCCACTTCACTCGTTCTGCAAAAAACAAAAACAAAATATATACTTATGCTACTGATGTCAATATATGATAATTATAAGAACATGAAAATAAAACAAGGTTGGCCAAATGTTTAAGGGGAGGTATGAGTGGGAAAATCCACAAAAATATGTAAGCTTCACATATTCAGTTTATGTCATATCTTTGACCTACACCAACTCAGGCAACCAGTCCCAACTTCTATTGATCTCATACGTTATATGTACGAGGGGGAAAACATGCAGTGATCACTTCCTCACCCCATGAAAACACCAATGAAAAAGCATTGGAGGTTGAAATGTGATTTCAGCAAAAGTTGTTAGTTGTACATGATTCTTGGATTCGTGGAGCCACCGCAACAACACAGAAGGCATGTGCATTCACATTAAAAAAAGTGGTGTTTGTCTTAGAAATTAAATTGCGCTGCCTGACATGGTCTTGCCTGTTACCGTGAGGCCTTTTACCTTGCCTGTTGCCTCTAAATAGCCCAAACTGTTGCTGATGGGGCATAAACCGCAAACTCACTCACCTTACCTTACCTTACTTGGGCTAACCTGCTGCTTTGTTGCTAATCTTGACTGGAAAGCGGATAGATTACATCCAGACGTCGGAAGCCGCATTAACATAGCAAGGAAGACGGTGTATGCGCTGATGGGTACGGGCTTGCACGGCCAAAATGGAATTAGCCCGGCCACGTCGAAACACATACTCAGAACCTACGTAATCCCCGGCTCTTATACGGCTTGGATGCCTCGATCCCGTCACCCAAACAGAAGGAAGAATTAAACATCTATTACAAGCAACTGCTAAGACAACTGCAAGGACTACCAAGGAATACAACTAATGAGGCTGTATATCTGCTGCTAGGAGAAGTTCCTATCGAGGCAGAGCTTGATATTAAGATCCTGAGTATGTATGGAGCAGTCTGCAGAGCAGAAGACAACTCTACATTACAGCAATTAAAGACGAGACAACTCTCCCAAGCTAACAAATATAGCTGGTTTCAAGAAATTCTTCAACTATGTCAGAAGTATGATATAGAGATCGAGACGACCCTTCAGGTACCATGGAAAAAGCATACCTGGAAAGAGTATATCGACAACGCTGTAAGGAGTTTCTGGCTAAGGAACCTAATCTCTGGAGCAGCTGAAAAAACATCGCTCAGGCTGATATCACTCGAGTACGCAAGATGCTTTCAGGCACATCCCGTATGGTCAACCTGCACTACCAGTTCAAGGACAGTGATGGCGGCGCATACCAGAGCGAGGCTCCTTGTGCGAAGTTATCCACTTCAAGAGAAGAAAGCCAAGACCAAACAGTCCCTTTCTGCGATGTGCCCCCTCTGCAATGAAGAGAAAGAAGACACTGCTCACTTTATGCTGAAGTGCAGAGCAAGTGCCTCGATAAGAGATAAGAAACTTGACTATATAAGGAAGCTGGGATTTGAGCCAAAAACGGTGGAGGAATTGCTTAATGGACCGAAAAACTGTGACATTAAAGTCAACAGGGAGATCTCGGACTTGTGCCAGAGGCTACACAATTTTAGATGTAGTGGTAGTGTTTAGTGTAGTGTAGAAAATATAACTGTAATCCATTTTATTTGATGACTGTTATACCCTTTCAATAGGGGTTTTCCTGAAGAAAGAGGAAGAATTTCCACGAAGAAGAAGAAGAAGAAGCTAACCTGCTGTTTTGTGACGACCTTTTGTACACTGTAGAAACCTTCTGTGTATTGGTTCACATTCTGTTTCTGGATTTTCAGGAGGCTATCAAGCTATCGCAGCCAGTGGTCATGGGCTACGTCATCGGCCATTTCCTCGGAGGATCTCCCAACACTTACCGCGTGGCCTGGATCAATGCTGGCATCATGATGGCCCTCGGGTTCATGTTCTTTGCTCCTCAGGCCATGTACTTCTATCTCTCCTCCTGCTTGGCTATGAGGCTCCGCGCTGCTTGTTCTGCCCTCATCTTCAGAAAGGTTGTTTCAAAAAAATACCTTCTGGGTTATCATTATCAGCTGACAGAACTTCACTGTAGATACAGTATTAGAAATTAAATTTTTGTGATGGGCTGTCTCTTCTTGCTGAGGCACCTTTCGAAATATGATTTGATTAAGTAATACGTCCTCCGAGAGACATCATAATAATTTAACCTGTTGGCGAATTGAGAGATTATACATAATTATTCTCAATGTGGCTCCATGTGTTGCCCTATTGTAGTTGAGAGGGTCATTCATGATAAGTAATATTGCCTCTAAATAGCCCACACCGGTGCTGATGGGGCATAAAACACAAACTCACTCACTCACTCATGATAAGTATTAAAGACTGAAGTCACTGAACTGATATTGAATGCAGAGTGCCCCACACAATTTAATTTCTGGAAGTCCATATTGAATAATAAAGGGCTATGGTATATTTGTTCCAGACCCTTGCACTGTCCAACAAATCTCTTGCCAAAACATCTTCAGGGACTGTGGTTAATCTGCTTGCAACTGATGTGGAAAAGTTCAACTTTGTAAGTAATCGTTGTGTGCTAAATTTAAGTTCATTAATCTGATATTTTCAGAAACCCTGTGATTGTTTTGGATTTGATAAAGTTTTATTTTTTGCGAAGACCTTTCATCAGTGTAATGAACCCAGCATGAATGGAGACTATGTTTACATGTCAGGCGATTTGAGGTTAACTAAAATCAAATATGATATTGTATTTCATAGTTTATACCATTCGACACCTCCGTCAGCCAATCACATTACAGTATTTCAGGGGAATAATTCCCATATTCTTTGTTGTCCAGTAATGCTCTCATGTTTGACTGTTTGAGTGTTTGTCTCATGGTATAAGCCGGTTATTCACCATGGGATCAGGAATATGTGTATATCACACCTCGGCCTAAAAGACTCGGGTGATAAATCACATATTCCCTCTCCCGTGGTGAATAACCTTTACTAATCCACTGCATGCAATGACTGAGGATAAGGTTTCATGAGACACTGAAAAGAAGCATAATATTTATTTTGCCCTAAATCAGTACCTTAGCAAAACCGCAGGAAATTGCTTGGTCACAGGTTGGTGGATATGAATCTGCCTCTCTGAGAAATTCCTTAAGAATTTTAGATGCCCTATGACTTCTGAATCAGCAAGCTCACCCACCCTTATCATGCAGCTTCCATACTTCCTTAAATGTGGTCTTCTTTTGTCTCATTTGTGCAAAACACTCCTCTTTGTGCCACTGTAGTCACGGTGATTATCAACACATTTTAAAATTACAAAATCTGAGCTGCTGACAATTGTTTGGAAAAAAGACTGTGATGTATTGCGATTAGATTATTGTTGGTCTTCTACAAAACTGCAGGGGAAAATATATCACTATAAGAAAATATTCATATTGGGGATATATTAGCATGCAAATTGGTCTCCAAAAAATGGATCAAAATAAGTGAATACCCATCTGATTACAGCATAAGTCATAGCATGTATTCAGAAGAAGTTGATTATGTGATGATTTATGGGTATAGCTTTTACTGAAAGCAGGACATGGTCAGCCACTTCGGCGTCCATGCTTCTGACTACTGTTGTAAATAGCTATGGCCAAAGCATGCAAACTTGGACTGTATGAGACAAACTTCAAAGTTTTATGGTATTTCAACCAGCTTTCCTCTACAAATACTTCACACTCCTACAGGCCTATGTTGATATGTTCATATTCTAATCCTGGCACCCACAAACGATGTTGTGGAAAACAATCCAATTCCAATTCAAAGGCAAAGTGACACCATTTTTACAATTTTGGCTACCAGTGTACATCCCTAACGGATGATCCCTTGAGGCTCTTTTTAACCAAACCAATGAGAACAATTAGTGTCTAAGAATAGTAAGTTTAAGTTCTATCTGTATCCTAAAGGAAGCTTTTAATTGGTTCATCATTGGTGGCACGTGGGCAACACATGAGCGACATGTGAGCATTGTCACGTGGACCTCTATCTGGGGGCTCTACAATACGTTGTAACTTGTTAACTTTCTTGATGCACATAGGCCTATATACTGTCTTGAGATATGCCTTCACATCCCGTTTTTGCGAAGATAAGGCTTGATAGGACAGACAAACTGATCTAACCAACTTGTGTTACCCTTCATGCAGGAATTGAATATGGCCCCCAGTAGCTATAGCAGTCCAGTGCGCTATCTCTGAGCTCGGGCCCATACCCTTCAATTGTTGTTCAGTTTTGACATAATTTTTTTCTCTGAAGTGCATTCTTTGCAATAAAATGATGCTTGTCTTCTTTTGCCCCAGGGCACCCTGTACCTGCACTTCCTTTGGGCTGGCCCCGTGGAGGTGATCGTGGTTGCAGTTCTCCTCTACCGCGAGCTGGGAGTGGCTGTCCTGGCAGGATTGCTCTTCGTCCTCATCCTCAGCTCCCTGCAGATGTTCTTCAGCAATATGTTTGGAAAGTTAAGGTACACATGTATATCGTATTTATCCCACAGAAATAAAAGTCACGTTTCTCCAATTAAGCATTTTGAAATGAATTGAATGTCACAAACTTATTTCACATAATTTATATTATATACTTCCCTGGTATTTTTCTACCATAGTGTTTGCTAAATTTCAGATCTTCACAATTCACAGTATAAGACATTCAATGTTTTGGACACTTGACTTTTAACAAGTTTGTGTGGTAGTCTATTGAAACAAACTTTTGCCAGTGGGCGTGTAGTTTCAGATATACATGAACATAAACTTCTCCTGGCACCATGAAATGTTGGGTCAATTCAGTCTGCTGGTTTTCATTTAGCTGAATGAAATACTTGGCACTGATATGATTATTATGTAGAAATTGTTTAAATGGCATCTGGTGGGGTTGATGCGTCCCTTCCCACATATTCTGAATCCATCCCGGGTCTTACTTTGATCCTCACCAAAATTATTTTTTCAAATTAATTGTGTTATACGACAAAGCCCAGGCAAGGATAAGAAACGATTAAGATCAATAGTTTGACTTGTCACAATATGTTATAGTGTGTCACAATATGTTACACTGTGTCGCAATGCTACAAAATACATCACAGTATGTCATGTAAGTCATAATATGATGCAATATAATGTCACATGACTTGAAAGCCGTGAAAATAAGTAATTTGATTTATAGTTTGAAAATAACTTTTACCGTTTCATAGTTCAATGACCTTTTAAGTCAACAGATATTCATAGAAATAAAACTACATAATATGATGAATTGAGTGTGATGCATAACATATTTTATTTTATTTCTTTGATATTTGTTTACCAAATGTCAATCCTACACAGATTGCGGTCACTGCTGCATATGAAGTAACGAATCATTTTATTAAACAGATTGGTTTACATTTTGTGAAATGTTAGAGACCTGTAGTTGGAATAATCTCTGTGAGCTGCATAAAAGCTTTGAGAATATGTACAGGTGAAAGACGCGTGGGAGGAGGAGAATTCTGGAAAGCTTGCATCTTTGCATTGTGGTGTCAGATGCACATAAAGCATGGGAAATCCCTGTGTTTTAAGAGAAAACTCTAGTGACAATGGTGGCTTTCTGTGGGCTTAGCATTTCGGTATTAAAGAGAAAGTTGCAGATGCAAATTCACTACAATGCAAATCCAAACTTTCTTGTCATTCATCTGTTTGCAACAACAGATCACGTGTTGGGAAACAGTGTAGTAGGAACCTGTTCAAAATGGTAACCTGGATTGGATACGTATCCAGTTATTTTAAATGCATATATATCAAATTTATGACAATTTCACCTATTGTGATGCAGCTAATGCTGATTGAAAGAATTAACAGACAGTCTTGGGCATTATGCACACTCATTGTTATTGCACAGTCAACATGCGACGATATGGTAGCGTTTCACAATGTTATTAAAAAACCCCAATGTTGTGTTCACGTTTAGGCAGCATAATTTATACCATACATTTCTATGTGACCAACAGATGAACCTTCCACCAACTAGCAATGTTTACATGTTTACGTTGTGTGTCCATTGGGCAGTCTTTCGACACCATACCTCCGAGAACGAGGATCAAATATTTACGTTTCATAACTAAAAATTTCTAATCGGATGACATACGAAGAACAGATTTTTAAAAGCATTAAAAAAAGGATATGTCATAAAGTACAAACAAATAACCTCTTGAATGCTATCTGGCAGTTTCAATTCATGGTTGAAATACTAAAGGTTGCAGAAGGTTGTGATTAAAATTATTGTTGTTGCAGAACTAAAGTCGCACATTGGACGGACGAAAGAATACTCACGATGAACGAAGTGATTTCCGGGATGAGGGTCATCAAGATGTACGGATGGGAGGAGTCATTTGCTAACCTCGTCAACTCGTTGAGAAAGTAAATAATTCAACCTTTGTTGTCAGATCTAATTTAGCATCATCAATTTATCCTGTCATTATTTATTGACACTTTTCGTTGTTCAGAAAGGAAATGGGGATGATTAAAAGGACCTTCCACATTCGAGGACAGACTCAAGCGGCGTACTTCATTTCTTCTAAACTAGTTGGTTATGTCATCATGACAACCTACGCGTTGCTCGGCAACATCATCCTAGCCGAAAAGACTTTCAAAATGGTTGCCTGGCTAGAGCTGGTTCGAGTTGACTTGTTCCTCTTCATCCCCCTGGCGGTGCAAATGGGAACTGAACTCTGTTCTTCCTTGAGACGGATACAGGTATTGCTTCAACAATGATAAATAGATTGTTTTGTAGTAGATATGGCATAATGAAAGATCCCTGACGGAACCGGTATGTCATCTACCCTGTTCCCGGAAATTCCAAAATGAGGTAAATGTGACACAAAAGGCTGCTAATTTTCTTTACTCTACAGTTTACGGTTACATATGGTTCAAAATCTTTGGTAAAGTTTACAAGTGAAACACCCTTCCCATTGAGTTTACATTGGCCAAGTGTTTCATTCACTTGCAGAAGACTTGTAACGTGGAGTATAGCAAAGAAAATTGGCAGCCATTTTTATCAGTTGAGAATCCATGTTCACATAACAGTTAGGTTGAGGATGTTTGAGAAGGACTCTTATCTTGCAACACCACCTAATTTACTTCCTGACAAGCAGCACAGTGACTGCACTCTAGATGTATGTGCAGAAATATGTATGCTTCTTTACCATTGTCTTCTCTTAGGAATTTCTCTGGTTAGAAGAGTTCAGTGATGACCAAAATTCCAGATCTCCCATCCTTCCTGGCGCTGTGTCATTTTCGGACTTGAGTGCAGTTTGGACCATTGCAGACGCTGGAGGACAGGACAACAAAGCGCTAACAAACGATGCTGGAAAAACTGCAGACAAGATAGTGGGTGTATAGTTTCTTGTTGCTTCATTCACAAGTGTAGCAATTCACTTATATATGTCACTTTTCTACTGTTCGGTTGTTAGTGAAACTGAAAATATTGACACCATGGACCATGGTTTTTGAAATCATTGTGGAAGAAATTCATATATGTGCTATCAGATCTAGATACGTCTTGGTAAAAAAATCAACCCAATAGTTATTTGTTCAGGATATAGGAGATTAAAATTTGTGTATGTAAAATTGAATACACCTTCATTATGAAGTGGATCTATTAATGGGATTGGGTCCATATGAGAGTAACATGATCTTCAAGTTCTGTCATTGCCAAGGTAACAATCGGTTGCCAAGGTGATTGTTCCTCTGGAAGGTCACACTCCCTCCACTCCCACATGTGTCTACAATTGGTCGTGACTCCCCTGATTGCTCCTCCGAACTTCCTTTCTTGCCTTTCGTGTAATGTATTTTCATATTGCACACATGTGATATTTTGCTTTACTCGACCTAATTCAATCACTGAAGAGGTTAATCGTGATGGCTGATAGTCATTTGAAAGTGCACTGCCCCCAGCATAGGCCTATTGTGTTCTTATTACATTTCATTAAAATGTCCTTATATGTTATTATATGTGTGATTGTGTGTCAAATGTATGTTGCAAACTAAATTTGTCTATTTCTAGCCTTATGCATTTGCACCAAAACCGATATAAGATGTACCGCTCTGAGCCTCTCTCTCAATTATACAGTTGCGGACAAAAATATTCATACTGCTGAGTATTCTGCACATAACTGCATGGTATTTACTCTGGATTCAGGGATGCGAGGAGAAAATTTTCAATTTTAAGTCATTGCCCTAATCAATTGTCTTTGTCAAGCACTCCAAACTTAAGCACATCTCTGTTTTCAAGCTCAGGGGGCACACAAACGTAAAATCTCAGCATGACAAAAGTATTCATACAGGTCGAACACGCTGGGTATAAAGTGCATCAAAAGCTTGAATTTATGTTCAAAATAATTTGTAACTTTCTGTGGCTTCTTTGGATAACCTCCTTAGAAGTCCTGAGTGCTTTTTCGGGTGATTTTATCTGTTTTGGTTGACCCATACCACCCTATAGAGCTGGTATCATTTTACCATTAAATGTATGTATATGAAACTTCTGCAAAGATGCTCACTAAGCCAAGCTAAATGCTCACTCACAGTAAAATTTGGTTTTGTGGCTTGCTTTTATCATTAGTGCAAACTCTCATTTGGACTAAAATTAACTTGTGGCATGCAGGTAATGATTTTCACATGATGCAAAAGACCTAGGATAAAAATTGGCCAAGGCCCAATGCTATTTCAATGGGCAAAACTTTGAAGACTTTTGGTACCTATGTCTAAATCTTGTCAAACCAAATGCAACTTCTTGTAGTTTACATCAGGCACAACCTATTGCATAAAGAAAACTATGATGGACCATTTGAAGAAATGAGGTTATTTTTCATGGACTTATTGCCATATTTTGAGAAATGTCATATACATTTAATGGTATAATGATACCAGCGATATAGGGTGGTATGGGTCAACAAACACGGATAAAAACACCCAAAAAAGCATTCAGAACTTCTAAGGAGGTTATCCAAAGAAGCCACAGAAAGTTACAAATTATTTTGAACATAAATTCAAGCTTTTGATGCACTTTATACCCACCATGTTCGAGCTGTATGAATACTTTTGTCATGCTGAGATTTTACGTTTGTGTGCCCCCTGAGCTTGAAAACAGAGATATGTTTTTAAGTTTGCAGTGCTTGACAATGACAATTGATTAGGGCAATGACTTAAAAGTGACATTTTTCTCCTTGCATCCCTGAATCAAGAGTAAATACCATGCAGTTATGTACAGAATACTCAGCTGTATGAATATTTTTGTCCGCAACTGTATTTTATTGACAAAAGAAAATATGAAAAAAATATTGTGCCCTAAATAAACATGTCACCTTTCGGCAGAAAATATTTAGGGTTACTGGCATGTTGGTTCGTTGGACAATGATATAACATGGAGTAGAAGGAGGGGGTTGCATCCGGTGGGATGGTTGTCTTAGGAACGATGTTCCTTAGAGAGACCACTGTACCTTACTTCCTTGTCTCCTGTTTATGAGAATTAAACTTTCCCAAGTGTTTTGTTAAAAATACTTCCATCTATGTTTCAGGAACATTCCTTCTCACTTTCTAACATCACATTCAACATTAAACCGGTGAGTGTATATTTTTCAAAGCTGTCTTTGCAAGTGGAGGACTGCGTCAAATTCAATCCGGCAGTTCTCGGTGACTCCTTTGTAATTCTAAGAGGGTGTGGGAGGCCATTGTGCATTATTAAGTGGTAGCGGTCTCAGCGACAGTCAGGGATAACGCAGAGAGCAACTCTATTACTGGAACTTTCATGTGCTAAAAGTAGACCAGAGCCACGACTACTGACATTGCCTTTACAATGTCAGATATTAAGAAATGGTGTGGGTTGGTATACTTTCAGTTGCACGCAATGTTATTAACAAATATGATTCGATGATGAATGCATTTTGTAGTCTTATATTCACAGCAGTTTCTGGGAATGAATATTTCGGAAGCGGACTTTTAAAAGGATTGGTCACAGAGATATCTTCAGTTGATATTTAACCATAAAATCCTTGTGTTAAATAGTCAATAGAGACGTAGTTATTCATGATTACCTGGTTCCTTTTTTCCTCATTTCCCCAGGATTCCCACTCCACTTATTAATGCTAGAATAATAGGATATCATCTTACTTTTTCTCAAGGGAGAGCTGGTGGCCGTGGTGGGATCAGTGGGCTGCGGCAAGACCTCTTTGTTGATGGCAGTATTAGGGGAATTGGAGGTCATTTGCGGTTCAGTGCTGGCCCCTGGTGACAAGTCCTACACCCCCCAAGAACCCTGGATGTTCTCAGGAACCGTGAGGGACAACATCCTCTTTGGGTCGCCTTATGATGCTGAGAAATACGGTGCTGTTGTCAAAGCGTGTGCTCTATTGACGGTAAGTTTTTTTACATTTGCCATGGGATGTATGCATTCATTCCTGTCCGATTGGCTGTCAGTCTAATGCGTTGTACGTTGTATCTAAGAAGATGGAGCCACTGTTTTTCAAAATACAGAAACTTTGCCATAATTTACCATGCTGAAAAAGGGGTGATTTGAATTTGGTGAAGACATCTGAAGGAGGTGAAGCATTTATACACTCAACACAAAAGATTCTCGATGGTATATATAAAGAACCCACAGCCGAAAAAAGGTTTTTAATTTTTTAAGGGTTCAATTGAATCGAAAAGGTTCAATATTTGGTGAGAAGGGCCTATGATAGGACCCTATGTTCCAACTTGAGAGAAAGGGGTTCCATTGTGGGAGTACAACTGGATTATCTAAATGTTTGTTTGCTGTTGGAACCTTTTTAAAAGTTGAGTAATGAGCCTTTTAGGGTCCCTTATCTATACCAGCTTACAGAACCATTAAAGGTTCCATATAAAACCTTTTTGTTAAGAGTGTAATTTCATTTATGCTGATGCTTATGCCCTGCTGTTACTGGAGCTAAGGCCACTCATGATCACCAATGTAAGACTAGGGCTGCAAGTGTAGCTTGGGTGGACTATGCACTCTTAAAGAGTGCTGCTTTCTCGTTGTTTGTCTTTGTGTATTTCTTTATCTTGAAATACCCATTGATAGTGCAACTGGCATGCCTTACTAGTGCACGGATAGATTAAAGGTTACCTGGTCTGCATATAGTGTTCTTTACAATAACTCTTTTGGTAGTATCATCATTCCAAGAATAGAGAAGTTTATCTTACTGAGTCGTAGATCCGCGTGTTATACTTGTTGCTGAAAAATACTGACAGCAACAGATAGCGTCCTATTTGCACTGTTTCTGTTTATTTTTAGGACTTTGACAACATGATTAGCGGAGACCTAACAACTGTGGGCGAAAGAGGACTTTCTTTGAGCGGAGGGCAGAAGGCGCGTATTAATTTGGCAAGGTCAGGTCATCACAGGTCAAGGTCATATGTGGATCAAAAGCCCTAAATAGATCCTTGGCTGCCTTTGATGTTAAGCTAAATGTTGTTTATTTTGGGATTGGGTGTGACCTGTCTAATGCTCTTCTCTTTTTTGCCTCTCAAAAGTGACATAAATACATTGTCATATATCTATATTTGGCCTCCTTCTATTTATAACTGTCTGCTAATGAATGTGGTTCAAATAACAATGAAAAAAACATTGTTACAGAGCTGAGGCCAGGCCTTGATTCATTGATAAATTTGTTTTTTTATCACCCGATTTAAACTTTACGTCATTAGAATCGTGTTTCATGAAAATATGTGCTCAACTCATGCTTAAAGTTTTAAAATATGTCAGTGGTGACGCCATTCTTTAAAATATTTGGGTAAGTCCCATGGATTCTAAAAATCTGATCTCTCTATTAACATATTCTCTGCACTGACTGTAATCTGTGTGTTTTTGTGTTAAGAGCAGTTTACAGAGAGGCTGACATCTACTTGATGGACGATCCCTTAAGCGCAGTTGACAGCAAGGTTGGAAAACATCTCTTTGACAAGTGAAGTATCTTTTACCTATCTGTCTGTCTGTCTACCTGGACCTTTAGTTTTGGTAGGTCGTTAACTCCCCAAAACTGGCTTTCTGTACATAAACCTTCCACGGCTGTTTGAAGCAGTAGTCGCAATGTGAAATATATTCCCGCTGAGTTCCCGGTTGTCAGCAATGATATCAAATGCTCCTGTCATCCTTTTATTTCACCATTAGTAACCAATATATCAACTAAGTCTGATTAGGGATCTTAAAAGTAAATAGCAGGAAGTCAAAAAGTCCATATATTTGTTTTCGTATGGTTCATCTTGTTCAAGGTTCACCTGGAGTTATATGTCTTTCTCACTCTCACTTAGCAACTTTACTTTAATTTCGAAACCGTAAAAAAAAAAGTATTCCTCCACTGCCTATTACCTAGTATCAGGTCATATATTACAGTGGCGGATCCAGACACGATAGTCTAGGGGGGGCCCGGACGACGGCGGACGTGTTTCAGCATTCGCGGGCCCGCGTTAGCGAAATTTTTCTTCAAAATGCTACTATTAATCTTGATGGTCTAGGGGGGGCCCGGGCCCCCTAGGCCCCCCCTGTATCCGCCACTGTTGGAAATGGAGGTTTATAATAACCTGGTGGTAGAATGCGTCATTAAAGGACGTAGAACATCCTTCCTTTCTCTTCTCCTCCTCTCCTAACACTTGTACTGATGAAACCAAGAATCTCGAAAGATAACCTTAAAAGGCAATTCACCCATTTCAGATGCATACGCGGCTACTTAGAGAAGAAAACGAGAATTCTAGCCACTCACCAGTTGCAGTACCTGAAGAAGGCGGACAAGATAGTCGTCATGAGACGCGT
The DNA here is from genome assembly GCA_026936325.1 of Platynereis dumerilii. Taxonomy (NCBI): domain Eukaryota; kingdom Metazoa; phylum Annelida; class Polychaeta; order Phyllodocida; family Nereididae; genus Platynereis; species Platynereis dumerilii. The sequence continues at coordinate 235,595 of JAPTHN010000029.1, forward strand.
GAGTGGAATTCTGTGAATTGCCACTTCGGCTATATTATGTTGCACAATTCAGTGTAATAATTATATGTCATGTGACTTTGAGGAATACAATACGTGTTCTGTAATTTATTATGTTTCTAAGGTAATTAGCAAACTCTCTTTGCTGTCAGGGGACAGTATAATGTCAGTATCAGGCTCATAAAGGAACTCAATATTTGACTTATCATTGGTAAAAAAATTATATAAAAAGCTAAAGCACAACCTGAACCTATGTTACAACATAAAACTCTCTCAAGTTCATTTGAGGAATACAACACCTGTTCTGTAATTTACTATGTTTCTAAGATGATTAACACACTCTCTTTGCTGTCAGGGGAGAGTATAATGTCAGTATCAGGCTCAAGCCCACTAGGTAATTGCTTATGTAAATTTTCCATTGTCGAAGCAACCATGACCGCCGGCTCAGATTGCACTCACTAGTTAATTGTTCTAATTCGGTCTTGTCTTATGAAAGGTATTTATTCATCCTCTCCATGCCGAACACAACTCTATTACATGCAGTTAACCTGATTGACCACAGATGATTTCCTGCTACTAAGAAGCGTAGGTTGTGGCCAATGTGAAAATGCATCACATAATAATAAGCCCAATTCTGCCCAAATTAATGAAGTGATAATGAAGTTCTGCGAAGTTCCTTCAGCCCCAATTTGTTCATGACTTAAGATAATTTCCACTTTAAATGCACTAGTAGTTGTTGTTGTTGTTAGATGTTTATTTAAGTGACATATGCGTACAGTGGATAATTTAAGAAAATACAATATCAACAATTCTAAAATTTAAATTGAATTATCTACATCCGCATCCAGCCCACTGGGCTTACAAGTCACTTTAGTATCATATTTTACTGTTATGAGTGGCGCGCCAACAATAATTATTAGTAAGCAGATAATAGAAACAGGTTTAGGTTGTCATAACATAAAGTCGATGTCAAATTCTGTGTGAGCCGAATCAGAAGCCTAATCGGTAAATATGCCCATTGTCCCCATTCATTAAATTTTAAACTTATATATGGTAAATAACTAAAAAGTTATAAAAACTGCAGCCTTCTGCTATTTTCCTTGTTATTGAATAATTTAGGACTAAATTCCCTGGAGATATAAATAATTTATTTTAATGTGAAAACCATGAAAATAACATGAGCTAACATGAAGGATGGAAGGAAAGTTGAAGGTTGAAGGAAACTCCATTCACTACACTCCTGGGCAAAAAAAATGGACCTTCGTAGAATTTACGTCATTTCAAAATGCTTTGATTTTTATGGGAAATACACAGCAACAAAGCTTCATTTCCTGTCAGTCAATCAATAACGACATTATCTTAGTGTGGAATTGTGTTTTATTTTAAATTTTTAAGCAGCACTGTCTTTTGGCTACGCTTCTTGACAACTTTGTGCACCGCAAAATGTCCATTTTTTCCTTTCATATTTCACTGCTTTCAAAGGCTCCTCTGCGTTGCTGATTTTCTGTACTATTACATTAACATCAAAAGTAAAAAGCAAAAGCATTTCCATACTAAGATAAAATTGCTATTGATTGACTGACAAGAAATCGGTCTTGCCGTTTTGTATTGAAACAATATGAAATTCTATAAAGGTCCATTTTTTTTGCCCAGGAGTGTACTTATAACTGTTCTTATCCTTCCAGAAAGTATATGTATGTAGAATAATATATTATGAAAAATCTAGCAAAATCGTTGTGTGACCACATACTGCTGGGGCATCGTGATTGGCTATAGTGTCAGAATAGCCATATATAATTGTGTGACACAGGATGACAGTGATTAATATTAATGGCCTTATTGAACATTGCACTATCTTTTGAAGGGAGAAGTGGTCGCCTACGGCAGTTACCTGGAACTGCAAGGGGTTAATTTTGATGATGTCACAAAAGAAGAAGAAGATCCACGAGAAGGCGTCAGACGTCGCAGTTCGACCAAATCTGCCATCAGCACTGCTAGCAGCTACGTGCAGGCTGGACAAGTGGTTTTCAAGGTCTGTCCTATGCTACATTTTATCAGGTCTTGAGTAGGTTTGCTGAAGTGTGGACTTTTTAAAAGTTCTTTGAAATTGTGCTGTCGAAATTAAAGTCACTGGGTTCTTGTTTCGGTTCCTGGTTGATGTCTTGTAGTTGTGAGATGGTTACTTAGTCTAGTCTCTGACGAAATACGATAATTTATATTACCCATTATTAATGTGCATTGTTGCACTGCTGTCGTAGACTTAAAATAAACCGTCAATGTTCTCTCTTACCCATCAATATCATTTAGTATATTTATCAATAAAGTTTGTTTCCATTGACACCGTACCAAGGAAGGAGACGACATTGAACCGGTGCGGGAAGAGGAGCTTGCCCAAGGAACAGTCAAGTGGTCAACCTACGGGCGGTACTTCAAGGCGGGACATGGCATCTTCATTGTGCCTCTGCTCATTTTGTTCGCCATTGCTGTACAGGTATCAGTTTAATTCTTAATCCGATTTCAAGTTACTTACACCGAACTAACTTAGCAACCGGATCTTTTTGTACTTTGCTTCACTCATTAATAAGCCACTTTAATTCCCAAACACTTATGAAATCGTCTCTTTTAATCATGTCTTTTCATTTCCAGGTTGCTTATACAATGACAGACTGGTGGCTTGCAACTTGGTGAGTGGAAATAATCTTTCAATATAGATCATGAGCTTATGGTTGTTGTTAATATTACCCTTGCATGAAAAGAGATAGGTGACATGAAGGTTTCTAGGAGCCTCATAGGAACCTTTGTCATTGCCAGTCGAATATCTTATTCAGAAATTATTACGTCATGCACATTTGGCTTTTTTGTGATCTGTCTTAACATACCGCATTCTAAAAAAGGAACAGAAGACCTTCACATAATTCCAAAGAACACTTTCGAGACATTCCGGTCAGAACATCTTTGAAGCTACATCAATGAGCCGGCGGAACATGTGTAGTTGGCTTTTGGGCTATTTATACCTCCACATCTATTTATATACATCAAAGGGCTATGTTTATATCAGAAGCAGTTTTCATTTCAAAAGTCTTTTCCCACCTTTCATGTTTCTGCACAGGTCCCGCGACAATCTTCGTTACTATGGCAACCAGACAACCAGTGACCTCCGGGCCCCTTTCCTGCTGGACCACGTGATTGTCTACACCGTTGTGGTTGGACTGTTGCTAGTCTTCAACGTCTCAAGATCTGCCTTCTTCTACACCATGGTCGGCACATCTTGCCAGGTCCTCCATGACACCATGTTCTCTCGCCTCATCCGGGCTCCCATTACTTTCTTTGAGAAAAACCCTGTTGGTGAGCAAGTAAACACTTTTCCAGAATGAATAGAACCGAGATCTGTTACAGTCAAAGAATGACCAGTAATGATATTTTACTTTCAACAGCATGTAATAAACGGTCATTATTTGAAGAAAATTGTGATCAAATTACCCTCTATCGGCACTGATAATAAATCTATTTTAAAAAGGTTTTAATTTAAACGAATCTTACAGCTAATTCTACCCAATAGCTTTCTGCTGTATTGAGACTTGGGAAAGGTCAAGCTCGTGCCTGGTATGAGTGGGAGGGGCTACTTGCAATTGAAAGGTGAATTCATTCCAGCCACTACTCCCACTGCTGATATGTGTTATTTATATAATATGTTGTGCCGAGTATGAAATATATTTTAAAATGTCATGGAATATATGTGCATTTGAAGACAGTTCTTCTGTTTACTGAAGATAGGCCTATTCTGCATATGCACAAGTTTCTGGAATCAATTGCTGCAATGAAAAAATATAACATAATTTTGTCTATTTGTGTATGTTGTTATTTTTAATGTAATCCTGCACATTCTAATTGCATGGTCCTTATTTTCTCAATTTCCAACACCAGGAAGAATTTTGAACAGATTTTCCAGAGACATGGGCTTCATGGATGATACTCTGCCCCTGGCCTACCATGAAGTCTCATTTGTACGTAAACCAACATTCCATTTTTCACTTATTGTTCTGATGCACTGCTAGGCCTAAACATCTCATTAAGGTGTAAGTTGTATATGATAGGACGAAACAAATGTCCATTACATTCTCTTTTCACAAACAAGCTCTCCTACGGTGACCCATTTTTTCACAACACTGACATTATTCCTAGTTCTGCTATGCTCTATCTGTCTGACCGCAATCCCTGTTTTTGTAGTCTTGGTCATTGACCGATTTGTAAGGTTTCAATGTTAACTCAGAAGTGATAGATAAAGTTGATGTCAATTCCTAAGTATTGTACGCATATAGTCTTAGCATTCATGTTTACGTTATTTTAAAAGAATACATGGAGGTTGTTGCATATCAAATTATGTCTCTCCATGTTACTTATCAGTCTCATTTGTCATTTTTTGCTATCTGCTATAAAGAGGCATGATTCTGTATCAAGAAAGAACTCGGTCTTAAATCTAACAAGAATGTGACAGGTATAGAAACAAATAAATTCTTCCAAACATGTGCACGAGCGTATGGGTCAACACATCTTTGAAAGATTTGTCAAGCAAATATTATAGAAATGCCACTGCAACACAAATGTGGAATATGATTGATCTACACACGTATCTATCTCTCTGTCTAGCCATCCATCTGCATTGATCTATCTATATGTACAGTGTATCTTTTTCAGTTCTTGGTCCTTTTCGTGGGCACCATGATAGTCAGTGTTGTCATCAACTATTGGGTGATAATACCCACAGTTCCCGTTGTGGCGTTGATGATTTTCTTGAGATACTTTGCCATCAGGTCAACCAGGGCGATCAAACGAGTGGAGGCAACATGTAGGTTGACATCTTTGTACAAGTAGTTTCTTGTTTTTCATATTCAAAGATTGATATTTTTGACACAATTCGGTAGATTTTTAGCCTTTTTTCCTAGACTGTGTGAAATGAGAGTGTACCCGTGCTAGGCTCTATGTTTCCAAGACCCTATAGATGTTCCCCAAGCAATATGTTCCTCGTGATGACCCTGTGGAATGAGTTCTAGTCCTCCAGTGTATTTGACATGGCATTGTGTGGAAAAGATTGTTGAAAGTTTAACTTCGTAATGTGGTGAAGTTTTTAGCTATTCGGTGTTTACATAACTTCATGTGACAAATCTTCTTTGAAAATGTTTTAGGTAGAAGTCCTGTGTACAACCAACTATCGTCTGCTCTGCAGGGCCTCCCTGTAATCCGGGCTTTCAAGATGACGTCATCATTAGAAGGGGAATTCCATAGTGTGCAGGACAGGCACACCTCGGCCTGGCTCATGTACCTCAGTAGCTACAGGTGGCTGGGAGTCAGGATCGACTGGATTGTGGCCTCTTATTTGGCTGGGGTCATTTTGGCTGCTATGCTTTTGCCTTCTTCTGGTATGATTATTTGGTTCAACTCATGTTTCCACCTGCAATTCCTTGACCCATAGTTAAATTTATAAACAAAAGCTAACATTGCAATCAGTCCCATTGAAAAATAACATCAAACGTGCATTTTCGGTTCGCCGCCCTGGCATTTATGAAAAATAAAAAGTGTATTATGTGTTCAATATATTTTTCACATTCTGTGATTTCATGAATATGAGGGAAGTTGCTGGAAAAGATGCACTTAAGAGTATTACTGATGTGATTCATCTATTCATAGACGATGTTTTGTCTGATTGCGTTTTTGCAGCCATAGATGGAGGCCTTATAGGATTATCACTCAGCTACATCCTGGCACTTTTTGGAGTCCTCCAGTACATCGTTAGGCAGAGTGCTGAGTTGGAGAACCTGGTGAGCGCATTGCTGACATGCAGTTTTTTTTAAATATTCTGGAAACTGTTAATGTGAATTTGAATTATGTAGAATATGTACATGTAAGCACTGCTTGCACTCTGAGACATTATATGTATATATGCGCAATTGCGCATAATAGGCCTCTACTGGCTAGTTGAACCAAAATGCTACATTGCAAAATTAAAAATATATATAATTTTGTGATGATTTCATCATTTTAAAAAGTCCTTGATATTGTTTACGAAGTGCGGTCAATTCCATCTTGGCATTATACCACTGCAAGATAAAAGTTATGCATATGCTGTGCAGCCAAGAAGCTCAGGAGGTATGGTTAATATGATGGTTCCATGGTGTAAAGCACCCAAAAACAGGATCACAAACAATAAATCACAGAACCGAGAAAAAATTTTGGTTGTGATACAAAATGGCTGACAAAGGGCTCTTTTCAGAAAACATATTTTTTGCTGTTGACCGTTATCAGTAGAAGATATGCCGTTTAATATGAGCTTAAATCAATCCTGAAAGTTGCAAGCACACAATTCTTTGACAATTGAATTCACAGTGAATTCAGTGTGTCCCCAATACCACAATATGAAAGGGATAAATCTATTGGTGTGGCACAGGTGGGAAAAACCAGCTTAAGGTTGTAGAGTGACTTATGTCCATATGTTAAGTGTATCAATGAAATCTGCCTGTCACAGGGAGCCAGGGTTAACCGGGAATAAACAAAAAGATGCTAGACCCAGAAAAACAAGCAGAGCTCAAGATACCCATCATTGATATGAAAGAATGTTTCTTGATGTTGTGGGTGATGCTCCAGATGACAGGACGTTGCAACCTTGCAATGAACCCCAGGACCATTATCTTTAGTGTTTATAGTTAATTTTAAGTCAAGCTTTTGTTGGGTAGAACCTTACATTGAGCCCACAGATGAGATTCTTGAGAGCACGGCATATGCATAACTTCTGTCTTTCAGTGTATAATATCCAAAGGTCAAGTCTGTTCCCACTTGATGTATGACAAGATGATGAAATGAAATTCATGTGGTCGTTGTTTTCAGGAAGCTTAATTCAAGTGTTCATTAACTGTATATCTAGAGGGCTATTTATAACTGTTTTAATTAAATGTCAAGCTACCTGTGGTTTTCTCTGTTAATGCCTTGTTGTGATAATTCCTTCTCTTTTACCACAGATGACGTCAGTGGAGCGCATCCTTGAATACACAACCTTGCCACAGGAAGTGGGGGAAGCGGAAGCGACGGTGTTTCCCCCTAGTGGAGGGTCTGGCCCTGGTGGCGGAGAGTGGCCCAAGAATGGCGCCCTGGCTTTTCACGGCATGTCCTTGCACTACGATGAGGCGGAGGAGCCGGCCTTGAATAAGATCAGCCTCAACATCAAGGCCAAGGAGAAGGTTCGTCTGCTGCCTCCCAGGGACGTGCAATGTGGAAATGTCTGTGTTAAATGTACAGAGCAGTGTAAATATTTGAAGTGGCGTGTTCAATATGCAGTGCAGAGTAAATATTTGAAGTATTCTCTCCTAAATATGCAGTCCAGTGCATTAGGATCATTAGTATGTCCCGTTATGCATCCTTCACTTCACACAACACGCTCACATGCTCCTCTTTTTCTTGGCACTCGTCTTGTAAATACGTACATAAAGATATTGTCAGTGTTTAACTTATGCACAAGGGATAAGTTAGAGAGGTTTCGCTACACCTATATGGGAGTCGTGAACGTAGGGGCTGCCATGACAACTATATTATGTGGAGGGGGGCTACTCAACCAACTTTTACTTACAGATGTGCCACGGCAATTCTGGAAACCAGAACCATTCTGATCTAGAAACCAACGTCAAAACCATAAACCATTCTAATCATTCAGTTAGCTAAGTTTGGCAACCAATTTAATCTTTATGCTTTTATATTTAAAACCATTTTTTCAAGTCGATCCTAATGATACCAAACATGTTGGGGTTGCAGAAACCAGAACCAAATTAATCAAAATTGTAAAAAAAACCAAATACAATTTTAATCCAAAAAGGCCAAAAAACCAGAAACAGGAACAAAACCACTCTTTGTAATTTTTACAATCATTACGTAACTGGGCATCAGTGGAGGGTTCATGGGGAAAGGAAAATGAGTCATGATAATAGAAACTGTATTGCTTGGAAAGTTGTACATGCTGCATAGTTTTGCAAAATGTCATTTGATATACATCTGCATTTTACAGTGCCCTCATTCTTGGGCCCAAGGATGTCATCCAGATATACTCGTCCTCCTAAATATTCCTATAATCATGAATATCCAAACTGTTAATGGCATTTTAATGGAGATTTTGATGAGCAGTAACCTTACACGTTGTATCAGCATGTGAATCTGTCTTATAAAAATCCATTTACAGTGTAACTATAAAAAATATCTTTCATATTAGTAGTTTCAGAACTTCAAACATGGGGGCCTTTTTCAGATCGTTTTTTATGTTTTTAGCCAGTCATTGACATGCATTACAGTTGAAGAATAACGAATAATTACATTTAGTGGTTTGTGGCCATCAATGATGTGTGCAAGTTTACTTTATTCCTTCTCTTTGAAATCGCAGGTTGGAATAGTGGGCCGCACTGGGGCAGGGAAAAGTTCTGTCTTTGTGGCTCTTCTTCGATTGGTGGAACCATCAGGGAAGATCATGCTGGACGGAGTCAATGTGTGTGACATTCCCCTTAAATTACTGCGCAAGAGCATATCTGTCATTCCCCAGGCAAGTCAACGCAATAGTTCAAGTTCAATTTTTTGTATGAAGACATTTTCAAATGTGCAGAATTGTGCATTTCCCATCAGGCGTCCAATTGTGTTAGTCGACCCGCTGGTCCTTCCGTCAGTCTTAATTAACAGCTCCAAGTTATTATGCTTATCTCTTGCTGAGCAGCCGCTTTTAGAAGCGAAAATTCAGATATATATATAAATAAATCAAAGTGGTAATCATTTATTAAAACTCATGCACAAATATGTGCCGCTCAGCTTTCAAAAAAATATTCTCTCTAAGTTGTAAATTGATGACCTTAATTAGAATTTTGTGGTGTACTTACAATTTCGGACAGATTAATTTTAACGTCACCAGTTTGAATATATAGTTTTCCGTTAATTTGGCTTTCTTTGGTTTAGGATCCAGTTTTATTCCGAGGGACCATGAGACGGAACCTGGACCCATTTTCTGATTACAATGATGGAGACCTGTGGAGGGTGCTGGAACAAGTAAGAAGATGATTGTGGAAGAGCTGGGCACAAGTTGGCAGGATGATGTTTGCAAGAGTTAATGGTTTCAAAATTGAAGAAATGACTTTAGGTGAAATAAGAGGCACACCAGATAAGAGTTCCTCTCTAGCAGCCAGGAGTGGTGTTTCTGTGACACAGGCCTTTAGAGTCAAACTCTGCCTCTGCACTATAGACTCTGGTAGTGACACTGATACAGAAGTTCAATTTGTTATTGCATCTAACATAGCTGTTCTGGTGCTTTTGGGGTAACCGACAATTATGCTTAAATCAAGGTGAGACAAAAGTAAAATCTAGTTTTTTCCATTCGCAATGTCTCAGTTTGCCTTCCACCTCCACGAAAACAAGGTTATTCAGACTGTGAGACAGGTATAGAAGGTCTAAGCTCTTACATGTAACAAACTGCCAGATCAAAACAGACAGTACCGAATGACCTGTACATTGCTACATTGTATATAAGTGTTATTCCCTGCATCTCTCACTCGAGTACTTCTGAGAAAGCCAAATGGATTTGCCACAAAAATCAGTGCAAGCAAAAAGCCAACAACCTGAGAACTTGCAAACAATAAAAGTAGTGTGACACAAAAGCCGCGTTATGACATTCATGTCCTTGCACAAAACTAATGAGAAATGCGTGGCCTTGAGATTCTTATGTGAAGATTTCGCTCTGACAGTGGCTTGTGTTACACGTGCAAGTGTATAACTGAATAAAAGCTGCATTATTTGACCATTGTATTTCTTTAGTCTTTATAAATCGATTCTTGAAAGTTGATAATATTTTTCACTGATTAGTTCACATGAATTACATTACGAAGCTGTGTCAATGAAAATATTAAAAATATTTATTTTCGGTATAAGCTTAAAGTTGAATCCCATACTTAGCAAGAAATCAAAAATCCATGAGATATTCATGAAACTTTGCCAAAAAGTTCTTCAAAAAGAAAGCTTTCCAACGTAAAAAAAAATAGGGGGCTATCCAACACAATTTTTGAACTATGATCTTTTCAAAATCTTATGTCATTACATTAAAACATACAGTAAAATACTAAAAGAGCGTGGGATTTATAACGAAAAGCAGCGAAACTCAAACATTACCCATGAAATATTTATGAAAAATTAAAGGAATATAGCTGACAATACACTTTATTGAAAAACATGTCTTTGAAGGGGGGTTACCAATGTTTTTTGAGAGTTACTTGGTGTACAATATGTGAAAATTATGAAAAACAGTTCAACAAAAATAAGTCCCCCTTAAAATAAACTTGAATATCTCAAAGATTCCTTCTCCGATTTTTATGAAAATTGGATTGAATTATAGGCCTGTATATCGACCCAAAATGTGTGCAATAATAGGTTAGTGCCATTATTCCTGGCTGAGCCAGCAGCTTTCGAGTGAGCCCACCCCTGTTTTCAAAATCGGTGGCTTTTCCAGTGCATACGAACAATTTGACAAAGTGGGGGAGCCACCAGCTGGAGTATTTTTGTTGAACTGTGGAGTACAATAGGTGGAGCAGCCGTATTCTGTGGGATTCAACTTTAATGCTCAACATTTTACCTGCTCTTTACTTTATTTTTTAATTACTGTCACACACAGAAACCAGGCAAGTTGAGTGTGGCTTTTCCAAGCACTGCTTGTCAAGCCACTGGTTTAAAAGAATAAAACACCTGACTGTGACAGCTTGATGTCAAATGTCATGGCAGTACCAGAACCTGGATTTCAACATTTGACAAGTTTGCCAAAGCGTCAGAGTCTGCATATTGCTAGTAGATGACATTATGAACTTTTAAGAGTCACAAGACATTATTTTAAGAGTTCTGTTACTTCAGAAAGTTTGGATGCCAAACTGAACTGACTTTTCCAACCCAGGCTTTTTAACACCTTTGTTTGTTTTGACATACCTATATCTAAGATTTAAAATACGTCTTTAATATAGTTGATGTAGTTGATCTATACTCCCCATGGGTTCCATGTTCATTCTTTTGGACTGTGCTGATAAACTAGCTGTATTACAACAACTGTTGCACAATCACATGAAGGCTTTTTTTTCTGTATTCTATGATTTTTTTGTTTTGGCAATTTGCAGGTGGAGTTGAGAAGCAAAATCGAGGAGATGTCCGGTGGGTTGTACGCTGAAGTGACTGAAGGCGGAAGCAACTTCAGCGTTGGCCAACGACAGCTGGTTTGTTTAGCCCGTGCCTTGCTCAGGAAGAACCATGTGCTTGTGGTGGATGAGGCTACGGCCAATGTGGACCACAGGTAGGAAATAGTAGACAAGCCAATTGACAAGCCGAGTAATAGATCTGGCGATTTGCTGTTATATCTACTGATGACTTCTGTTCAGACTTCTGTGTGAAAACTTATGTATGCCTTGTCTTGCACTGTATATCGTTACCATTATTGCAACAACTACCAATATACCGTTAAGGTTCATGTGAAACTTAAGCTCTGAATTCACAAATATGCAATTCCTTATTTATATCACAATGTCATCAATAATTCATTTCATTCCATACCAATCAATAGTTTACGTGAATATATCTGAGTTTAAATTTGGTAACTTTGTGAGACTATTGAATTGTCCAAAAGGTTACATCTTGGTGGTTGTTATATTCAATCTGAGCCATTAGACCTCCCTTCCTTTCTTCATCCCTTCTTTATATTCTTTACTTAATAATTATTCCATTTAATGGTAGTTTCCTCAAACTGACTGGAATTAATTGCCCTCCATAATCTCACAAGTGGCCAAGCGTACCACTGAAGACTGCCTTGTTGCGGCTGTAAGTATAATGCAGTTTGTGTCAATGTTAGCAGTGCAGTTTACCTGGCCAAACAGTGAGATAGTGGTAGGCAGGATTGCTCTGGAGCTGCAGAATAACAGGAATGTCGATGAATTAGGTGCTGGCCTGTTGTGTACATGTCTTTGGACTTCGATACCCTGTTATTATCTCTTTTCTGTTTAATCAACATTTGTTTTTTTATTAATTGCACCTGATGGAAATTGAGAACATAATTTGGCCCTTATCTGTGGAGGAAGTTTGGAATTGATAAGTTTTGCTGTGACTTTTACTTTCCAGAAAACTTATTTTCAGGGATGCAGATTAATCAGTTTACCTTGTGATGATGTTCATTTGGTGTTTAAATGTGTCAAAGTTAGTCTTGAGCTGACTTGCCCCATGAATCCTTTCGCTATGTGTTACTTCAAAGCTCATTGTACCAGCAAAGTAGTGAGATTTCTCAAATCTCCAAATAGCGCACAATAAATCAGGCAAGCCCATGCCTCTGATATCTCAACTTGATGTTCAGACTTTTCTTTTTGCAACACAGGACGGATACCCTGATCCAGAAGACCATCCGCGAGCAGTTTAGAGAATGTACCGTCCTCACTGTGGCACATAGACTCAACACCATCATAGACTGCGACAAAATACTGGTTGGTTGGCCTAATAATAGAACTTTGTTTGGTGTTGGGCAACTCGCTTAATCGGTTTGTGGTATAGCATGATTATTACAGTTTTGCCATTGACCAAGGCACCTTATTATAAATGATAATGATAAATATGATAAACTGCTTCACTTTCTTCGAGTCTAAAACTGAACTGAAAATAATGATATATCAACAAATAAATAAACTTACTCCATTCCTGCAAACTGTTATACCTGAGTTCTAAACATTAAAAAACATGAAAAATGTTCCCTTTGTTATCTCTTAATAAAATATGGGGTTGCTTTCAGAAAGCACAGTTATTAGGCCTGTTTAATTTGGTTCTACTGTTACTGTGTATGAGCCAACCACCAGATTGGCAATTTAGCATAATGTCATATATAAATACTACCAGGGCAACAAATATCTTGTAATGAAGCCAGTCAGAGTTCTCTAATGCCTCATGAGGAGTGCACTTCAATTTTGGTCGTGTCAATCAACTTCAGTTTTCCAGCTTGGAGGAAACCTCTGATGCAGTCTTATTTTTGGATGTTATGAGGACATTTAAGGCTAATTACATAGAGTAGAATACTATAGCTTGTGAAATGAGCTGTCCCCTATCCCTCTTCTTCTCTTTTTACCTTTGGATGTTGACTTTCTTGTAAATGTCACAATGCCTTATAAAGTATATCTATTCCATGACTTCGATGACTTGGTAATCCTGCATGTTCTCTCTCTTTCTTTTTTTTTCTTTTGCTTGCCTTGATGGACAATTTGGCTCTTAATTCGAACAGATATAGGCCTATTAAATGGTCTCTGATGTCACTCAATACAGACACAGCTTGAAAACAAAAATACCATGCCAAGAACATTGTAGGACACTGTAGGTAAGTATATGTATGTATGAATTGTATATGTGTTGAATATGGCCGCACCATACTGCCCGATAAATTAAAATTACAAATAATGAATGTCTTCAAAAAGGCAAAAACAATCTTTATCTTTATCTTTTCTTTATAACCATATATTTGTCCAGGCCCATGCTTTGTAACGCAGGATCTCAGCTATTGCTTACCTGACTTGCCTGAAACTCAGCCAGACATTCTAAATGTGTTTGATCTGTGTTTTGCCACCTCATAAGTGTGATGTGACTGTTTCCTCTTCTTTAACAACCATTTTTATAAAATAACAAGTGAACCAAGAAGGATCAAACTTCAGACATAGGTCTACTGCCCTATTGAACCTCACTCTGGGATTAAGCCCATCTCCATGGTAGGGTCACATGACAGTAGCGGATCCAGGGGGTGGGGGGGGTTTAGTGGGTACAACCCCCCCCCTTTGGCCTGTATATTTTAATGTAAAAAATTCAGGATATTTTTAGTAAATTTTCATTTGTAACCCCCCCCCCCCCTGCGACATTTTTTGGATCTGCCCCTGCACGACACAGCCATCAGTGAGCTACTGCTCCATGGGAACTGGCAGAGTGCAATTATTCTTAAATCTAGACGTATCTTCAAAGCCTACATCTAAGTTTATCAATTTTTTTTAAGCTTTTAAAACTGATAAAAAAACTAAAATGTAGGCCTACCGATTTATCAAGCAAATACGGTAAGCCAGTGTCATTATGTAATATGTAATACACCAGAGCTTATAATGAGGTTCAGGAAGATCTCAGCAGTGGTTTACCTGACTTGCCTGAAACTCTGCCACACATTCTAAATATTTTTGATCTGTGTTCTGCCATCATAAGCATGATTTGACTGGTTTCTCTCCTTGAACAACACTTAGAACAAAATCAAGAAGGACAATGCAGTTCACACATGTAGTGCTATTGAACCTCACTCTGAGAAATGACCAGCTCCATGGCAACATCATGAGCTCATATGACACTGCTGATTGATATGTCATTGTCAAATGATGCTGCTGATTGACATGGTGGCATTATAAAACTTCAAGTGCTGCTTTAAATACACTTCCTAGATGTGACACAGAAGCTCCTTTGTATATGATGGTGATATCCAGGCCTAAATGCCTTTTTGTTTAGCCTTAGTTGTTCAGAAAAATATATCAAGCAAATACGGTAATGCAATGTCATTGCATAATACTTCTTTTAATTTGGCATAAGGCCAAATATGAAATACTCCTCAGTTTGGTGACGAAACCGCTGAAGTCAGACATACTGATATTGAACCTCACTTTCACTTAGGACTGGCTCCATGACAACGTCACATGACACAGCAACCATGCAATCAAGTATATTGTGCTCAGTGCTGCTCAGTGCAGACCTGGCAGTCAAGTGACTCAAGTTCCATAATGCAGAGTGTATTTTCGCATTATAGACCTAAGTAAACAGTTGTAAAATATCTATTTAAAATGTATCTTTTTTTTTCACAAAAATACAGAGTCCATATTAATCAAGCAAATATGGTAATCCGATGTCATTGCGTAATCACTCTTATAAAGTGACTCTTGGCCAAATGGGCTCAGTTGCGTGCGAGGCACCATTGAGTAAAGGTGGTTGTTTAGTTCTGTTCAATACAAAATCCCCTGTGTCACATGGCTAGCCTAATTGGCATTTACCGTAAATGTGTTAATTATACTGGTCTCATGCTATTGCCCACCCAACATGCATGACCTTCTGTCTTAGAGATTCATAATATAAGTCTGATCTATGTTTGTATCTCATCAGAAATATATAATTATGATTTGAGAATGTTCATTTAGTACTTGAAAACATTATTAAATTTAGCAGTGAATACCTCTATAGCTAGGTATACCCTCAAATGAAGCACAATCTGCACTGATCAGTTGGGGGATCAGTTGGTTGGAACAGCAGCAGCTGCCATTCAAGCAGCACAGTAATTAAATCCCCTAAATTTGCACTTTTTGGACAATGTCTTGACCTCTTGGGCATCTAAAGACTATCAGTCACTGTTAAATAAAATATAAAGAGGCAAATTATGATTACCAAATGATCAGGGGACCAAGATGGGGGGGGGGGAGGTTGAAAAGAGGAGGGGACCAAGAGTGAGAGGGGCAAGAATGGGCATAAGAAGTGAGATGAGGTGTTACATTTGGGGGTCTAGATGAGTGCAGGATTAGACGGGTGGGTAGAAAGATGATGTGGGCAAGAAAGAGCCACACTTAGGCCTATCCTACATTTAAAAAAATTATAGACAGAGGAAATAAAAACAATATTGATAGTTAATTTTAGCATACACTCTACCCGTCGTAAGACGGGTACACTGCTAGTCTTTATAACCATATATTTGTGCAGGCCTGTGCTTTGTAACGCAGGATCTCAGCTGTTGCTTACCTGACTTGCCTGAAACTCTGCCAGACATTCTAAATATGTTTGATCTGTGTTTTGCCACCCTTAAAGCATGATTTGACTATTTTCACTCCTTTAACGACACTTTTTATGAAAAAGGAAAACCGAGAAGGACATGCAGTTCAGACATACTGCTATTGAACCTCACTTTGGAACAAGGCCTAGCTCCCTGGAAACGTCACATGACACAGCCTGGAGTCAAGGCATGCAACGTCACCAACCTCACAAGCTACTTCAACAACACTTATTACAAATTCACAAGTGAACCAAAGAAGAAGTAAATTCACACAGTTGGCTACTTTTCACATGTTCATAAATCAGACATTTATTTAAGCCTATAGGCATCTGTTGAAAAAAAAAGAGTATATAAAAAAAGTTTATCAAGCAAATATGGTAAGCCAATGTCATTGCGTAACACACTGGCCTCTTATGAAAGTGGATGGAGGCCCACAACTCCACATGGACAGTTGGGTGCAAGGCACTGTTCAGTAAAGGTCGTTTTTAGAGTTCTCTTCCACACAAACTTTCCAATAACATTTTCTAAACTTACCAAAGAAATACAAAACTCCTTTAGTAGGAACATGTGTGGTTGGCCTTAACACATACAGTATTAGTTGCAGTGTCACTGCATGCAGCCTGTCTGGCTGCTGTGTACATATAAACAATAGCGTTCAAAGCAATGTGACAATCAAACCATTTATCTGATATATCTCTATCTAGGATACATTATATTTGTCCAGGCCCATGCTTTGTAACGCAGGATCTCAGCTGTTGCTTACCTGACTTGCCTGAAACTCTGCCACATATTCTTAATATATGTCTCCTTTGTTTTGCCATCATCAAAAGTATGATTTGACTGTTTTCTCTCCTTGAACAACACTTATTATGAAATGGCAAGTGAACCCAAGGACACTAATGTCAGACATGCTGCTATTGAACCTCACTTTGGCCCAACTCCATGACAACGTTGTATGAACTGCATGACGTTATGTCACCTGACCAGCTCTGTGGACCTGGCCAGTGCTACATGTCTATGTATGTATAAGGAATGCATAGGCATACATGTACATCCAAAAGTTTCACTACTGAGAAATTAGTGTATTTAGGCCTAATTTTGGAAGCTGTTTGAAAAAGAATACATAAATTTAATATACTGAGTATATTTATCAAGCAAATATGGTAAGCCAGTTGCATTGCATCATACATGGAGCCTCTTATTTAAGTGGTTCAAAGTCCAATACTCCTCAGTTGGGTGCCAGACACCATTGAGTGAAGGTGGTTGTAGAGTTCTATTCAATACAGATTTTCTCTTAAATTTACTGAAATTGCAGTCAGAAATATATTATTTTCCTTTTTTTATCTCTACTGTACAACAACTGTATAAAGTATTTGCCATATGACTATTATTTTAGAGCATGATCTCAGCAGATTCTCAGCTGTGTTTACTGGTCAGTGGCAGATCCAGACAGTGTGGTCTGGAAATAGAAAGGGGGGGGGGCATGTTTTGGTCTAGGGGGGAGGGCATCCCTCCACTGGATATGCCACTACTGGTAAGGGGAGACCATTTGATATTTAGGTAGGGGGGGGGGTGAGAGTTTTTAAAAAATAAATCATTTCTTGCTCAGTTTGGGTGAAATAAATAAGTTCTTTTTGGACAGTCTTGAAATATGTTTATATTTTACTGTTCAACATGTTTCTATATTTTTTATCAAATTGCAATGGAATTTATATGTTCTCATGCAATAAAATATTTTGAATTTAAAATAAATAATTTCTGGTGGGGACACTTCTTAAGAAGGTGTTCCTTGATTCAGTGATGGATATTTGGGGACATTTTACTTACTGTCAGTGGCCGAATGACATTTAAAAACATAGCCTGTTTGGCATTGTTAAATAGAATATAAAAACAGGCAAATTATGATTTTCAAATGACCAGGGGACAAAGATGAGGGGTCCAGGAGTGAGGGGATGTAAGACTAGACAGGCTAAAGCCTAAAAAGGGAGCTACACTGTATGAGGGGCGCAAGACTAGATGGGCAAAATTAATGAGGCAAGATGATGTGGGCAATAAAGAGCCACACATATCCCGACATATAGAAATAATTGTGATAACCAAAGACTGAGGTAAGAATATTGACCGTACATTTTTCATTATATTAAGACTCTACCCGTCGTAAGACGGGTACACTGCTAGTACCTTACAAATGAGCAGGCATATCCTTTGTCACGCAGGATCTCAGCTATGGCTTACCTGACTTGCCTGAAACTCTTCCACACTTTTTAAATATGCCTGTTCTCTATTTTGAAAACCTCAAAATTATTATTTGACTGTTTTGTCTCACAACACTTACTATAAAATAACAAGTGAACTCAAGGACGCTAAAGTCAGACATACTGCAATTGAACCTAACTTTGGTAATAGACACAGCTCCATGGTAACGTCATATGTATGGCACTGATGATTGAAGCTGCATGACGTTATGTCACCTGACCAGTTCTATAATCCAGAAGTTTCACTTCTCAGAAATTTGTGAGATAGATAATTAGGCCAATATATACAAAATAAAGCATTTAAATTATGTACAATAGTGACAACAACAGTAGAAAACACCAGCAAGCAACACATCAATATGCCACATGTGCACAGAGATATAGAGTAGGCCTATATTTATCAAGCAAATATGGTATGCCAGTGGCATTGCGTAATACACCGAGCCTCTTATGAAAGTTGTTCAAGGTCCAATACTCATCAGTTGGGTGCAAACCATCATTGAGTGAAGACCTGTGGTTGTGGTGTGGTGGTAAAGATTTTCTTTTAAATTTACTGAACTTGCAGTCAGAATTAAATACATATTTTCCTGTGTGACTGTGTTTAGTAAGACGCATTGGTCAAATTATACATACATGTGTAAGCTGGCTAGATATACAAAGAACAGACTAAACTAATCCACTCACTGTGACAGTCAGAAATATGACCATTGATTATTTTAAAGCACATGTGACAATTATCTTTGGTGACCACTGCCCAGTGACCAGTAGCGTAGCCAGCCCTGGGGAGGGAGGGGGGGGGGGGGAGTTGCCCCAAGTTGCCTCCCCTGAAATGTTTTCTGGGAAGTTTTTGCAGATATATTGGCCAAAAAAAGGGAAAATGAAATGGCAAGAAACATGGTGATCTAATTTTTCAGTAAAAATGGTGATATGATAAGCAAAATGGGAAAAAAATTGCAAGAAAGTAGAATTAAAGGAAGAGTTTTATCAGAATTTGCCCTAAAAATATTGCCCAAATTGCCACAAAAAAGTAAAAATAAAACATTTTCTGCCCGAAACCCCATGAAAAATTCTCAACAGCTTCAAGTTTATATCTCACATAGGCATAGGAGGTCAATAAATTTTGGGAGGGCTGCCCAAAAAACATTGCCCAAATTGCTGCAGGCCCCCCCAACCCCCCTCCCACCTATGCCTATGATATTACGACTCTACCCGTCGTAAGACGGGTACCCTGCTAGTAACCATATATTTGTGCAGGCCTGTGCTTTGTAACGCAGGATCTTAGCTATTGCTTACCTGACTTGCCTGAAACTCTGCCAGACTTTCTAAATATGTTTGATCTGTGTTTTGCCTCCTCATAAGCGTGATGTGACTGTTTCCTCTCCTTTAACAACCCTTTTTATAAAATAACATGTGAACCCAAGAAGGATCAAACACATATATCTACTGCCGTATTGAACCTCACTTTGGCCCAGTCCCATGGCAACGTCCTATGAACTGCATGACGTTATGTCACCTGACCAGCTCTGATCAAAAAAGTTTCACCTCTCAAAAATTATAATTAGGCCTATATACAAAAGAAAAAATTGAATTATGTACACTAGATATAATATATATATATAAATCTGAATGGGGGGGGGAACTCAAAATACCCGAAGTTGTATAATTCTATGCATTCTGTTGAAATATAAACATGATAAATGAAAGCTCTTGAGAATTTTTCTTTCAGTTCACAAAAATATCAATGCAAAAATTATGGAGAAAAGTTCGTTCACACAACTGGAAATCTTGCAAATTATTTTCTTTACATATTTTGATAAAAAAATAGTAGTATGTACCTTAGACCTAGCATAATTTCTTTTTTTTCACAAAAACCTACCCATATGTGTTGGTTACATTTGGAAAATTTTGAGGAATTTTTTTGCAGATGCATATCATTTGGGGCCAGAAAAATGGGGAAGTTGTGAAGAAAAAATGGGGAAATGACCAGAATTTAGGGAAATGGTAAAAAATAATGGGGCAATAAATAAAAAGAAAGAACAGGGGATTTATACACAAAAGAGTTTTATCAGATTTCCCCATTTTTTATTTACAATTTCCCCATTTTTTCTTCACAATTTCCCCATTTTTCTGGCCCCAAATGATATGCATCTGCAAAAAAAATCCTCAAAAATGTCCCAAATGTAACCAACACATATGGGTAGGTTTTTGTGATCAAAGGAAATTATGCTAGGCCTAAGGTTATTTTTCTTACTATTTCCCCATTTTCCTTCCCATTTAGGGCCATATATCTGTAAAAAAAATTCCCAAAATCATTTGGGGGGGGGCAACTTACTGCCCCCCCCCTCAACTTATGTCAATGCAATAGTGAAAGCAACACCAATAGAAAACACAAGCAAGCAACACATCAATATGCCGAGATGTAGAGTAGCCCTATATTTATCAAGCAAATATGGTAAGCAAGTGACATTGCGTAATTCACTGAGCCTCTTATGAAAGTGGTTCAAGGTCCAACTCATCAGTTGGGTGCATGGCACCATTGAGTGAAGACCTGAGGTTGTGGAGTTCTGTTCAACACAAATTTTCTCTTAAATTTACAGAATACAATAGACCATTCTACCAATAGACCAATGTATAGACACAGTGTACATATTCATCTCTACTGTACAAAACTGTAAAGTTACTGGACCGTATTCTTTGCATGTTATGACTTATGAGAAAAGTTATTACAGGTCAGTGTCAGATTCAGACAGTGTATGTGGTCTAGAAGTATAAGTGGGGGGGGGGGCATGTTTTGGCCACAGACTGATATGTTTTGGTAACGTCACTTTACACAGCAACTGACAGAACACAATGAAATACAAAATCCATTGACTGCAATCAGGCCAATCACTACATTCAGGCTGGTGCTGGTAGCAAAGCAGTGTGCCTGGTCAGTGATTCAGTGGACAGAGGTTGGCTTATAAGAGGCATTGGTAAAAGTTGCTATTAAAAATTAAAATATATATTTAGCTTTTTTACTTAATTTGCCAGGTGTCACACAGCTGGCCAATGGAAGCAGGCTGCCTGGCTGCTCTATTTTTGTATGCTGGCTTTGCACATGTACAATGTATGTAGGACCCTATGTCACAGCACTATGACAGTCAATAAGTTGTCCGCTCCAGCTTTATTGAATACAGGGACACCTCAAGGTTGTCCTCTGTCACCAAAACTGTATTCTATATTCACCTACGATTGTGCGGCTACCCATGAAGATACTAGGATCATCAAGTTCGCAGATGACACCACCATCATAGGATGCATTAGGAATAATGATGAGTCAGCATATCGGGCACAAGTGGACTCAGTGGTTAAATGGTGTGGCGAAAATAATTTGCTTTTGAACGTAGCCAAAACTAAGGAGATGATAGTAGACTTTCGGAAACAAAAATCATCTAAAGATCCTGTCACTATCAATGATAAGAATGTGGAACAAGTGCAGTCGTTCAAGCTTCTAGGCACCTATATATCAGACAACTTTTCATGGTCCGTGAATTCTAAGGAAATACTCAAGAAAGCCAGGCAGCGACTCTATTTTCTACGTAAACTAAGATCGTTTGGGGTCAACAAAGCAGTCCTGCTAAACTTCTATAGAGCGATAATTGAAAGCATTCTGACATCTGCAATAGTGGTCTGGTTCGGCAAAATGACACAGAAAGATCTGGCCAAGTTAAATTCCGTAGTTCGTCAAGCACAAAAGATCATCGGACTGGCTCTACCTTCACTATATGAAATTTATAATGATAGGACTGTTAAGAGAACCAGATCAATTCTAAAAGACTCTAGTCATCCAGCTTTTCCGTACTTCACAGTATTACCATCTGGTCGTCGGCTAAGGAGTTTTAAAGGCAGTACACGATTTAGCAACAGCTTCTATCCTTCAGCTGTCAGAATTTTTAATAATGTTAACTCTAGTCCAATTTTTTAATGTTTTATCAGCTCCTTTACAGTATTATCTCGATTTTATTCTACTTTGTTCACCTATTTATAATTATCATTGGATTGTCAATTTTAAACTATTTATTATGTATTATTTATTCTTATCTTTTTTATGTATCATTGGTGCTCATTTCATTTTTAGTCATTTCTTGTGAGCTTGAGGCAGCAATCAAATTTCTGATGTGCTTATATTGTATTTGTACATTAGTTGAATAAATATCTATCTAAACTAGAAATGCTCATATCAATTAAATTCTCCCAACATTGCATTTTTTTTAAATGTCTTGACCTCCTGTGCATCTAAATTTTGTTGACCACTGCTCAGTGGCAGAGTGACATTAAAAAAAAGCATAGGCTGTGGACACAGTTAGAAAGGATATAAAAGGAGGCAGATTATGATTTTCAAATGATCAGGGGACCAAGATGAGGAGTAAATCAGAGGGACAAGATAGGGTCCATGATTGAGGGGGTGTAAGAATAGGGAGGCTAGATGAGGAGCTATGAGGGGCGCAAGATTTGAGGGGCGAAATTAATGAGGCAAGATGATGTGGCAATAAAGGGCCATACTTATCCTGACATTTAAAAATACATTACAATAACCAAAGACCGAGGTAAGAAACAATAATGATAGTTCAAGTTTCATTGTATTAAAACTCTACCCGTCGTAAGACGGGTACACTGCTAGTAACCATATATTTGTGCAGGCCTGTGCTTTGTAACGCAGGATCTCAGATATGGCTTACCTGACTTGCCTGAAACTCTGCCACACATTCTAAATATGTTTGATCTGTGTTTCGCCATCTTATAAGCATGATTTGACTATTTTCTCTCCTTTAACGACACTTTTTATAAAATCAGTGAACCCAGAATTTGCACCATTGACCCATTGCTCCATTCAACCTCACTTTGAGAATAGATCCAGCTCCATAGAGACGTCACGTCATCAAATGAATAAACTGTGAACACACCATGGGAATGGCATAGTGTTATATGGTACTGTCACTGGAGGGGTAAATTTCCACATCTTCGCAAATCTAGACTTTATATAGGGCTATTTCCATGCCTGCAAATTAGTAGTACAATGTAAATATACATATATTTTTAGCTTCAGCCATAAAGAAAATTACAGAGCCCATATATATCAAGCAAATACGGTAATCCAAGGTCATTGCATAATACCTCTTATGAATTGGCTCAAGGTCAAATATTCTTCAGTTGGGTGCAAGACACCATTGGGTAAAGGTGGCTGTGTTGTTCTTATCTTCAACAGAAAGTTTCCCATCAACTAAACCTAAACTTGCTGAGAAACACAAAATTCCCTGTGACACGTGACTGTAGCTACATACAATAAATATCTAGGCATTGTGACTGCAAATATTTATACAAAAGAAAACATTCAAATGATGTACAATAGTGACAGCAACAACAATGGAAAACACAAGCAAGCAACACATCAATATGCCACTGAGATATAGAGTAGGCCTATATTTATCAAGCAAATGTGGTAAGCCAGTGGCATTGCATAATATTAATACACCGAGCCTCTTATGAAAGTGGTTCAAGGTCCAATATTCATTAGTCAGGTGCAAGACACCATTGAGTGAGGACCTGTGGTTGTGGTGTTCTGTTTAATAAAGAATTTCTCTAAATTTACTGAACTTGCTGTCAGGACAACAGGTGCAGCTACAACAATCAGCACAGTGACTGGGTAGGCTCTGTGGACACAGGTGGTCTAATAAGTGGCATTGGTCAAATTATACATACATGTATGTTAGATGTGTAAGCTGGCTAGATATACAAAGAACACACTTAACTCATTTCTTGAACTTGCCCCAGTAATAAAGAAATCCCCATGATACATAGGGGGCCCATGTGACTGCAGGCTGCCTGGCTACTCTGCTTTTGTATACTGGCACTGCACATTTCCAATGCACTGTGACAGTCAAACTAGAAATGCCCATTAAGGCACATGTAAGACTTATCTTTGTTGACCACTGCACTGGCCAAGTGACATTTAAAAAACATAGGCTGTTGGGCACTGTTAGAAAGGACATAAAAAAAGACAGATTATAGTGATCAGGGGCTGGCGGATACAGGTGGGGGCCTAGGGGGCCCGGCCCCCCTAGACCATCAAGATAAATAGAATAATTTTCAAGCAAAAAAGTTGATAATGTGGGCCAGCCAATGCCCAAAAACATCCGGGCCCCCCTACACTATCATGTCTGGATCCACCACTGAGGGGACCAAGATGAGGGGAGTAAACAAGAGGGACAAGATGAGGTCCAAGATTGAGGGGATGTATTAGGGAGGTTCTATGAGGGGCACAAGATTTGAGGGGCGAAATTAATGAGTCAAGATGATGTGGGCAATAAAGGGCCATACTTATCCTGACATTTAAAAAAAAATTTCAATAACCAAAGACTGAGGTAAGAAACAGTTAATAATGTTAGTTCATTTTTCATTGTATTAAAACTCTACCCGTCGTAGGACGGGTACACTGCTAGTAACCATATATTTGTCCAGGCCCATGCTTTGTAACGCAGGATCTCAGCTGTTGCTTACCTGACTTGCCTGAAACTCTGCCAGACATTCTAAATATGTTTGATCTCTGTTTTGCCACCTCATAAGCATGATTTGACTATTTTCTCTCCTTTAACAGCCCTTTTTATAAAATAACAGGTGAACGTTTGAAGGTAAAACACACATACTGCCGTATTGAACCTCACTTTGGCCCAGTCCCATGACAACGTCGTATGAACTTCATGACGTTATGTCACCTGATCAGCACCCGGATAATCATAACACGTTCTAATTGAGGGTACGCGTTCTTTTTGAGTTAATGCAAGCGTTCTTATTGAGTGGCTCTCTCACTAATCTAGCTATTTTTCCAAAACATGACCTTTTCTGTTGTAAATCTCACTTTATGGAGTGCCTATATTAATCAAGCAAATATGGTAAGCCAGTGGCATGGTGTAATACACAGAGCCTCTTATGAAAGTGGTTCAAGGTCCCATACTCATCAGTTGGGTGCAAGACACCATTGAGTGAAGACCTGTGGTTCTGTTTGATAAAAATTTTCTCTTTGCTGAACTTGCAGTCAGAAATACATAAAAGAACACACTTAACTCATTTCTTGAACTTGCCCAGTATAATAAAGAAATCCCTGTGAATATAGGGGGCAGTGTGAGTGCAAGCAGGCTGCCTGCTGTGCATGGCTACTCTGCTTTTGTATGCTGGCATTGCACATTTCCAATGCACTGTGACAGTCAAACTAGAAATACCCATTCAGGCACATGTGAGACTTATCTTTCTTGGCCACTGCCCAGTGGCTGAGTGACATTAAAAAAAACATAGGCCGTTGGGCACTGTTAGAAAGGACGTAAAAAGAGGCAGATTATGATTTTCTAATGATCAGGGGACCAAGATGAGGGGAGTAAACAAGAGGGACAAGATAGGGTCCTAGAGGGAGGATACATAAGGTTGCCCAGATTATCTTAAAATCTTTCCAGTTTTAGCTGTTCAGCAAAGTTGAAGTGGATTTATCCGGGAGTCATCATGAGTAAAGACTGTTGTGGATAGATAGATTAGGGGACTATGCCAGAAAGAGGGGGGTGGGCGGCAAATGAGGGGGCGGCCAGAAACGGACAATTGAGGGGTACAGGAGGGTTTGGGGCAAAATGAGGGGGCCAGAGAGAATGTGGCAATATGAGGCGGGTTAGAAGTGGGGGGGGGGATGGGGGAGGAAATGAGGTGGGCCAGGAGGGGCCAAATGAGGGGGGAGGGGCAGGAGTGGAGGGGGGCAAATGAGGGAGCCAGAAGGGGGGGGGGGGGGGGTGAGGTAGGCCTGGAGAGAGGCAAAACGAGGGGGGAGGCAGCAGGGAAGCTAGGGGGCAAGTTTGGGGGGGGGGGGTGGCAAGTGGCCCAGGAGGATGGGGAGAGGTGACAGTGGGTGACAGTGGTAAACTTTAAATTCTATACCACAGAGGCAAAAAATATTATTCCATTATATAAATTTATATCAATACTCACCCGTCCCGTCGTAAGACGGGTACCCTGCTAGTGTTTTATAAAGTGATATAGCTAGAGAAGTCTAGATTTGCAAGGTATAAAAGCATGTTCACATGTTAGGAGTGTCCTTGGACTTTGCGGTTGAAAGTATCTTGCTACGTGTAAGTACTGTAACATACAATTATTAAAGAAAAGGATTTCTCTAGAATTAATGTTTAACAGCTAAGAACTTGGGAGTTTTAAAGTTTAATGATATTCGATTTCAATATAATACTCTCATCCATACACCTGATAATAAATGCAATATTCAGCTTACGAATAAACTTGACAGTTTGGCAACAGTTGTATCTTGCTTCTTTGCTTACACGTGTCTCTGAGCTTCTGAGAGACATTTTTGAAATTTTGAGTCTTATCATATTTCTTATCATAATTCTGAAATGTCCTGACTGCTATTAGTCCGTAACTGACTCCCTATATCTCTACTCTATGATACGTGGATTGATATTCATTTTGTGATGAAGAAAGTCTATTTTATTTACACTGTGTTCAATTATTTTCTTTTTTGCGTAGGTGTTGGACAAAGGCAGAGTGAGCCAGTTCGACCATCCCCACGTCTTACTGCAGGACAGGAATGGCATCTTCTTCACCATGTTGAAGCACACAGGTAGACAGACGGCCGAGCGTTTGTCCTCCATTGCCCGCCATTGCTACTTCAGCCGCCTACAACAATCACGACCAGACCACAATGGTGACGGCCTGTACGACAATGCGGAAGAATGCAAGGACAGCCATGGGGACAGGTCGTTGCCACGGAAATCACTGCCCAGGTCAACCTCCCAATCGGTCGACACTCTGTCCAATGTCTCCATGGCAACAGAAGACATGACCTTGGATACGACTGACCTTGAGGACGCAGTCACGGTCCACTGTGATGTAAATTCTGATTGAACTGTTTCCATCTTGTTTATTTCTTGATTGATGAAATTTTCTTGTATTTTTAGAACTATAATAGGTCCCTCGACAAAAATAAGGTCATTAATGAATTTGATTTTTAAGTCACTTGATAGCCTACGCATCGTATCACCTTTCAAAATTATCGAGGTTGAACGTTTTCTTGTTTACATATATCTATTTTCTATTTATGGTATTTTCCAAAATTAATTTACCTTGATTTATATTTGATGATCCACTTTTTAATCCATTGATATATGTGTAATAAATAAACCTTTGGCTAGATGCAATAAATGAGGATTGACACCAGTTTGAAATTTCACTGTAATTTACTGACTCTTTTTAAAATACAATTCCAAGATCAAAAGGGTTGTTACTGGAATAGGCCTACCAAGATTTCAATGGACAAGGACATGCTCGGATAACTTGATCGACCAAACCAACTTGAACTTAATTTCTGTATTTTTGAAACTATCAGTTTTTTCCTGCCGAGCTTTTCCGTCGTCAGTCTTCTTACTTGATCCAGAACCCACCGGATTGTAGTCAGCAAAGGGGTCCAGGTTCCGCCTCATGGTCCCTCGGAATAGAAATGGGTCCTAAAACAAAGAAAACGAAATGAACGTAAAACTTTTTGAAGCCAGTTATGCTAGAATTCATTTGTCTGAAATTTTTAGCATTACTTAAAAGTCCTATTATCAGCACATTATTGCGGACTTATCAATTCACGACTTCAAGAGTGTATTATTTTAATTTGAAAGCTCAGCAGCACAATTTCATGCATCAGTGTTAATAAAAAATGTGCTCAGTGATTTGTTTATTTAACTGAATCATCACTTACAAAGTGGTTGCTAAGCAATTGAAAACAACAACAACAACTCAAAGTAGCCATTTATGACTAACTAGACGAACACAGGATATATAAATTGACACAATTTGGCAGCCAATATCAAATGAGCAAATCTGCATATTTGAAAATGTCTTCATACAAACCTTCGACCTACCTGTGGAGCAACAGAAATATTATTCCGCATTACAGGTGATTTCATTAGTACGCGATCTTAGGTTCTAGACCCACCAAATACATGCCATTTTTAGTTAATCTGATTGGTTTAGAAACAACACAACGACACACATTTGATTTATCAAACGTAGTATGTGCTGGTTTAGCATTGATTCCTGACAGCCAAGTGTGAATGACAAGAATCGCCTGATAATGAAATCACCTGTAATTTATGTGGAATGTTACGCACACTGACTCCGTCCAGCATGATCTTCTCCGATGGTTCCACCAGTCGAAGAGGTTGGAATATTTGTTCTGCAGTTGATGACAGAAGATAAAGAGAACCTTTGAGGGCACACTTCGTTGACTTCACTCAGTAACTGAGACAGCAATAATAGCAATGGATGTCACTGTTTGGCTCAACATGCAAATAAAGCTGAAAAAGGACTGTGTTTGTTGAATAATGGTGAAAATGGATTTTGATAGGACAGCTAAATAAAGCTTCACATGCTGATACAAAGTGTAAGGTTACTGCTCATCAAATTCTCATTTAATATGCAATTACGAGTTTGGATATTCATGTTTCTGTGAATATTTAGGAGGACATCCATATCTGGATGACATCCTTATTCCACATGGGGTCAGCCCTAAGTTCCCCATGTCCAACGTTCCCTGGGATCTATGATCCAAAAAAAAGGGCGCTATCAAGTATTGATAGGTCTGTCATGTTACAAATATATAAGTTTAAGTTTCCGGCAACCTTTTTGTAAAATATCACTCATTTTGAATTAAAATGTGTCAAAATGTCAATCTTCGAATTGTTGCCATTTAAACTAAATTTTACTTTTTGTTTGAACTTTTCTCCCAAAATCTATGAAAGAACCGTCAAGGCCTATATGCAAGCAGGGTTGAAGAAATTTTTGAATACTTGTTGCATTATTGTTAAATTTTTTGGATTTATATATAGCGACAGCCAGCAAAAAACATAATGAAACTGATCTTATCTGACAGTACAAGACAAGATCCTAGGCTCTCGTACAATTGGCTCCAATTTCATTACTAACTTAAGGAACATGTTACATGCCCTCCTCACATAGTCCTTATGCAATTAACCAGTTTAGTTACATGAAATAGAGAATTTGATATTTGACAATACAATGTCCATGTACCATTCTGTTTTAAAAAATATGTAAACAGAAATGATCAGAACGATGTCCTGCTACAAGGCAACCATGCACATACAGTGTGAATTGATATCATCATTTAGAGTCTGTCTCTCCTGCAGTTAATACGGAAACCTTACAAATCGGTCAGTGACCAGGGTTACAACAGCAGGAATTGCGGTCAGACAGATAGAGCAGAACAGAAATAGGAATAATGTCAGTGTTGTGAAAAAATGGGTCATCACATCAAAGCTTGTTTGTGTGAAAAGAGAATAATGGACTTTGGTTTCAAACTATTATTCATCGGTTACAACTAACACCTTATACTGAGACGTTTAGGCCTAGCAGTGCATGGCAATAATAAGTGAAAAATATCATTTTGGTTTACGTGCAAATGAAAACTTTGTGGTAGGCCAGGGGCAGTGTGCCATCCATGAAAATCCATCTGGAAAATAAGTTCAGAATTCTTCCTGGTTTTGAAATTTGAAAAAAAGGACCACACAATTAGAATGGAGAGGATTACATTAAAAACAACAACAACACACACAAATAGACAAAATTCTGTAAGGCCATGCATTTCAATTTCGTCTTCAGTGAATAGAAGCACTGTCTTCAAGCCCACACATATTCTGTGACATTGTAGGATACATTTCATACTCGGCACAACATATTATATAAATTAAACATATATCAGCTGTGGGAGTAGTGGCTCCACGTGAGTTGAACTCCAATGTACCTTGAGTGAATTCACCTTTCAATTGTAGGTAGCCCCTCCCACTCACACCAGGCACGACCTGACCTTTCATAAGTCTTAATGCAGCAGAAAAGCAATTGGTTAAAATTAGCTGTAAGACTGTTCCAATTAAAACCTTTTGAAAATAGATTTAATTATCATTGCAGAAAGAGATTAATTATAACAATTTTCTTCAACTGATGACAATGTTATTCTAGGCTATTGAAATACAAAATGTCATTAAATGTGACTGTCTTGTCAAAATAGCTTAGCAGCAATGACATACATACATCTGAATCACATTTCAGAATTTTAACTTGATACTCAATAAAGCGTCAAAAAGAGGGTGATACCCCTTGGTAAATTATTAATTAGCATAAAGTGTCTGAATTCTGAATTAGAAAAAATATTATATATGGTTGAACATCAGCCGTTAATATGATTAATAGATGAAAGAAGTTGAAATATGTTTTTGAGGGTCTGTGGATCACCTGAAGAAAGTGGGTTCAAGCAAAATGTTGCTCAAAGTGATTTGGATTGGAACAATCTCAGTTCAGTTCATTCTGGAAAAGTGTTTAGTTGCTCATCAATGGGGTTCTTCTTGAAGAAAGTAATGTGAGCCTGCTGAATGGGGCAAAATGACGTTGAGTCATGGAGGACCTGGCAAGACGTGCCGATCATGGTGTAGAAGAAAGCAGACCTGGAGACGTTGAAGACAACCAGAGGAAAAAAGAGTACATTTGAAGCGCTTGAATTAATTAAATTACCAAAAGTGCTCCGATTGTACTGCAAAAGTGCATATATATATTTCTGCAAGTGAGCATATTTGGAGCGTATGGGTTTTCATATAGGGAGTATAAATGAAGCGTAATTTAGATAATTCGAGCACTTCAAACGTACTCTTTTTGTCCTCTGGGAATAAACAATCCAACCACAATGGTGTACACAATCACGTGGTCCAGCATTAAAGGGGCCCGGGTGTCACTGGTTGTCTGGTTGCCATAGTAACGAAGATTGTTGCGGGACCTGTGCAGAAACATGAAAGGTGAGAAAGGACTTTTGAAATGAAAACTGCTTCTGATATAGATGTAACCCTTTGATGTATATAAATAGATGTTGAGGTATAAACAGCCCAAAAGCAAACTACAATGTCTATGCTCGTCTGCTTATTGACATTGCTTCAAAGTCATTCTGATCGAAATGTCTTGAAAATGTCCTTTGAAATTTTGTGAAGGTTGTACAGATGTCCTTTTTTAGAATTTGGTATGTTGGGTATACATAGTAATTGAATAACTTTGTTTCTTAATTTGTATTTTTGTACAAAAAAGTAAAATTAATGCAACAATTAGACCAAGCTTGAATTAAAATTGACACGAGACTATGATATGAGTGAACGCTGGGGTGATGAGAGACAGAACTTCACATGCCGAATTTGGCCGTCGGCAGTTGCCGATTTGGCTGATTTGCCGACCCAAATTGTGTGTATTCGGCAAAATCCTAGTGGATGCAAGTGTTCCGCATGGCGCCGCCTCCTGAATTAGGCATGAACTGAGGGAAATCTGGGAAATCCCAATGGTTTTTGATGGGTGGTCTCATTTTCGTTACTTCCGATTCGGCCCCTGCTGCTTTGGCAAGGCTTTTCAGATCGGCAAGTCCGCAGCTGCTTTCGGTGCCGAATGCGCAATCGGCAGCCAATCGAGGACAAACGGGGCAGATTCGGGCAACTCCAATCATGTGCTGCCTCAGAGGCACAGACAGAATTTGACACCAACTTCAGCATTTCCTGGGGAGATTTGTGTGTATACTATGACAGAAAATGGCTTAAACTTGTTCCTATTAACCTCTTGTCACTAGCGCATTTGGTCCTAAAATTGTCATGAGTCATAAACAAATTAGGGCTGAAGGAACCTTACGAAACTTTTATTAGCATTTCATTAATTTAGCATTAGTATCCGATGCATTTTCAGATTGGCCTTAATACAACCTACGCTTGTTAGTAACAGGAAATCATCTGTGGTCCCTCAGGTTATAGTTGTAATAGACATGTTCTTCTCGCAGAGTTTGAACTAATCATGTTTTGCATAAGACAAGACGGAATAAGAACAATTAATTAGCCTAAGGTCATGATTGTTTAGACAATGGAAAATTAACAAAAAACAATTACCAGGTGGGCTGGGAATAATGAACTTGGGGGATTATTTTATGGTATACATAACATTAGTTGCCGATGCAAAACGCATAATTTCAAAAGCGTGACAGTCTTATCATTGCACGTAGATGAAGAATCAAAAATTTAATTATGAATAATCAAATTGATCAATGAGCTTTGCTTTTTTTATGATACTATCCTTACCAAGAAAATCCAAATATATGTTAAACGAAAAAGATTAAATTTGGAGTTTCTTTGTTACCCTGATACTAACGCTTCTGCGCCCTGTGTTAGTAGCCAAACAAATATGATGCCTTACAGCAAAAAGGGAGTGCTTATTATCTTTGAAACATCAATTACATTACACAACACGTGCCGTATTCCTCATGATTATGTCATTGTGATGTTTTTATTTCACTGAATTGTGCAACATTATAATAGACCTTACATGGCAATTCATATGGCAATTCACAGAATTCAACTCATGCATCTCATGACGACTATCTTGTCCGCTTTCTTCAGGTATACTGCAGCTGGTGAGTGGCTTTAATTCGGATGCATCTGAAATGGGTGAATTGCCTTTTATTGTTTTCTTAGGAGCTAGATTCTTGGTTTCATCTTTAAAAATGTTAGGAGAGGAGGAGGAGTTTGAGGGAGGATGTTCTACATCCTTTTAATCGTGTCATCCACCTGTCAGTTTGTACTCTATCTAGCTTCCAATAGTTATCACACAGACCTAAGGCCACACATAATTGATTCTTAGCTTCGCGGACCCGCCGACACAATAGATATGCTGCCGATGGAAAAAAAATTGAAAAAAAAAAAAAATTTTTTTTTTTGACATTATAAAAAATTTTTTTTTTACCTTTTTTTTTTGTCCTACCGACCGACCCTAGAAAAATTGCCTTGAGAGGATCCGAGAAGCTAAAGATCAATTATGTGTGGCCTAATAGGCAGAAATGTACATATTTTGTGACTGTTTCGAAACAATGATTAACAATATTCATGAGAGGAAGTGAGGCCTATGTTATATATATATGCATGTAATTCAGAGGCCCCCGCAGGTCTCAGGCCTCCTCGTGGCGGTGGGTGGTAACACTAAGGTGAAGACCTCTATCCTTAGTGGCCAACATGAGACAGTGCGCATGCACGGTGTGTCCCCTACCTTACAGGG
This sequence comes from Platynereis dumerilii, assembly GCA_026936325.1. Classification (NCBI taxonomy): domain Eukaryota; kingdom Metazoa; phylum Annelida; class Polychaeta; order Phyllodocida; family Nereididae; genus Platynereis; species Platynereis dumerilii. Next base: position 268,853 of record JAPTHN010000029.1, read on the forward strand.
GAATATCAATGAACATGTCATTTACCATGATTCCAAACCGGATCGTACGTCAACCGGGTTACCAAGGTGCGCGTCCCTCAGCGGGAAACCAGGCTGAGATCGAAAAATTTGCGACTGGACTACCAAGATCTCAATGGACAAGGACATCTCTGGATGACTTGACTGACCCTGACCGCCCCCCACATCTGTCAAAGACTGAACATTTGCTTGTTATAAAAGGTGTCACACAATCACTGGAAGACCTATCATCTGTTGCTATCTACGAAAAAATTGCAGACCTTTGCGACACGACAATTGCAGATAGCCTGAGACGCCAAACCAATGGCACATTCCTTCTTAAACCTGCGACCTCTGACCAACAAGACAAATTGACCGGCACCCATGAGATAGCCAATACTAAAGTCGTCATTGAACCTTTTCAAAGATCAGGCAAAGGCATTATTTTCTCCAAAGAAAGTAAGACCTGCTCAGACAATGAACTTACAAATTGGTTTCACAAAAACGGCATCGCAAAATTCAAACGTCTTGCTCACAAGAATGGTTATGAGTTACTGTTGCTAACATTCAAAAACGAAAGATTACCAAAGAAAGTACCTGTAGCCTTTGAATGGTGCAGAGTCTCTCCATACTTTCCTCATCCAAAACGCTGTTTCAACTGCCAAATGTATGGCCATTTTAGTCGTACATGCATCAGGCCAACAATTTGTGCCAATTGTGGTGACCATGGTCATGCACACACACACGATAAACCTTGCTTTAAACTTTCACATTGTGTCAACTGTTCAGGGAACCATCCTGCCTTTAGCCACAATTGCAAAGTCTTCAAGAAGGAAAAAGAAATTCTACAACTACGAACTGAAAGACAACTATCCTTTCCCGAAGCAAAACGCCTTGTAGAACAGGACCCGGACAAACCTTGCGTAGAAGTAGATTACCCAAGACCAGCTCTTCATTCATCACCACAGAGAAAGATTCATCTGGACAGGAACCTCTTCACAGATGTCTTAATGAAAACACCTTCACCGCCTCGACCACCAGACCGGCCAAGCAAGGAAGAACCTGTGAACTCCCCTGAATCACCGAAGAAGATGATCCAACAACGTCAAATTTTCTCTTCTGTTACCCAAGGGACTGAGAAGTCCCTCAACCTACCAAAGGAAAAAGATGTTACTCCAGATAACAAGACACCACCCAAGACAACAAAACAAAAAAGCTCAACAATCGGATTGCTACCTCACAAAGACAAGAGTAAAACGACACTCACCAACAGCAAAAAAGAACTCCCCACTGGTCTCAAATTTCACATCAAGTCCAAAGATGGAAGACTGAAGGATGTATCACCATTTGTTAGCTACACAACAATGCTGAAGAAATTTGGAAAACCACACTCAGTCGATCGACAGCCTGACGGTAATTTATTGGTTCAAGCCATTAATGCCACTCAGGCAAGGAAACTTCTTGAATTGAAAATTATTGCGGATGTACCTGTCAAAGTGACACCTCAAAGATCTCGATGCCACCAACCATGATGAGATGACTAACTCAACATGACCGCAAACCAAGTATGTCTCTAAATAGCCCAATCAGGTGCTGATGAGACGTAAAACACAAACACACACACACACACACACACACACATGTAATTCAGAGTTAACCATATCAAGACAAATATGGACTCTTGACTCCCTGCTATTTCCTTATCAGTTGATTAATCAATTTGGTGCTTATGGACATAATAATTATAGCAAATGATGATTGAAGCGTCCATTACAAAATCTATAGGGGAAGACACATATACCTAAATATAATCGCTGACACTGGGTAGACAGTGCGGTCAACTATTCAAACAGCAGTGGGAGACCTTTGTTATTGCAAAGAAAGCCAGTTTCTCGGCGGTTATAGGTCAACCAAAACTGAAACTCGAGATAGAGAGGTGCAAGATAAATAGACAGATAGCTAGACAAATAGGTAAGACTAAGAGATACTTCACTTGTCAAAGAAGTGTTTCCCAACCTTGCTGTCAACTATGCTTAAAGGATCGTCCATCAAGTAGATGTCAGCCTCTCTCTACACTGCTTCAACGCTAAAACAAATAGATTACCGTCAGTGCAGAGAATACATTAGAACCGGAAAAATTAATTTTGTTATTTTCAGTTTGCAAACTGGCTTTTGCCATGTCATTGACAGTTTTCTGTTGGTCTTCCAATCTTCTTATTTGATGAAGTACCTTATTATCCATCCAATAACTATGTATCCTTCATTTTTTTTCATAGACTGAAAGCTTGATGTCATGCTCAGATTGGGTGGCTATTGGTCAGTTGAGGTGTGAGTAGAAAAACCATATGTCATGCAAGGCTTTTTTGGTGATGTCAAGCTATATGTACATTCTCATTGGTCGGGAGAGTCAGCTACATGACATCAAGCAGTTGCTCTTAAATTGCACTAAATTAACAGTGTCAAGACTCCAGTGTCATTATAATTTAGTCAATGGCATACATGGATACTCAAAGCATGCCATGTGATGCCAGGGTGGCTTGATTTGGAATCTCATTGGAGGAAGATGGGAAGTAGAAGAGGAAGGTTTGTAATATGTAACAGAGGACATCTGATCCCAATATCTGTCCTCAATATGCATCAACTGAATACATGTCACTCAGCTGGGAAAGGAGTTTATAGTGAATAGCTGTAAAATACAAACAAGACTTTCACCAAATCTCATAGTTGGTCGAATCCAAGCTTTAAGGTCAATGCAGTGTGTCGCCATGGTCAAAGCTGTTACTGAAACTTGACCAACTGTTTGGACACTCAGGTGCAATGAATAACAAAAACCAACAAAATTCCACTAACATGGCACTGTTAAGATTTGCTTTAACTCTTTGTTGTTGCTTATTATACCGGCCAATTTGATTTGCTTGTCAGCATGTTGTCATGCTCTTGAGCTGCGCATCACACAGAGCTGCCAGACCAATAGCTATCCTTAACCAGCATGACATCATGCTGTCGATCTGAGAAAAAAACTGAAGGATACATAGTTATTGGATGGATAATAAGTAATTTAATTAGTTTGTTTATTATCACCCATGCTAGTAGATGTAATTAGCACTTACGTAATTAATTGATTAGATGTATCTGACACAAACAAAACATTTTTAAGCCAGTGACGTCACTTGACCAAGTTGAAAGTTAATTTCCAAGCTGTTTGACCAATGTATAGCTCATGTTTTTGTGAATTAATGAGTAAAATCCCAGCTGGATGTCGTTCAGATGAAACGTTATATTGGCGGCCCCTTGTATTAATGTCTATGCTGGGCAAGTAAAAGATCCCTCACATAGGGTAAACGTGTAGCATGTTGAGGACTCCCACTCTCTCTCCAATCTCATCAATCAACCCTCGTGAGCACCCAGAGGGCTGCACTTACCATATATATATCTATCTATCTATCTGTCTATCTATCTATCTATCTGTCTATCTATCTATCTATCTATCTATCTATCTATGTAACCAAACGCATCTCATTGTTCTTGGAAACTCATTTATCAGCAGAGTTAAAATAGAAGGAATCCAGCTATCAGAATGTATTTATATATGTCATATGTAACGCTGTAGAGCACCAGACAGGTCACACCCAATCCCAAAATAAACAACATTTAGTTTAACATCTAAGGCAGTCAAAGATCTATTTATGCCACTTTTGCTCTGCATATGGCCTTGACCTGTGATGACCTGACCTTACCAGCCTTCTGCCCTCCGTGCAGAGAAAGTCCTCTTTCGCCCACAGTTGTTAGGTCTCCGCTAATCATGTTGTCAAAGTCCTAAAAATAAACGGAGAAACAGCGCAAAAAGGACGCTATCTGTTTTTCAGCTACCAGTATAACACACGGATCTACGATCAGAAAGCCAGCTTTTTCTCAGAATAATGATGCAACCAGAGGAATTATTTTAAAGAGCTCTCTGCAAACCAGGTAACCTTTAATATATCCTTAATGATGTAATGATACGGCACACAAACAGCACTACCAACCTTTTATCTTACACGACATACTGCTTTAACAACAGCACCATACTTCTCAGCATCATAAGGTGACCAAAAGATGATTTTATCCCTCATGGTTCCGGAAAACATCCAGGGTTCTGGAGGGGTGTAGAACTTGTCACCAGGGGCCAGCACTGAACCGGAAATTACCTCCAACTCCCCTAATATCACCATCAACAAAAAGGTCTTGCCACAGCTGAATGACCCCACCACTGCCACCAGCTCACCCTAGAGAAATAGTAAAATGACATCTGAGATATAGTGGTGTTGGACGCCAAGAGTAGTTACAAAATAAACTTCAAGAACCATAGGCACAAGTCTTTATTTACTATTTAAAACAAGGATTTTATGTATAAATATCAACTAAAGATATCTCTGCGATCAAAAAATACATTATGTGAAACTGTCGTGAATAAAAGACAACAAAAAGCATTTATCTCCGATTCATATTACTGAATAGCGTTGCATCTATTTTTAGCGCTCGCATAAAAGGTCTGGTAATAGAGTTGCTCTCTGCGTTATCCTGGATTGTGGCTGAGACTGCTACCACTTAATAATGCACAATTGCCTCCCACACCCTCTTAGAATTACAAAGGAGTCACCAAGAACTGCCGGATTGAATTTGACACTGTTCTCCATTCGCAAAGACAGCTTTGAAAGATATACAGAGTACACTCAACTTTGAATGAGACAAGAATGTAAGGTACCATTACATGGTCTCTCTAAGCAACATCATCCCTAAAACAACCACCCCACCAGATGCAACCTCCTCCTTCTGCACCAAATTATAATATCTTCACCCGATGAACACTCAATGCCAACAACCCATATCAATTTCTGTCAAAGGTAATAAACTTGCTCATCAAGGCTAAACACAGACATATTTATTTTTATTTACCATGAAATGGGTGAGGAATACGGTAGGCCTATGTTCACTTTCAATTGCAGCTAACAGTTCGACACACAACTGGGCCTTACTCAAGATTCCGTGGTGCGAAAAGAAAATTTTCACTTTCAAGTTATTCCTGTAATCCATGATCATTCTCAAACTCAACAAACCTCAGCATATCTCTATTTTCAATCTCACGAGGGACACAAATGTAAAATGCCTGCTGACTCTTAAGCCATCACGATAAACCTCTTTAACATTAAAATTTTGTGTAGCAAAGCCTAATATGACATGTGTCCAATACGAAAATACAATGTACATTATATGAAAGGCAAGAAACAAAGTGCAGAGGAGCAAGTTTAAGAATCAGGGGAGTCACGAGCAATAGTAAGCTCATGTAGGAGTGGAGGGAGTGTGACCTTCTAGAGGAACAATCACCTTGGCAACCGATTGTTACCTTGGCAATGACAAAACTTGAAGATCATGTTACCCAATCCCATTAACAAAGATCCACTTCATAAATGAAGGTGTATTCAATTTTACATACACAAATTTTAATCTCCTATATCCCAAACAAATAACTGTTGGGTTTTCTTCTTTGCTGAGAAATGCAAGACATATCTGGATCTGGTTGCAAAAATGAAGTTCTTTTGCAATGACTTTAAAACCATGTTACCAATATTTTAGTTTTACCAACTGCCAAAAAGTGGAAAATTGAAATATAAAATATTTGAAATGTTACTATTGTGAATCATGCTACAAAAAACTTCACACTATCACGACTGCAATTTTTCCAGCATCATCTGTTAGTGCTTTGTTGTGCTGTCCTGTAGTGTCTGCAATCTTCCAATGGGAACTCAAGTCTGAAAAAGATACAATGCTACGGAGGGTGGGGGACCTGGAATTCTGGTCATCACTGAACTCTTTCAACAGGAGAAATTCCTAAAAGTAGACAATGGCAAAGATGCATACATTTCTGCATAAATTCCTAAAAGCAAGTATATATAACATGCCCGTACAGTGCGGTGCTGTTTGTAAGGAAGTGAAACAGGTGATGTTCTACCACTGAGTCCATGCTAAACAGCCCTCACCAAACTGCTTGTGAGAGTTACCTCTAGCTGAAAGTCTTTAATAGGTGAGTGAAGCATCCTGGCCAAAGTTAATTAAATGGGAAAGGGAGTTCAAATACGTGCATAATAGCCAAGACTGTATATTAATTCTTTTAGCTGGCGAAATTTTCATAAATTCCATATATGCAAAATCAAATAAGTGGATATGTAGGCCATCCAGGATCCCATTTTGAACAGGTTCTTACTATACACTGTTTCCCAACACAAGATCTGTTGTAACCGGATGAATGACAAGAAAGTTAGGATTTGCATTGTGTGAATTTGCATCTGCAGCTTTTTCTTTAATACCAAAATGCTAAGCCCACCATTGTCACTAGAGTTTTCTCTTAAAACACTGTGATTCCCAATGCTTTATGCGAATCTGACACAATGCAGAGATGCAATCTTTCTCGAATGCTCTCCCTCCCACGCGTCTTTCACCTGTACATATTCTCGAAGCTTTTATGCAACTCACAGAGATTATTCCACCTACAGGTCTCTAACATTTCACAAAATGTAAAACAATCTGTTTAATAATATGATCCGTTACTTCGTAAGCACCGCAGTGACCGCATTCTGTGTGGGATTGACATTTGGAAAACAAATTTCAAAGAAATAAAATAAAATATGTTATGCATTGCACTCAATTCATCACATTAGGTAGTTTTATTTCAATCTGTGTCAATATCTATAGACTTCAAAGGTCAATAAACTATGAAATGTCAAAACAGTAAGTTATCTTCCAACTATTTAGATCAAATAACAAATTTTGCAGAACACTTGTTATATTGTGACAAATTGTGACAATATATATTATCATCACCTCAGTCATGAGATAAGTAGGGTATTATCATGAGACAACCCATGCAACAACCACCCATAACGCCCTCATATGCAGGGCCGACAATGATTTTGAGGGCCGACAATGATTTTGAGGGCCGACAATGGTATTGTCGGCCCTGTGATGACGTCATGACTCATGCTGCCTAGCAACCATGAGCATCTGACTCTATAAATAGATTGTGACGTCATGATTTTCAAGGGCCTGCAAGTGGTAGCGTCACAAGTTTTGTTGAAATCTTACTGACTCAGTGTTGGTTGTTTCTTTTGTTCTCAGTCCCTATTTACCTGACCACTTTGAAATTTTCACATGATTTTGAATACTGTATTATACAGCAGCACTGCAAAGTACATTAAAGTGCATAAATTGATGGTGATTTTAAAGCTCTGTAATTGGGAAGTGCTGAAAAGTTTTACTAGTCCAGTTCTTAGTGTCTACAGATTTTTTACAAGGAATTCAGGAATTGTCCTGTATAACCAATGCTGGCCATTGCCAGGTACCCTTATCGCTCGGGTGAAAATTTTTACAATCTAATTTAATGATAAAAAAATTGTGATGGTAAGCCCTACTTAAAAATCGAATTTGTATCACAGATAGGTCAGGGTGGCAGATGAATTATTTGAGTAAGAGGTAATGATAATAGTAATATCATGACCTGAGTCGGGCATTATGGGTGGTTGACAGCCCTCGGGCTTGCTTGTCATCCCTACGATTGTCAGCCCTCGTTCCTCGGGCTGACAAGAATTCGTAGGGCTGACAAGCAATCCCTTGGGCTGTCAACCACCCATAACGCCCTCCACAGGTCATGTTATTGTTATACTGTGACCGTGCAGTACATGCTTGGCAGGAAGCAGATCAGTTTATGTTTAATATAGTTATTACCCAAGACACACATAACATTAACAAAAAATTACTAATTGGTGGTAGGTTCGTCGTCCGTTGTCAAGAAGAAATTTATTGTAGGAATTACACTGCCTTAATGTGAACACAACATTGGAATATTTTCACAACATTATGACGTTGCCACAATGTTAAACGCATCACAGTGTTTTAAAAAGTTTAAGATTTTTGAAATGAAGCCCGAAAACTAAAAGTGCACAATTGTAGAGGAAGGTCCCGAGAATATTTTAAGACAAAAGCGAAAGAAATTCAATTGGAAGAATTTTGAATGACAATTTTAAGATTTTGGATTATCACACTCTCCTTTAGATGCTGAAATCGGGACCCTGTCAGCATGCCTCGGCGGTCCAACGTCGGCTCAGCGTCAGTCCGATGTCAGTAGCATCGGACCAGCTTCGGGCCGACGTTGGACCGCCGAGGCACGCTGACAGGGGATGCAGAAAGTCGGTAAATGACTCAGAGATAATTTAATGCTATAGATATTATGAGAAGTTTTTATTTTTCAATTTACATGACCATTGTGTTTATATTAGGCATGTTTTGCTTAAAAATGATGTACAGAGTATGACAAACACTTTTGACAGCATGATATAGTAATATGTATGTTTAATTGTGGCCTTGTTGAATTGACTGTGTGGCATGTTTTGATCATTATTATTTAATTTGAACTAGTTACGCCAAATCATTGATTGTTTTATTATATTTTTTTACCAAATTTGATTAATGAAGTATTTTTATCGTCCATACTATACTTGTAAGATTTGTGGATTACTGATGTCCTGCAGGAAAGAATATGATTTGGAATATAAATATTCATTAAAATATCATAAAAATGTCATATAAATGTCAGCAAATCACCTGAATGTGTTATACTTAGATTATATGAATATGCCTACTTTATGTTCTTTACCTATTACACTTTATTATGGTAATCTCAAACTAACTGGAATTAATTGCTTGCCATTATCTCACAAGTAGGAAAGTGCTGCACCGAAGACTGGCCTCGTTGTGGCTGTAAATAAAATGCAGTTTGGGTCAATGTTAGCATTGCAGTGACCTGTACATGGCTGCATTGTAGGCAAGTGTTCTTCCTTGCATCCCTCACTCGAGTATTTCTGAGAATCAGTGCAGGCAAAAAGCCAAATACCTGAGAACTTACAGACAATGAAAGTTGTGAGACACAAAATTATGCATTATGACATTCATGCCCTTGAAAACTAATGGGAAATGCATGGCCTTTAATTTTTATGTGAAGAATTCGCTCTGTTACCAAGAGATATTCCAGACAATGGCTTGTGTTGGCTCAATTACTGCTATATTACTCCATTGCAGTCGTAAATGTATGACTGAGTAACAGCTGCAAGATGTGGCCATTTATTATAGTTTTAACTGTGGTAAGTAGGCCTTTATTTTCTTCTTGTTAGCTTTTTTGAATTCAGAATTATGCTGGTTGTACACATTTACAATATGAAGCTGTGTCAATGAAGGCTAAGGAAAATGATTATCTTAATATAACTCTTTCCATTCTGGCCTAATGCTACAAATTTTATGTGCCCCGTCAGAAAAACAGGCAAGCTGAGTATGACCTTTGCAAGCACTGCCTGTCAAACCAGGTTTACTTGGATAAAATGCCTGACTGTGAGGGCATCAAGTCAAATTTCATGGCAAAACTAATGAACGACAAGTCTCTTTGACATAAATTCACAGTGAACCTGCCAGCTGGAATTCAAGGTCCGAAGACAGTTTGTCGACTCAGTCAGGACATTATAGCGTTTGCGTATTGTTGTTAGATTGCAGCTGGTACTTTTACAGCCTCATAACATGATTAGCAGCTCATTTAGTTCAGAAAGTTGAAGTACCACACTGCACTGACAAGCCTTGCTTTGCAACCTCTGCTTGTTTTGACATCCATTTACTTTTGGCTAAAAAGGTGTTTTATAAAGTTTGTCTGCTCCATCTGAATTTTTGTTCAACCAACAGTTTACATGAATGTGTCTTTTAAATAGTTTTTATTTGCAAAGATTGTGGTAACTTGGTGTGTCCAGAAGAAGGAAACATGCCTATGAATTGTCCATTGCATCTTGATGGTTATTGTGCTCAATCTAATCTACTAGGTCTCACTTTGTTTATGCCTACTTTATGTTCTTTACCTGTTACACTTTATGATAGTTATCTCAAATTAACTGGATTTAATTGCTTGCCATTATCTCACAAGTAGGAAAGTGCTGTACTGAAGACTGGCCTCGTTGCGGCTGTAAATAAAATGCGGTTTGTGTCAATGTTAGCATTGCAGTTCAATTGGCCAGACAGTGAGATAGTGGCAGATCTCTTGGAATGCTCAGGACCAGAAAAACAAGAGTGTTGGTGAATGAGAGGCTGAGGCTGGTTACCTTAATTGCAACAACTACTATACAAGTAGAATGTTAGCTCTGAATTCATGCCGAATTCCCTTATAATAATCAAGATTCCATCGATGATTAAATTAATTCAGAATTACCATTTCTGTGATATGTATCCTCAAAACTAGCTGTAACTAAATGCACTCCGTCTTTTCACAAGTTGCCAAGTGCTGTGCTGAAGAATGGCCTCGTTGCTGCTGTAAATATAATTCAGTTTGTTTGAATGTTAGCAGTGCTGTTGACCTGGCCAAACAGTGAGATAGTGGTAGGTAGGATTGCACTGGAGACTGGAGCTGCAGAGTAACAAGAGTGTGAATGAATTAGATCATCTTCTGTTCTCTAGAGGTCTTTGGACTTTGATAGCTTGTTGATATATCTTTTCTGTTTGATCAACCTTTGTTTTTTATATTAATTGCACCTGACAGAAAGTGAGAAAATAATTTGGTCTTTATCTGAAGAGGAAGTTTGAGATTGATAATTTGTCATGGTGTTTTGCTTGGACATTTTCTTTCCAGAAAACTTATTTTCAGGGATGTGGATTAATCAGTTTTCCTTGTCATAATGTTCATTTGGTGTTTATAAATGTGTCAAAGTTAGCCTTGAGCTGTTGAGCTGACTCTCGCATGAATCCTTTCACTATGTGGAACTTCAAATCTCCTTGTACCAACAAAGTAGTGAGTGAACATTTTCCAAAAAGTGTGCAATAAATCAGGCTGGCCCATGCCTCTGATTTCTCAACTGAATGTTTAGACGGACACCGCTGAAATATCTACAACTACTTAAACCTGCTCCATTCTGACAAACTGTTATACAATAGAAACATGTCAAATATTCCCTTTCTTGTCTCTTTATAAAATTAAATAGTTATGGAGTTGATTTGAGAAAGCGTTTTAGTTATTCCGGATGAGCCGCCCACTAGATTTTGCATAACGCACATCTAAATGTTACCAGGGCAGCGAATATCTTGTAATGAAGCCAATCTAGGATAGTGGAATGTATATTTCTGGCTGTAACAATAAACTTTATTCTGGTAGATTTCTCGCTCGGTGGAAACTTCTCTTGTAGTCTTATTTGTGGATGGTAGTAGGACATTTATTGCTAATTACGTGTTGTATATATATATATATACAATATGAATATAGAAAACTACAGGATATGAAATCAGCTACTCTTCTTATTCTGTCGTTATTCACGTTTAACAGGCTATAGTTTATGTTATTTCACTGTTTCTTTTTTTTTTCTTTTTTTTTTACTTTACTGTATATATAACAATGTTTTACACATGATATCCATTGCATGACTTAGTAATGCTGCATGTTCACTTTTGCATTGATTAACAACTGGGCTCTTGATTCAACCAGATGCGCCCCATGCTCTTTGATGTTACTCACTACATGCAAGGTGTACATTATTTTATAAACGTAAATAACTGTAGGACATTGTAGTTAAGTAAATAGTTAATTAAATATGTATTGTACGTTTTGACCTTGCACTTGCCTTATTGCCTGATAAACTAAAAGACAAATAATTATAATGTATTGAATGTCTTTGAAAAGACAAAAACAGTATTTTAAGAAGTAATATAATAGAGAAGTCTACATATATATGCAAAAGCATATTCACATGTTATGCGTGTCCGTGAGTTTCATGGTTAAAAGTATTTTGCTGCACTGTAATTAGCATACTATTGTTAAAAAAGGATTTTTTTTAAAGTTTAACAGTGTGGAACTTGGGAGTTTTAAAGTTAAAATGATATACATTATACAGAACTTCTCTGTAATACTCTCAGCCATATACACCTGGTGATAAATGCAAAGTTCTACTTATGAATGAACTAACAGTTTTGTGAAAGTTGTATCTTGCTTCTTTGCTTACCCGTGTCTCTTTCCTTCTGACTGACATAATATTATTTGAAACTGTTTGAGTGTTGTCATATTTCTGTGGTATTCTGACAACTATTAGTCTGTAAAAAACTATTAGTCTGTAAAAAAAAAAAAAAAAAAAAAAATCTGAATCTGTAACTTGTGCTCTAGATCTCTTGCCATAATATTATGACATGCGGAGTAACCAGGCCTATATGTGCACTGGGATTCATTCTGTGATGAAGAATGTAAGTTATCTGTTTTCTTTACAAAGCATTCATTTGTCTCCTTTTTTGCGCAGGTGTTGGACAAAGGCAGAGTGAGCCAGTTCGACCATCCCCATGTTTTACTGCAGGACAGGAACGGCATTTTCTTCACCATGTTGAAGTACACGGGCAGACAGACGGCCGAGCGATTGTCCTCCATTGCCCGCCAGTGCTACTTCAGCCGTCTACAACAAATTCCAATTGAAATGATTCCATCTTGTTTATTACTTAATGAAAATTTTAATTCATTTTTAGAACTGTGCAATTTCCTTCGACAAAAATACGACCATAATTGAACTTGATATCCAAGTAACTTGATAGCCTACTACTAGTTATATTAACTTATATTGCCTTTCAAATTGTCAAGGTCGAAAATAATTGAATAATTTCCTTGTTTGCATATCTCTTTTCTATATATGGCATTTTTAAAAATTAATTTCCTTTTTTAATTATGTATGGTGATTCAGATTTTAATCCATAGACATTCAGTAATAAATGATGATTGACAACAGTTTGATGTTTCGCAAGACTTTTATTCATCAGATCTACTGACTGTTTTTAAAATACAATTCCGACTTGGCTCCGGTACAATATACATTTCGTATATCCACGAGATTGAGCTATTTACAAAAATAGTTTTTGAAGACAAAGATTTTTACAACCGATTTTTTACAATTTTGATCTTCAGGAAATATTTACCATCTCAATCTGCAGGGAAACATGTTGACTGGCAACAGGATAGAGGTATTTGTGTTTTTGTTTTTTTAATATAATTTTATCTTTAGATATTTTTAGATAAGTCACATGTTACTCTGCAGATTACAGAACATAACACCCAGATCACATATATATATTTATATATATATATTATATTTATAATATAATCTAATACTCCACCATAGATAAAAATATCACACATACTTTATGTATACAAAGTTAAATATTTATAAGGGTTGTTTTTGTACATTATTAAGAAAATTGGAATGCAAGACGAGGATTCACAAGAACCAAATTAATGCAACGTGCTCTACTAAAAACCTGCAGCGTCACAAGATTCGTTTTTCGCAAATAATTCCATTTTTTTTTCAAAGACAGTAACAAAATGGCAACAGTATGGAAAAGTCAACGTTGTGAAAAACTTAACAATCATTTCAAAATAATATGTCATATATAATATGTATTATGTAATATGTCATGGAGTGCATAAGGTCTAACAATTAACTGTAACAATAGTATATTAATTATATATTCAATATTATGCAGATTTTTCTTCAGTGCAGTATTCCAGAACTTCGTGGCACCAATACGTTTAATTCCGTTAACCAAAATTGTATTGAAATTAAAGAGATCATTTTCAAAATAATGAACGCCATTTTTGGATTTACAGATTTTCAAGTGCAGTAATTATGCAATGCTGGATTTTTTTTTTCATTTCTCTATTTGCAATTTCTACAACTGAATATTCAAGATATTGTCTCATACACAGCTACAAGTCACCACTTATTCGATATGCTTGTATATAATATACCCCACAAGACAAAATATATAAGTGTATATATTGATTAAAAACACCAACAGGTTATTCTCAATATATTGATAAAAGGTTGACCGGTTGGTTTCGTGTAATAATATATTGATCACCATAGATATCTACTAATCATTGCGTTACTGTTGTACTAAATTTGTTTTCTATTACTTGGATGGAATTAGTATCTTTTGGTCAATTCTAGATGACAGAACAATTTCTATTTCACATGAAATAAAAAACTAACAGATTTTGCCACTCAAGGACTGAGACTTCTAGATCCATTTCTAGTCAAGGTTGTTTTTAACCTCAAAAGTGTTTAAACACTCAAATTGCATCTCAAATTGTTTTGACATTTCAAATGAATAGGTCACAAATGATGCTGTGGCAATGCCATTAAATTAGGTCAGAATAAAAGCTTACTCTATTCTTTAAATTTAGTTTAACCTGCCATTTAATTCAGGTCGATGTTCAGTAGTCATAATTTGGCAACTGCTTGGAAAGAACACATTTACATGTGCATCACTGTGTGCTAGAGAGATCTGTGGTCTAATAATATATTTATTGGTCTGATATATTATGATATATATCCATTTCACACACCACTGACGCCACATTAGGTCATTATATCATTGTAATATCTTAATCATCTTATAAGATTATTGTCAGCTGATACATTTTGATGTTCATAATTGTTTAATTGCATTTGCAGCTTTTCTATGCATTGCAGCTGCATTTCACAGCCTGTATGGCATACCATAGCTGTATTTTGTGAATTACTTAGTTAATTCACCTCCCTCCTCTAACATTGTCATTGGTGTTGTTCGCCTTTCCCACTAGCATTTCTTATCTCCTGTCCGTCACTTATTGATGATTCAATGTGTATGGATCCCGCAAGGGCGGAGTTCTCTCTCTCAGTGCTCCGTGCAAATAAAGAACTGATACAACTCTTATTTGACTGTAATGAGTGCAAATCAAATGCAAGCAACAAAAAAGCATTTAAAATAGCATTTAAGCCGAATAACACATTGTGCGTATACTCGCAACCAAGAAACTGACACTTTGAAGAAATAGCCTCTAACTGAAGAACGTTCAGCAAAGACCTGACGTATGGGGAAAGTACCAATTGGCCTCCCTCAACTTCAGGAATTGTTAGTAACAGGAATGTCTGTAGAATTACCCTATATTCACAGCCACAGGCTTTACTTCTCTCAATACAATTTTAATTTCAACACAACTACTGTACAACTGTACATGTCAACGTCTTCGAAAAAGCTTCTTAGCAAACAAGGTTCTTAACAAACTGCAGCTAAGTCTTGACCATACCACGTGAGCCAGCACAGGATTGGTGAATTACCTCTAGCAACAACTACAATCATCAACAGATCTTTACAGACCTTCAACAGATCATCAACAAACCAGGTTGGCCGACTCCGCGAATCAGCAGAATTACTTACACTGCAAGTCTGAAACATGCCTCACACTGTGATGATACCTCACACTGATGATACGTCACATGTGATGACACCTCACACTGTGACATACCTCACAGTGAGTCACAAAACAGGATCTTCCAATGCTATTTACACAAATGAAACCAAGGAAACAAGGAGGACGGTGATGGGTGAAGCCGCAAAATCCGACATCTATTTACAGAGAGAGAACTGAGCCTGGCGGGAAAATTATGCAACAGTTTTTGAAAGGGATGAAACGTTCACCAGATCATTTAGGGGTAGCCATTGTAGTAGTCTCGTTCGTCACGGATCATGTCGTAAGGATCGTAGTAACTTCGCGACATGCGTTCCAAAAGTTCAGGGTCGTAATTTTCAGCAGCGGGGTAAGCGTTGGGCTCCTGGAGGTATCTCTGCTCCTGCTGGAGTTCCTGCTCCCTCAAGTAGGGCAGCAGGGCTTCTTCTTCTTCTCGGAGTTCTTCCAGCGCTTCCTGCTCCCTCTGCTCGGGCGTCTCCTCGTACTCCCTCTCCTCCTCCATCTCCCGCAATAATTCCAAGAAGTCGTCCTCGATCTGCTGACTCGCTTCTTTTACGGCTTCCATTGACTTCTCCGCAAACTTCTCTGTGGCTTTCAGGAGCTTGTCGCTTCCTGTTGAAAAAAAATCACAGGATTGAGTGTCAGGCTAAACTGCTTTCAATTTGTTGAACTAGATTGCGATGTAGTTTATTGCTGTTCTGCCAGAAGTTTCCAAAACAGCTTACATTATATAATCTTTTAACTCTGACGTGATACAATGTTTTTGCGAACCCTTAGATGTCATAAATATAGTACTTTAAATCACTTTTTTTACCAAATACTACAATGACAGCTAAGAAAAAGATACAGATTTAACCTTATTGACACAAATAAAAAGGATGAGACATAATCGAAAGCTCTTACCTGGCACCATGCTGGCATTGATGGGGGCGTCTTTGGCGTTGAGTCCATTGAACTTGCTCCAGTCCCAAGCAGGAGGTCCCTGGGAGAAGCAGTAGCCGTTGTCCATGATGTGGTCTCCGCTCACCCAGTACATCATGTAGAAGTTGCACATCTCGTCACTGTTCGTATTGCTAAAATAAAAAATGGACAATTGCTATTAATGAGATCGCAAAATTTTTTACGAACAAGAAAAAACTGTTTTATTTGATAATGATATGCTGTTACTGCCAACTTGCCAAATATCAATTATATATTAATGTAGCTGTTATGGTCTGAATAGTCAATTCATTATTAAAAAGAAAATTTAATGTTCGGAAAGAGTTGATTGGCTTACCCGATGTATACTGTGCGGTCTTCGTCATTCACCATGGTACATCTGGCAGCCTGGAATAGTTAAAATGTCAGAGCTTAGTCACGCAAACTAATAAAATCAAATGTGTCGCTGACAGAATTACGTCTTCAGAAAAATAAAGCTAAACTACAAGAAATTTAATTTACAGAGTTGCAAGACATTTATACTCACCAAGATATCTCCAGGCTTAACGACCATCCCGGGATGCGTCACATTGTAGAACATCTGAGGTTTTTGTGGCGAGACCCTTCCGAGTTCCTTCCACTGTCCTTCGTGGACCAGGTATCCGGACACGACTTGTCCGTGCTTGTGGGCGTGGCCTCGGAATGCGAATGGGTGCAGAGTCATCTGTTCGTTGTAAGAACACGCGGTCTCCATGTACTCTGTGGAGTGGGGTGGGATGTTTCCTCCGGTGCCCATCAGGTAGACGCCTGCTCTCTTGGGTTGCCTGAAGTGACAAGAGGACAATGTCAGAGGTCATCTATATTTTTTGCTGTATTTCTATTGCTTACTTGATCAGAGTGTGAAAATTACATACATTGTAATATATAAGGTCCCAGGCCCCTACTGCAGTTGTTATTCAAGCATTACAGGCGGCATGCACATTGTAAAGATTGACGGTAAGGTACTTATTATCTGTGATGACCTTACTTAAATTTGACTTTTTTCAATAAACTTGTGGTTTACAGAGTGTGTGGGAGGTTACATCTTGCACAATAATCTCAAATATTCAAGTGCATATGTGTTGTGTTGCTTTTAATGTAAATTGAAGATCCATCTCGATATTGATATTTGATAAATCTTATAAAAGAAATCACAACATCTGAAACTTTGGGATATTGAAGTATAACTTGAGACACTTCTCGAGACAATCCTACGTAATCAAAACCATCCCAATGCATAAATACTGCATAAATCACGGTGGCAATTTGATACCATTACATAAGAGGAAAATTGCAGTGCTCCTGTTTTAGAGATACTTTTAACAGATCACATTTATTTGTTTCAGGACGATTACACTATATCGACTTACTTGGTTCTTGTCGTGATGAGGTCCACTCCCGATCTGTCCTTGGTGTGATCTGAAATAGAAAATTGGTTTTGAAAATAAAAATGAAATAAAATATTCTCTCTTTTTGTTCTATAATAAGACACTTGAAACATCATCCACAATCACGAGGTAAAAATTGTTGAAGTTATCGTAATCGTCTTGAGGTAAAACACACCAATGTTGTGTAAAAGGCACAATTAGGAACAGGATACTGCCATTTTGCAAATTTGCCTATATCATATGTAGATAATTTATAAATAACTGATTATGGATAATTCCATTCTATTCTATTCTTATCCCATGGGATTATGCAACACCTACAATACTTATGAATAGATCACGATTTACAATGTTTGTGCTGGGAGTGTCAGCTACAATGTATGCCATTTGCAAATTGCTTTCTACATGATCATGCACCTGCTGATATTTGAAGAATTCACCAACTGCCTCATTTTGAAGTAATTTGATTACAAGAAGTATGACAATAAACTAAAATAAATTCAGTGAGTTTGTTCCAGAGAAAAACCTATCAATTGTATCAGTGAGTTGTATGGATTGATTTAAAAAAAGGAAAAGACAAGTAGGCCTACTCACTAGGAGGAAGGAACTGGGTGACATCCTTGTAGTGAACCTGTAGCACCAGCCACTTGATATCTGTGTCTCCTCCTACTTCAAAACCAACACCTGCAAGAAATAGGGGACATTAGCAACTGAATTATCTATTCAATTTAATTTAATTTT
Organism: Platynereis dumerilii; assembly: GCA_026936325.1. NCBI lineage: Eukaryota > Metazoa > Annelida > Polychaeta > Phyllodocida > Nereididae > Platynereis > Platynereis dumerilii. Next base: position 287,252 of record JAPTHN010000029.1, read on the forward strand.
AATTTATTATTTCTTCTACCAAGGAAATATAATAAACTGAAATCCATATTTAAACGTCTTGAAAACGAGAATAGATTGCAGATATATATGATTTACCTTTTGGCAAGTTGAGCTGGGGAGCATCCATGGCCCATGCATAGACTATTTTAGCCCCAGATTTGCACACGGGACCCTGTTCGTAATCGTCGTCCCCTGAAACCATCTCGCCGCAATTCCTGAAAGTTAGCAAGAAAAATAGTTTAATATCAAATCTACATCTTTTAGGTTCGGCCTGTATGAGTATTTCTCTATATTAGCAAACTAATATTTAAAGGCCTTAGAACTATGATTAAATACTAAATAGGAATTCCTACTCACCATGGTCTGGTGTCATTCCCAGGCTCCTTGCAGCCGTATATCAAAATGTGGTGGGCTGTGCTCATATTGGCTTTGGGCTCGAACCCAGCTGAAACAAACAAAAATATTATTAAGTAAATTTTCATCTCATGGAATAAGGCGAACATTGTACTCGAATATAAAGAAACTGAGGTGATATATTTCATGTTTCCTGACTGCCCCAATGGACCATTCTCATAAAATCTCATCTATTATTTATCGATCCTCATTTTCAAGACAATTGGCAATTTTCCTCCCAGGTAATTGAAATACCTTGACCCTTCACCTGCCATATAAGAGCTAATTAGTTTCCATAGAAACACATCATATACCTAAACAAGGTGTTATGAGCTTGACCTAATTGATTAGTGTAGCCCTGATGCATATTGAATGGGTTTTATGGTGCACGTGTATGGTGAAACTCGTGAGGAGGTGGTCAGCAAAGGATGGAGATCTGTGCTCAAAGGGTCAGAAGTTCTGGCTACCAAGTTGCCAACCTGTTCTCTTTGCGGTCTATATGTTAGGTCATGTTCTGCAATGTGCAAGAAGTGTAGTTAAAGAGGTCAGACGAGCGGATATTGAATCCAGAGATAGGCACAACTGATATTTTTGCAGCCTGTCTACTTTTTCTCATAATTTATTTCTAAATTATTTTTGTTGGATATCTGCATATAGCTAAGCCAGCTGTGGCAGTAATTATATGCTGAGATCTACGGCGATAGACCAGACTGGGCTATAAATAGAACTGGGAAGCCTTAAAATAGGTTTGGTCAAGAGGAGGAAGATGTGGGACTTCCCTGCTGCAAAGCCATATGGCAGATATGGAGGGAACTGGTCTAAGCCAAGAGGAAATGAGAAAAAGGAGAAAAAATCGCCATTATCCTCTTCAGAAAACAATTATTTCCATGGTCGATACAAGTTAGCCTTAGTTAGGACGATTTGCTACAGCTAAACAGTTGCATGATGACATTTTTATCATCCATCTAAATGTAACCAAGGCAACGTGTCCAATTGATGGTGAAAGAATGCTTGCTACCAAGAATTGGTTTCTAATTCTCGTGTGGGAGGAATTGAAACGTGCAAAAGGCAAATGCATCGAAAAAAGAAAGAGGAAAAAAAAAGGAAAAAAAGAGGAAAAAAGCATACAGAGAAACGTGAGGTGCTTGACACGAGATAGCCAGGGAGTGTTCATGCCCAGGACTGCATCCTCCCTTATTGTCTTGTCTATCTGTGAGCATGTGGGACAGAACTGCTCACCATATGGAACGAATTTCCATTTTGTTTGTGTTGTTGAAAAGTCTTGTCGAAAGCAGACGACTCCCACGCACATTCGTCTGGGTCTTTGGCGCCATTTTGAGAGCTCTTCTCTTCGGGCTATTTTTAGCATCAATCGATGGGGACGAGCCTCCACCCACGCGGCACAGGAAGTGGCAGCAGCAGCCCCCTGGCGGAGGAGACGAAATGCCAATTACTCTGCATGGTGCTGGTGGCAGGAGGGCAACCTGCTCGAGGGTCTAGCATATCACAGCTCAGCCACAGGCTGCCTTATGCATATTGCAGGCCCAACATATGTTAGACTGCTGGTCCCAGATATATAGCCAGGCTTATCCTTATGAATATATTATGGCACGGTTATGGTGATAGGGACATTAGGGCCAATGGCCCATACAATAATGTTTTCTGTCTCGCTATTTTTAAAGCCATTTGTCAGTAAAGCTACAATCTGTATGACAAGAAATCCCATAGGAAAAAGTCAGGTTTGATCCACTAAGGATTGTTCTTCCAATATGGTGTGCTCGAACCTCCATAATAGTCCTAATATAGGCCTATGGATGGCAAAGCTACATTCTAAAAATGGTTTGTTTTTAAAATGGATGTTAGCAGGTGTTTGTCCAAAATTTTGTGTATGTCAGACAAAATCTTTGCGTGAAATAGACAAGGAAATCGTCCATCCTGAAGAAGTTTGCTGCGATCTGATCAGGGAAATGTTAAGAATAAGCATACCTTTTGTACATAGGCGTATCGGAGGGGGGGGCAGGGGAAGCGATCGCCCCCCCAAAAGTTATGGAAACAGTAAGATTCGGGCAAAAAGGCTAAAAAATTTGAGCAGATGATTAAATAATCACTATTGAAAATTAGCGAAAAAAATTGCGCGCGCCGTACGCCTATGCTTTTGTATGATTCCACACAATGAGTTTGCACGGACACCAGCTAATGTTTGTTTTGTCTGTTTCAAACAAACTTTTATTTTCTGTGTGGAGGACTCCTTAAGATCATCTTTCTTTGAATTCACCTCCCACGAATGCCTTGTTTACCAGTAATTTGTTCTCTGTGCTGCGTTATTATCTGTGCACAAAAAGCCCTTTGTCAAATTGTGTCCATGATTTAGATCGCATGCTCTTTTAAGAACAACAATGCTCATCATCCGTGATTCATCCGCGGTTGATCTAATCATGGACGGGAATTCCCGTTTTAGACGAAGAGGAGGATGTGATGCTATGCTGGCTTTTTTTGCCATTCTGCACGATTTATTTGTGACCAAAAAAACCTTTCATGAGATTATTCTGCATGGTATAATTCTAATTAAGCCAAACCTCTTTTTCACCTGATAAGCATTTAAGTCTTTTGATGTTGTATTCTGGAATAATAAGGAATGACGTTTGTCAATTCATGGAAGCTAAATAAACCAATTATTTGGCCATGGTCAGTTACTGGTATTTAACACTGACTTTTGGCGTAAATAACATAATTGGATTGTTCTTTTTGGATCACAGGAGCTTCGATGTTCATGTATTGATGTTGTATACTGTTGAACTTGTAGAATACTTCTCTTCGAGGGAAATAGTAGTTGTTAGCTTAGTTGTGATCATTGAGCCTCCTGTGTCTTGACTGGTCACCGTTGGTGAAATGGTATGTTGCAACAAAAGTTCTATCCCATCAATGGATGGGAAAAGTTTATGTAAAAAATATATACTCACTAATATAAACAGGTTTGGATTCATCTAGTTGTCTTGCGTAGCAAAGATACGTTTCTGCCTGCAAATAGAGAAATTAAATATATATATTTAGACATTTCAGAACAGTACGTAGTATACCAAAATTAACCAAATATAGGCCAATACATGTATGACACATAATATAGATAGATAGATAGATGGATAGATGGATAGATAGATAGATAGATAGATAGATAGATAGATAGATAGATAGATAGATAGATAGATAGATAGATAGATACGGATATGCCTCGACCAGCCCTCAACTTTCTTCTTGGGTGCGGTAATTTGCCTAGGTAATTTTGTGATTCGTTCTGTGCACATTGTATGCAATGCCGTTTGAGTGGTCATTGTTTAAGAGGCAGTTTTTCTAAGATTCAGGCACTTCACCATTGGGGCTGATACTCACCCGACTCGGATGTTGTTCTTAATTTTTTCCTTGCTAACTGATTACTAAAAAGTTGGAAAAAAAGCATTTTTAGACCTCCATACCTTTTAGGTAATTTTTGAGGGCACCTTGAAATATAGACCCAAAATTTGGATTGTGTCAAAGTCCAGATTTCAAATCCAATTATCTCAGTACCTTCTTGGTGTACCTCTGTTATATTTGAATGGTCAAATATATGGACCCAAAGGTATCATTTGGTATCGCATTTATGATGATTGACTCGGGGCGCAGGCAACAGGGGGCGCTCAAAGTTACTATTTCAGTCAATTTTAAGCTGAATTGATGGGGCCTATGTGGCTTGCGCCCTTGGTGTACCTCAATGTTTTGTGCATGTATATGAAGGAGGGGACCTATTTTACAAGTTTACATAAAAATTATAATGGTACACTAAGGGCGCATCTCCACAGGGGGCGCTGTTTCCTATAAGAAAGTGAAATAGACCCTTTTTCAGGACTCTGTAGCTCATTGCGCCCAGGGTCAACAGCACGGTGAGCATGCCTGTCATGTGCGATAACACCTCTAGTTTACTGGGGTGTAAGCATCTCTGAGGTACTCTTAACCATTCTCTTTCCAGAATTTTTTTAAGGTACCACATATGACGATTTTTCAAATTTTCAAAAAATCACCAGGACGCCTGCAATGTGAATGGAGATAGTCTTGCAAGTCATTTCTCTAATGAATTTTGGTTGTTAGGATATATTTTGCTCCAAATAGTGTGTACACGCATGTAGGGGGCGCCACAAGTACCCCTAAAATAGATTATTCTCCTGTTTTTCATGCTTGCTGGTGCTGCATTGATGTAATTTATGGGACTCTAACCTACTGACAGTCAGTTTGTTTCAGTGATCAACAGACACCGCATTTATGATTGAACATTTTAAGCTCTCAGCTATAATAGTTTGGTAACACATTTTTAAGGCTCAATTCCATAAAATTTGTGTTCATTACATCTCAGACTTCACTAACTTTCCCAATGTATGGGGCATTACTGTATACATTTCCATGTCTTTGGTTTGGTATAGTTATCAAGACGGCTTATACTTAAATTCATACTTTGTAATTGAGTTTTAAAACTAATATATATACAAATAATGTATTTCCTATTATTTGTTATGATGATGCATCTTTTACATTTCTACCAACATGTGAACGGCTTTTCACACACATTTTTGAAATTTTACTTTCCTCTTTGTCTATAATCAAGTTAGTGCAGTCTTGGATGTAATGCGCCTAAATTTAAGGAATTCAGCTTTAAAAATGAATAAACCAACTTTCACAACTTAAACCTAAAAACGGTCTATTGTCAATGACATTTTGGCATATCGCTAGAGTAGAACTCGTAAGGAAGTGAAACTGGTGATGTTTTGCCATTGCCTCTTCCACAAGCAGGATGATAGCATTGAGCCAATGGTATTGGATCAATTCTATCATCCTGATTGTGTAAGTCTGAATTGTCATTCAATGGGATAAAGACAAACTGGGTCATAAAGGCCAATATTTAAGGTGGATGGGATAACAATGGCAACCAATTTTCTTTGATGTACTCAGAATTACGTATGGCCAAGGCAAATTCAAATTTGAGGGGGGTTCACTCACTTAGATTATTTTGACCCATATGCCATATGGAACTGATGCCAGAGCAAGAGTAAAGACAAATTGCGACCATTCGTATCCCAGGTGCCTCAAATATCATTTTTTATAAAACTGTATGTTTTCATTTCTTCAGAAGAGTATGCTTGTTTCACTGAGCAATTAAGGTTGAGGATGTAAAGTATTCACCCAATGGCAAAACATTACCCATTTATTTACTTACAGGTGACACTGTATATAGAAAATTGCAGTGGCATGCTAAATTGCCTGTTTTGAGATTGGCGTCCCACAACTGAGATGAATGCAGCATCAACAAACATGAAAAATGGAAGAAATAAAAATTTTGAGGTACTTGTGGCGCCCCCTACTTGCGTGTACACACTATTTGGAGCAAAATATATCCCAACAACCAAAATTTATTCGAGAAATGACTTGCAAGACTATCTCCATTCATATTGCAGGCGTCCTGGTGATTTTTTGAAAATTTGAAAAATCGTCATATGTGGTACCTTAAAAAAATTCTGGAAAGAGAATGGTTAAGAGTACCTCAGAGATGCTTACACCCCAGTAAACTAGAGGTGTTACAGCACATGACAGACATGCTCACCGTGCTGTTGACCCTGGGCGCAATGAGCTACAGAGCCCTGAAAAAGGGTCTATTTCACTTTTTTATAGGAAACAGCGCCCCCTGTGGAGATGCGCCCTTAGTGTACCATTCTAATTTTTATGTAAACTTGTAATATAGGTCCCCTCCTTCATATACATGCACAAAACATTGAGGTACACCAAGGGCGCAAGCCACATAGGCCCCATCAATTCAGCTTAAAATTGACTGAAATAGTGACTTTGAGCGCCCCCTGTTGCCTGCGCCCCGAGTCAATCATCATAAATGCGATACCAAATGATACCTTTGGGTCCATGTATTTGGCCATTCAAATATAACATAGGTACACCAAGAAGGTACTGCGATAATTGGATTTGAAATCTGGACTTTGACACAATCCAAATTTTTGACTTATATTTGAAAGGGCCCCTAAAAATAACCTAGAAGGTATGGAGGTCTAAAAATGCAATTTTTCCCACTTTTTAGTAATGGTTTACCAAGAAGAAAATTATGAACAAAATCTGAGTCGGGTGAGTAGCACACCCTGCCTGACTCTTAGAAAAACTGGCTCTTAAGGAATTGACGGAAGATGAAAAAAAGTCCGCTTGGCCTTTAGAAGACATTTTAAAACGTATGCCTTTCAAATAATTGTAAGATATTAAACTAGTAGCCCATTCATCTTATTTTAATATGATGTTCAGGTTTGTCAGTAAAGATGGTTAGATTGTTCCACTTTTTACAGAATCTGGCCTATATTAGCCTAGTGAGGAAGCATAGTCGAGCCTGACAAGTTCAAGTGCCAGAAATAGCTACTTTATCTGACGAATCTGACAGAATCCTTGACTCCATCACAATTTATTTAGTTTTTATGAACTGCATTCTGAGTAAAATCAGCTACAAAATCATTCATTTTCTCAAGGTACGTGTCTACCCTGGCCTATGTCCGATTAATCAAATTATTCAAATTATTATGAATTATAGCTGCTTTTAGATCAACAGTGATGAAATAGGGGACATGATTGAGGATGCTTGAAACTGTTGCCATGGAAACGGTCAGTAACTCGAACGATTATCTTCCAAATGACGTCAATAGAGGCCTCCCCCCCTCCCTTCACCGGCCAGCTAGATCTGATCATCATGTTCTTGTGACCAAACACAACTAATTGTCACGTTGTGTTATATTTCACTAAGGTACAGGTACATTTATTCTTGCATGACTTTTAATTTGATAAATTAATCTATTATATAATCATGTAATTGTTGAGAAATGCAAATTGCCTTTTAATTGCCCCCGAAGCCAATTATATATTTCACATAAATTGAACTAATCTCTTCATGAGAATGATCCTTATTATGTTGAGTATCATAATTCAGGGTATCTATTGTTGTCTCAGGTGTTTTCCAGCAACAATTGGTAGTCATGGTAACAAATGAGAGAATCATAAACGTGATCTGTGGATGTTTATCGATTGCTAAGAGCCAATTCATAGTCCTGACTTGTGAACTCGTTAATTGTTTATCATTTACTGGCACAACTGTTTTGTGCAAACAGAAACAGCTAATCATTGATTTACTTTGTCACTCAATATAATATATATTTATTCGAATATGTCACCTGTGCTCGCATATTATGACAAGGAAGACAAACAAGGAAAATCCATTAACTCCGCCATGTGTGCGTGATGTTTTATTCTATATATTAGCCTTTTTGTAGCAACATTGGCTATTGTGCACATGTGCCCTCATCGCTCTCCCTGTTATTTTGGCTTATTCTTAAACTATATATATTTTATGTTATTGTAACTAGATCTTCTGCAATTTTGATGTTTTTTTTTCTCTTTTCGTGGTAAATTCCACGATTTTTTCCAAAAGAAGATATTTCCTAAAATTGTTCTCCATTCGCATCCGATTCCATAATACCCTATGCCAGTCCTTGACCAAACATGTATTCAGTCGTCCAAAATGTAAGTTCTATTATAAGCAGTTCATCCCCTTCAACCTATCATATTCTCCTTTGGCCTTTCTGCCTACCCTAACCTTTTCAAATCCTCCTTTCCATACCTATCCTATCATACATATAAATCCTTCCTATTCTATCTCAACCATAATCTAAACCCATCATACATTGGCCAAAAGGGCCCTGCCAACAGCCTCCGTCACCGTGCATCGATCAATAGGGAATTGCCAAGTCAGCGTTTTTCGCAATCTCTTGGCTTGGCAGCAAGTTGATGTGCTGGGTTTAGCATCATTATTCTTCTCTGGGCTGCTTTGCCTTATTCTAATATCTTCTCTTGGTTTTGCATTATTCAACCGAGTGTTGAAGATCTCGGGGGCAGAATGATGATGAGGAAGAACAGAGGAAATACACGATTGATTGCTTCCCCTCAGAATGTGCTAACAATGGCAAATAGAGATTTACACAATCTTTCGAATTGAGCAACTGTCTTAGGCCTATTACAGCTGTCTCAGGCCTATTTGTGTCTTATTAATCAATGACGTATATCTATCATATATTTTCTTTGGAACGATATCGCAATGTATGACCATTTGTTGGTCAATTTGTACACATATCTGATGCAAGTATGTCATTGATCACTTAAATTATCAACCGCAATTAGGCTATTTGTCAATTGACCTTTGTCCTCAGTCATGACGTTTCCTGAGAAGTCTCAATTGCCTCTTATCAGTAAGAATGACAGCTGCCTATTGAAACCTAAATAAAGCACCAAGATCGCCTGAAGACCTGATAAATCTTGACGAGTGAGATGTACCGGCACCAATGCCGCACCATCGATCGAGCACTGGGAATGCAATTACTAGACTGGAAGAGTTCTCGCTGAGGCAGCACCTTTCCATAAGTTGCCAAATTGATGGAATACTTTCTTTTGCTAGACCTGTCTATTGCATAAACCTGCCAGTTTCATTTAGAGGTGCTAATTAAATCTTTTAGGAATCTGCAGCAATCCCTTTTGGAAGCAGCTCCTGAGATGTTGCTGAAGTTGCAGAAAACTGAAGGAAGATGCGGGGGAGGATGAGAGGGGGGTGCCAGCAGGGAAATGCCATTACCATAGATCACAGCTCCCGAGAAGCCAGATACGATGTCTCAGGTCGGATTAGAACTTGACAGGTTGAATATTCCACGTTTCTCAGCAACTGTACTTTGATCATATATTGGATTAATGGGTTTATACAGGGCGTTGCTGTAAATCAGTGTTTTATTGAGTATCATAGACAATATCACCTTTTTCTTATATGGAGGTTCTAGTTAATTTTATAATTTATAATTATCAGCCTCATGGCTAATGTCAGATAGCCAATTTAACAAAGATAAAATCTCGAAAATGGAATTTCTATTGCTGAAATAAAATTAGATAGCAACTCCAGCCGCTGGCAATTAAAAGTCACTTCAAAATAATTTTTGTTATTTTGAATCAGCCAAAGTACTTGAAAGTAGCACCTGCAGGGCATTCTCCTTCAGATAATTTCCTGCTGTGATCAGATATGCCTGATATAAATTGAATTTCTGCCATAATATTTGATTTAAATTTAAAAGGCAAACCACATCCTGGTTTACATGTACAGGTCTGTAAGTGGCAGTGCCAGTGATTTGCAAAGCTTCAATTTCTCAGCACCTCCAGAATTTCTGTATGTTGCAGGAGGGGATCGGATGGAGGTGGCGATGGTAGTTTGGCCAATAAATCGTCAACCTGCGAAAAATGTCTCCCCTCCTCCCACTCACTGTCTAAGTGACGTGACATGTACAACGTTTCTTTCAACCTGAATTTCGGTGGGGGGGGGGGGTCTATTGGGCAATCGCGTCGTGGAACGCATAATTCGCGACATAACGCGACTTTGTGTGGATAAAATTAACATGTAAGAATAAATAAATTTTGGCTGGTAGGGGGATGCATCCCCCTTGCGTCCGTCCCTGGTCTAGGTCTATCTGGTGAGTTTGAATGTATTGTAGATGGCACCACATGTCATGTGTTGCTTGGTTCCGGATGCTCTCTCATGAAGCAGCGTGTCAAGGTAATCCAGAAGGTCCCCGAAGCATTGTAACTCTTGAAAATAGCACAAAGCGTCAAAGCCCTTGCATATTGCTGCTTTAAAAGTCAAAAATTGTGTATCCTTTACCTGGTATAGTGCGGTACTATAACTTGTCATCCAAAAGTTGATATCTGTCTCTCTTTGCCTGAGCCTCTCCTTAACAATTTCAAGTTGGGCACCTCGTCAGCGGCAAAGGTGATTTTGCCAAAAGGTGATTTCAGGAAAGGTGATTTTAGAAAAAGGTGAAATTGACTGGCCCCCTTCTAGAGTCTTAAGTCTATACAAGCTAACCTAGATCCCACTGCCATAAGAGTAATTTTCAAATAGCATCCAAAGTAAACTGCAGCTAAACTGCATAGTACATAGCGACATATGGACAGACAGACAGACAGATATTTTAGAAAGAAATATGACAGATAGATTAGATAACTGCGGAGTGTATTCAAGCTAAATAGATGATTTCAGAGCTTTCTCAAAGGACCAGATAATTGTGATCTCCTTATCACTTAAAAATGGTGCCGCTTTGTCCTTTCACCTGGTGGTTGGGGGTTTAAACAATTTGACAAACACCACCAGGAGCGCTGTCATCAAATTACAAAATGGCCGACTGATATGGCACACAACCTATGAAAAAGCTCCTTTGTTGGTAAAATGCCCTACCTTCTGAGGTCTAACTCCAGGCATGCGTAGAGGGACTCGGGCCGAGCTGTCATGACTGCCACTTGTCGTCAGAGGCGCCGCCGAGGCCAGGGCAGCCAAAGCAGAAGTGAACAAGGTGTAGTAGACACTCATACCCGACATCCGGGCTCTGTAAGATATGAAATTTGCACAATAAGTGACGTGCAATTTTATTATTAAGTTTTAAAGAACCTTTATTTAATGATGAATGAATGTAAGAAAGATCCTGCAATAAATTGAATCAATAATAATAATTAATATTTTAAATCTATTCATAATGTCTGTAGAGTTCATCAAGAGGCGTTATTAGGAAAATTTATATCTGGCCATATCTTGCATTTCTTTAAATCTATTTATATAAAGCTAATTTGGGAATGGTCACTGTAGGAAGCTCTTAGTGAATATTTGACATTAGATCTATGATCTTGTGACCTTCAATTATGCTGATTCTAAAATGATGCCAGTAATCAGGCCCCAGAGAAACAAATTTCAGACAGCATGTTGATATTTAAATCTTTTCATTCAAAAAGAACATGATAGACTCTATAGTTTGGTTAGAATCATGGTTGTATTCAAACTTCCAACCTTCTGTTTTCAAAAATCCGATTACAATAATCCTGTGGAAACCAATGAAGAGTAAAAGGCAATTTTAAGAATGTGCTTAAAGGAAGTTGTCCAACTGTTGCATTTCTTTGTTTCTGTGAATCTTTGCTATTCTATATATTCTTTCAATTTGCTATCATGGTTTGTACATTGTACAATGTTAGCTATTTCCTCTATATCAGAAAATAATTATCTTCCATATGCACAACAAAATCTTCCTAAGGAAAAAACTGGCCGGGAAAAAAAGGAAGTCGTCTCCATTGTTTTAGTCTGAGATGGTCAGATAACAGGAACTAATTATGTTGGAAAATCGTGGGTGGTCTCATTCAAGATAATTTGTACAATAATTAACAGCATTTCACTTCCAGGTATTTTCATTCCATGAGAGTACTGTACTATTTATGCTTGGAAGCTATATGCGACTTGTAAAACTGGCCTTTTTGGGGGCAATGACCATTTGTGATTATATACCTGCTTGAAGGTTGTGTACCTGAGAAACCAGATTTTTACCAAATGTGGCAAATTGAAACATTCCTGTAAAACAAATGAATGACATGTGTCTTCAAGGTGACACCAATATCAATCTAAAGAGTTTTTGAATGAATATTTGTGCCAATTGCATATACAGAGCCATTGTTTGTTGCTTGATATGTATACACACAGAATGGCCATCCACCATGTTGCCTTAATCTCTTGAGACATATTGTTGGTTGTTTGTCACATACACTCATCCCCAATGGCATATTTATGAGCTGTCTTTGCTATTCATGTACTAACCTTTCGTTTCTGTCTGGTGTCTCCTTAATGAAGATGTCAACTGGGCTGAAATGAAGTCTTAATTCCCGGCCTGTGCTTCTTCCTCTGAGCCTGTGTGTTTTCTGCTGCCTGTTCACTTCCCTTGCACTACTCTCTTGGAATAATTAATTCAAAACTCTGACGCACGCGGCCTCAGGAATACATTAGCATCAGAGCATCACAGCAAGCTACAGCAGCAAGTGGGGGAGGAGGAGGCCGGCCTCAGCATCAGTGAACAGCGTCGCCAGCTGCAGAAGCAAGGACTGCAGGATGCACGCAGGACACCTGAGGACTGGTGCAGCATGCAGTGGGGAGGGGGGGGGGCACTCCAGTTAAAGCTATAATTTTGAGTTTGGTGTCAGCAAACCTAAACATTTGCTATGAAAGTGTAGAACATTATCCTGCATTAATTGCATATTGCCTCCTGTTTCTCCAGATGTTAACATGTCTATATATGCAACTAATCCTGTGCAATTGTTGGATCTAACTTCTTCTTCCAAGTTTGATTTTTTTAGTTTTTTTAAGAATTCTGAGGTACGTTTTTTAAGAAATATAAGTGTAATTTTTATTTGTGAAACTGTTTCAGACAAAGTTTGACTGCATTTTATACACTGTAAGATTGGAGGCACTGATTCAGCTCAATTGATTGAGTGAGATGGTTGCACAAGTTGATTGAGCTAACACAGATTGATGTTTTAAGCTGAGTTAGACATCACCAAGATACTAATACCATTGGAAAAGCTGGTATCTAACTGACAGTTTTGCATGTTAGCGCCCAGCTAAGGATTAACACCATTAATAACAGCAAACAAACAATCAGATTATTGTTTATTTTACAAAAATTTAAAGTTAAAAGGTATAATAGAAGAAGCATATGATGTCTAAGTCAGTTAGATACCTCATTGTCGGGTTCTAACAAGCATTTTTGTCAGTTAGATACCTCCCTCCGGTCGGGATCTAACTGACAAAAATGCATGTTAGAACCCTCCAAATCGGTATCTAACTAATACATAACTCAAAATACTGAGCTGAGATAGCTAAAAAAAATAAGCTATGTTGACTAAGGTATTCAAGCTGAGAAAACTCAAAACAATGAGCTGTGTTGACTTACAACTCAAAATATTGAGTTTTGTTGACTTATTGATCCAAGTTGACACAACTCAAAATTTTGAGCTGTGTTGACTTGTTTGTAGTTGTTTTTGATTTATATTTGTGGGACCTGTCTTATAAAGTTATTTATGAATTCATATGGGCTGTAATCCATAAATATTGTTTGATCTCTCAAGGGGATCCACCTGATCCAGTGTGCTTCATTTTAGCACATCATGGACAGGCCCAAGATGCATTCAACACAGACCATTGCATTACAATTCACTGTAAAATTTGAAATTTTGAGTTAGCTCAAATGATTAAATGAGATGGTTGCACAATTTGTTTGAGCCATGATAGCTTGCCGTTTTGAGCTATGATAATCTTTATGTTGTTATAACTTGCGAACAACAAGCTATCTTGGCTCAAAGGAATTGTGCAACCATCTCACTCAGTTAATTAAGCTAACTCAAAATCAAAATTCACAGTGAAGGAGATTTAAAAATTAATTTCTTGTCAATAAATCCCAATGGCCTGAGGCTCATCTGAGTTGGTATATTGTATGCTATGATATGCCTATATTTGAACACACTCTGACTTGGAAATGTTGGTTGACGTGAGTGAAAGCATGCATCTGATTACTCCCACAAATTAATTTAAGAGAGATAGAAATAAAAAAAGTGACCAGCTAAAGTGGTGTGCTACTCAGTTTTCTCTGGGATAGTGTAATATAAATGTTCTTTTTTTTTCAGTAAATAATTATTTAAAATCATATGCAGTGTTATGACAAGTGATTGTTATAGATGGCGCTATATGTGGCATGGCTGAGATGTCAAGCTCTCTGCAACAACTGAATCTTTCATGTTTTCACAGCTTAATGTTATGATTCATTTGGACAACTTACAGCATTGAGCTATCATACCTTGACAACTTATAGGATTGAGCTATCATAGCTTGGAAATTATTAACATTCTCAGACAGCTCAAATTATTGCTTCAACACAGTTTTCAAATTTTACAGTGTAGGATGTACTATAGTATATCGACCCATTGCAGTATAGATTATGTAAGTCAAGTGCTCAGTTAATTGAAAAGTGTCATAAATCAGAGTTTATTGCAGATTTAGGCTACAAACTGATTGTGCTTATGCAGCTGTGTGAACGCACCATAAACTGACATACTATATGCAAAAGGAAATTGCTATTTGACATACAATGTAAACTTTTATGAAGGAAAATATATATAGCGGCTTTGCCATGCAAAATTGGTTTGTCATTTTCGACTTCATTTGGATTGAACATATTATATGAATTACAGTACATTGTGATCTCAGCAAATGTCAGTGATCAGAGAAAGCAGTCCCGGGGTGCATGGTTGACAGATCCAGGGAGGAGCTTTTGGTACTTCTCTCTATTCCACACTACCATTCAAATGCATACAGCTGTAGTGCATTGATAGTTTACTTATTTAGATCAACCAAGGGCTAGTTCTTGTCAAAAAATAACTTAGAATTTTGATTTTTGAACTGATGAAACCTGAACATTATCAAGCGCAGAGGTCTAGAAGGCTCATGGCGTTGCCCTCTTTCACAAAGAGGGACTTTCAGTAGTAGCTCACTGCACATGTGCTGTAGCAGGTCTACATAACTTATTATCTTTCACTTCAATAAGAGGTTTGGATGATAATGCTGAATCAAACTGTAGACCGCAACCCGACAGGATAAAATGCGACCGTTTGCTTCATTCACACAATACATTTTATGCAAGACGTTTTGACAATTGTATGCCTGCCTTTTGTACAGAAGAAAGTGAAAAATTGGGCCTATCAAGTTTTCAAAATGCAATTTTTGCTAGTGACCCCCCTGAAAATCCCCACACACCTTGCTGTTGGTGACACAAAATGGCGGAGGCTGTGATGAGAAGTTGTTCTGTAGCAGAGAAGGAATTGTCCCCAACTGTCACCAGGAGCAGCACTGGGCAATCAATACCTTCCCAGAATGCAAGAGAGTGTTTTCTGGAAGCAGCCATCATGTTTTTGGAAGTGGAAGCGATTGCTTGTCAACATATTGTGGAAGATGGTGATGGAATTGCTGCACCATACAGCAGCACAGTTTGCCTCTATATTCTCTGCCATGCAATGTGATGTTGTAAATAATTTGGAGGAGAAAAAGTTCAACAGTTGCCTTCATATTAAGGAAGAATTGCTCAGAGGCCATGTGTGAAAATGGAATACTACCGTAGTAAGCCTTATGCTAATTGTCTGCATAATTACTTCCATATAAGGAAGAGACCTTCGTGATTTCATTCATGCCCCAGCATCGATCTGCTGCCATTAATACATTCTCTGACGTCAGAACATAATAAACCTAGAAAGAAGAAACAGCCATTGGTGCCGCCCTGGCTTAATATAGCCCTTCAATAAAGTCCGAGCTAAAAATGGCACTTCTATAAATAGCTGGAGTTTGGCAGATTACTGCCCAAGGTGACAATATTGAATGTGAGGACTTCCCTGTTTGTTGGGGGCCAGTACTTGGAACCAGAGCCAGACAACATATGGTGCCCAGTGGGACACTGACCAGCCCTTTATTGGCCCTATAAAGTGAAGAGACTCTAGAGTTCCTCTAGGGACCAAAAGAGCCCTCTTTACTCCCCAGAACTGGGTTGATGAATTGCCCTCAATCCTGGCACTTGCTGCTCAACTTAATTGTCCTGTTTATTTTGGGACTTGAGGTCCATCGTCTGTCTATCGACCCAGGAAGTGCTCCCTGGAATCTGTTGGATCTGGAGTTATTTTGGTTCTCGCTTCCTAACCTGGTGGCAAATAAATCCGCTGGCGCCAATTAAACCTAGGCCTGCAAAGTATTAACTTTTAGGTTTAATCTACCATGTAGACCTACATAACCAGTGTTTTTATTTATGTTTACTTTTGGGCCCTACTTAGCTCATTAAAGTTCTACGTTTTTTTCAGAACAGTTTTGCTGAAATCTGACAGAATGTTAAAAGGCCTGCAGAAGTCCTGAACTGAGCTTGGTGCGGTCTGTAAATTTGTTGTTCGTGAAAAGTGTAGGAAGTGTAGTTAGACAGGCCAGACATGAAGATATTGAAACGATAAATGCAAAACAGAGGCAGCCAAATAGACCTATTTCTTGCTCACACTTCTTAGAAAGGACTGTAGTTCATTAGACAATAGACAAGTAGGCGTCTACAAGTTCATGTTACAATGGTCCCATGAATTGTTTTACATCACTGGAGGAGGCGGTCATACTCAAGTGGCAGGACTTCGTGTGAGAGAGTGAATGAAATCAAATTGCTTTTAGTTTAATTTTCCATATTTACTACTGGTTTGGTGAAGGTGATGTGTTCGCAGTATTCATGGATGTCACGTTTTATTTTTCACAATAATGTTAGGCCTATCGAATTTCTATCTAGGCCTAAAAAAAGAAGCTGGCCGTGGGCTTCTTTGGTTT
The DNA here is from genome assembly GCA_026936325.1 of Platynereis dumerilii. NCBI lineage: Eukaryota > Metazoa > Annelida > Polychaeta > Phyllodocida > Nereididae > Platynereis > Platynereis dumerilii. The sequence goes on from JAPTHN010000029.1 coordinate 303,942, forward strand.
TACATCACATGTAATGTATTATGCCAACTTGAAAGAATATTTGTTCATAGCTAGTGTATTTTGTAATATATTTGAAAAACATGAACATGTCTTCAATATGGAGCAGGAACTAAAATAGGTGGGTGTAGAATACTGCAGTGAGACAGGCATAGTCGCATATATCTGCATCACTCATTCCGCCATGCTCTTAATCTTGCCTGTCAGTGCTGACATCCAAATATCTTATGAAAAGTTTTGCACTAATTATATTAAAAGGTTTTATGTTACTGTTGTTGAAGAATATGGAGAGTGTTATTATTATCAAGTAGGCCTAATTGAAAGAAAAAAAGAAAACATGCGAAGCACACATGTGTAGATTTTCATTTTTAGTATTAATATGTGATTAAAACATATTAAAATATAGATCTAGTGTTCGTTACTTCGATCGCGAAACTATTCCTAACTCATTAGTCAAAACGCAGTGGACATGTGTCCTTGTATAAGAAGATCAAATGTTACAGCATGGGCCTATACCAGCAAGTCTAGATGACTGGAATGCATTTTCATTTCATATTATATTTACAGGACTTGCATGGATAATTGTTAACAAAGACAAATCACAAACTTTTATTCAATAACTTATATGTTCTGTTTGCTTTGAAATAGATTAAAATGACATCCCATGGTTAAACCGAATATTGTACCATATGGAGGATGTCTACTGCAGCCTAAGCACCTCTGCCTACAAATATGCGGCAGTTACAGCTAGCTGAGCTTAGCTCCACCACAAGGCAGGGTTAAGGCCTTTGAAGCAAGGAAGGCTGAATCCCTCACAAAGGACTGAGACGGAAATAGAAAACACCTCCCGAAATAGTTTCCTTTTATTGCAGATCACTCGCATGATTCGAACGAACCAAAATAACACTAGAGAGTCCTTGGAATTAATGCTCTCGAATTGCAACAAATTGGAATAATGGAGTTGAAAATTCTTATTGTTATTTTGGAATATCTCATGGGAAAAAAACCATAGAAAAGGGAACGCAAAATTTGGAATAAAGAATAATAGATGAATGGATAAATGCACAGCTGGACTGGATAGCTGGAAAGATGGAAAGATAGATAGATAGATAGATAGATAGATAGATAGATAGATAGATAGATAGATAGATAGATAGATAGATAGATAGATCCCAGCGGTCATTGTGATGTCAGTCTGGTATTGTATTTGGTTATTTTAGGTTGTGACTCAGACTGTGACTTAAATATAAAGTCATTGTGACGTTATTGTTTTCCCACACACAGGAGTCAAAAGCCGATTCAGCATGACATTGTCCTTTGACTGATCTTCTACTGACATCAGGCTGTGGTCAGAAAGGGACCTCACAATGATGCCAAGGAATTATGTCGCATAAATATTGTCCTTCGGCCTAGTTTTTGACTGACATTCTCCTGATGTACTTAAGTCAGATGCCCATCTGAATGTAACTCCAATATAGCGCTGCATTCACAACTGATGATGATGTCCACCCAAGGTTATAATTCAATGCTCTTATTTTTGCAAATCCACCTTCACTGTGACGTAATTTGAAAGCACCTGTAGATCTAGGTCAACCATTGACAACCAAAGATCAGAAACCAAGCCGCTCAACTGATTTCAATGTGGTTGATAAGTTAGGTAATTTTTGGAATTTGTTAGCAGTGCAGTTACAATGGTCACATTTAACGATATTGAAAATATTGAAAACATAGATATTAAGATCAAAAGATGAATTGATAGACAGTGGATTGGTAGACTGATACATTGACTGATTAGTAAATTGCTTGACTGATTAATTGGTGATTGTTTGGTGATTGATTGATTGATCTTCCTCTTGTTTCACTTCTTTTTCTGCAGATGAAACTTGTAACTCGATTTGTCAAAGGCTTCCGTTCATAAACCAATTCGCGTTTGCCCGAAATTAACGTGTTTTCAAACTTCAGCTCAAAAGAAATAAACAAGGGCCATCTTGAAAACAAATTTCTCATTTCCATGTCATTAGTTGGCTGAGGAGAAAAAATAATTTCTCCCTTGGGAAGCAGGCTGATGGATGGAGGCCATGTTTACAGGAATCTTTTGTGCTTTGTGCACCTGGGTGATGAATGGAGGGGCCACAGCAATTTTGCATTGGGATTGAAGTATTGTACTTGCCAGTAGTTGGTTATTTGGGCTGGTTTGTTGCTTGGGCCCTGTCAGAAAATATTTATTTTTTGGCTCCGTGGTAGGCCTACAGTTGGTAGCTTGCAAGCCTTGTAGCCTATACCTGAGGACTTGGGTTCGAAGCCCGCTGCGGCCATGTCCGGAGGTTATCACTTGATAGGTATGATTTCCGTTCACTGGCGTTCAGTATGGTGAGTGCCGTTGAACAGATTTATCTGGAATGGGCACGATATAAAATCATACTATTTTTTTTTTTTATATCCCTCATATTTTGTAGGTCTATATATTATGCAAATCTTTTTATTTAAAAAAAACCTTGGTTGGAGATGGCTGAATGTTTGATATGAGGCATCCTTTAAAAAGCTTCTTATCCCACACCCTAAACTAAAAAGTAATGGAACTAATAGGTAAGATATATGGAGCTGTTTTAAAGTTTGTGAAACTGGAAATACTTTAAACATTGGTGCCCATGTTTGAGCCACTTGAGCATCACAAGTTTCATCAAAACATTGGCTTGGAGAAAGCATGTCTCAGAAAGAAATCCAATTACACAGTAATTAAAAAATCTAACTATTGTCATCTATAGAAGAACCACAAAGAACTGTGTATGCAGTCACTGTGGACCAAAGTTATGCAAAGCATTACCCTGAAACATCATTGATATTTTATCAACTGCCTCCACAGTTTCCAGTAGAGGTCTGCGCGGTCAACACCGCACCGCGCGGGTTGCGGTGCAGTGTGCGGTGCAGTGCGGTGCGGTTTGAAAATTTGCGGTGCAGTGCGGTTGCGGTTTTGAACTTAACAAGTGCGGTGCGGTGGCGGTGCACCGCAAATCAAATGAGTGCGGTGCGGTGCAGTTGCGGGTTTTCTTTAATTACGCATCGGAACCGCGCATGTGTTCATTCTTGCAAGAAGAGTGGGTTGTCCAAAGAGTTGATTAAATTATATTTATTAAATGTCTTAACTGTTTATTAAATGTTTACAAATACTTTCTCCATAATGACTTATTCAATTCTTGTATCACTTAATTCAGTTAAATACATCTGCTCCAAAAAGCATTTAGGGAGGGGGAATACTTATCTTTCCTAAACCACCCAGATATGGTCAGAATCCGTGTGATCGTAAGGTCATGATTGCTATAGCTGTTTCATTTTCAAATTTTGATCAATAAAAATATATATCTGATTGTATTTCAAATTCAAAAATTTTTTTCCATGAATGCAGCTGATTGTTTTAAAGTAAGCTAATTGTATTCATCACTGTTATGAGCAGCCCTCCGTGCTTGTTGTTGTAATAAGCACAAAGTTGGGCTGCATGACCGTATACACATTCCAATCAGGCAATCACTAAACCAATAAATCTGTAAATCAGTCAATCTGTACATCCATCAATCATTCAATCAGTCAAGTCAATCTATCTGTACTATCCAACTCTCCATACAATACACAAAACAATCTGCACATCTATCCTTCAATTTATGAATTAACAAAATTCTAAAAATTCTCATCTAACAAATATGAAATTTTGAAATCTTAATATATTCACATGAAAATTTTAGGGAAATGCAATGCATTTAGGATTTTAAGCACAGTTATATGTGACCCACATTGCTAATTAGCAAAATAGCACCAGGTAAAATGTTGTTTAAACAGTGAAACAATAGGGGCAAAACAATACCTGGATAGGGGTTACACAAGAACTGATTTTACCCTTTTAAATTTGTGCATCTTTCAAAACATAAATACTTGCAATAATTGATTTAATATTGACACAGTATATATTCTCTTTTATTAAAAAATTAAAGTTAAAATAGTGGTGAATTCTCATTACACCTATGAACTTGATTTGAGAAATCCCTGGCCAATGGAAAATAGAATTCAATATATTAATGAGATAAATAAACTCTATAATTAATGGCATACGTTTCAAATTGGTTTGTTTAGAAGACCTGTAGTAAACAAATACATAACATGTTTATGAATAGCAATTCAGAATTTCAGATAGTATAATGTGCAAGCACTTCAAGAAGACTATAATAGCTACCTATCTGCTTGTCTGTTTGTCTGTGCGGATCTGTCAATCTGATATCAGATTGATCATTGACAATCAGTCAATCAATCAGTCAGTCAGACAGTCAACCAATCAGTCAATCAATCAGTCAATCAATCAATCAATCTATCTGTCTTCCTTCCTTTCTGCAATCCTTAATCTTCCTTCCTTTCAGATAAAACTTACAGCATAGGCGTATCGGACGGGGGCAGGGGGGCGGTCGCGCCCCCCCCCAAAAGTTTGGAAAACATTAAGATTCAGGAAAAAGGGCTGAACAATTTGGGCAGATGATTAAATAAACACTATTGAAAATTAGTGATTTCTAGCCAATTTAATTTTAAATGGTATTAAAACTAGATCTTGAAATTCGGGCAAATGTCGCTCGCCCCCCCAAAAATCGCACCCGCTGTACACCTATGACTTACAGTATCAACTTTTGCTCATAGAAACGCTCACATTTGGTTCAAACTCCAATTTTGAGATTAATATTCATCCTACATTAGATCCTCAAGTATTATTAATTCACCGTTCATAATATCTTAGTGGTAGTGTAAGAAAATGGTCGCGGGTAAATGCGGTTCTTAGGTGCGGTGCGGTGCAGTTGCGGTGACACATCACTGCGGTGCAGTGTGGTGCGGTTCTGCTGGGCTGCGGTGCAGTGTGGTGCGGTTCCAAGTGTCTGCGGTGCGGTGCAGTTGCGGTTCTGAACTTCGCGGTGCAGTGCGGTTGCGGTTTGCAAATCAGGCACCGCGCAGACCTCTAGTTTCCAGGTGAGTTGGCAAAAAAAAAAAAATCTGTGTCGATGATTGCAATTAATGCCAAGATTTAATAGATCACACAGAGCATTCTGAGAGTGAGACTGATTCTTCAGTGTGTCATGTTGGTATTTCTTCCTAGTCGGCCTGGATGTCCACCCTCAGATTGCTGTAAGCGATGTCGAATCTGCTGGTTCTGGGGTTACGTCCTCCGAAGCCAGAAGAGGAAATGTCAGCTGTAAAGTCCACTCTGGAAGATTCAGAACAAATGAAAGATATATATATTCAACTTCTTTTTAAAGTCTTTTAAGCCTTGAGATGTCATATAATATGTTTTAAAGTTAATGGAGGTATATATTTTTCACTATATATATACATGGTTCATGAGCATTTCCTCCTCTTCAGGAGGAGGAACCTTCAGGCACCACTGGCTGTGATTCCTCCAAATCAATAGAAGTTCAATTTGTAAACACTTTACAGTTATACATTGAAACTCCTTCAGCAAGTACCTCCTTCTTGCCACCCAGAGAATCTTTGCTGAAGTGCTTCTTACCTGAACGTTGGATTCATCTCAAGGGTTTTGCCCAAAGTGGAGTCATCATTCCTGGCATCGAAGATAGATGTCGCCACATATGGATATTCCGGAAGACTCCCCGGATTCAGACTCCTGTCGCCATCAAATATCTTGTTGGAGGTAACGGCACTGGAAAGAGGCAAAATTACTGTTACTGCTTTTTATCAGAATTGGATACAAAATCAGTATGGGGCTGTATATAACTAACATGAGAACAAGAACAGAATTTTAAGATACCAATCTCAAATAGTTCATCACCTATTATACTGTTCCTGCCCCCTCATGTCAGTCTTCCAGTATGGCCAAGAAACACCCAATCCACCCAAGGAGATGGAATCGCCCTCTGTCAAGTAGTACGTCCTCACATTGGAGATTCTCCAGTATGTTCCAGAGTTATCTGCAGAGGCCTGCCTCACATCTGCCAGGAAAACTCCCATCTCTCCAAGGACCTACATTGTATGGGGATCAAATGTTGCGTTAGCTAAAAAAATTTGTTTCGGTATTAAGTTGGCCTAGAACATACATGTACAGTAGAAATCATGTTGGCATCTTTAAAGAGTGGTTCTTAGTTTGACAAATTGTCTCTGTTCATGTAATAACCTGGTGAGCCAATTTCTACTAGGTTTTACTGAGTTTGAGTCCATCATCTTCATGTATTTGTTCTAAAAAGCTGGTAATGAACAGTGATAAGAACATTTGTCCGAAATTCTTGATAAAAGGCATGTGTCAAGCGTATGGCAACCCGTGACTTGAAATCAGTTTCGGTATGATATCATGACTTATCAAACAAGAAAATCTCGATCATGATAACTAGCTCAAATGTTTATGTCACGTGTACTAAAAGGCTTACAGACCAAATATCTGCAAGTTTAAAATAATTTAAAAACAAATCTGTGAAAAACATGTTTTAAAGGCAGATGTTTATAAATGAGCAATAAAAATTGTTGTACCTCTGCCCTTTCAGACGACAGTCCCACATTGGTCACAATGAACGCTGTGTCCTCATCCACTCCAACTCCCAGGGTAGCTCCGTTGCTCTGACCCCGCGTGTCTGAGACTAGTCGGATTAGGCGCCCTTCTCTTCCTCTTTCACTAACAAAAATAAGTTAGTTGATATTACCTGGTCTATCAAACATACTATTTCAAGTCTCCAGTTTAAATTGAGGGTGCTCGAAACACATACCTGAAATGAGTGTCCACTATCATGTTGTTGATGAACTTCAACCCTCCATCGGGATCGTAGGTCAGGTCATCGGGGTATGTGGAGGTCGGGAATGATCCGTATCTCAGGCCATCCCAGCTCATTCCCCCTAGAATGTTGAGAGACACTTAAAATAGACTTGGTTTTGAAGCGAATCAGATATAATTTAATGCCCTTTGATGATGAAGCTGCCATATGACCATTGAAAGTCACATTACCGGTGATCATGGGAGCAGAGTTGACGCAAGCTGCCCCTGCACTCGTCCCTCCAACTACCGATCCAGCTTCGTACCTTCCGCGAAGAGCAGACAAGACAGGCGATTCCTGGTTACCATTGTAAAATCTGGAGACAACAATTGTCAGGCTTAAGACTGAAAGCGTCAATGATTACATTAATATGGTACCGGAGAAGAAGACACATTCATCAGCAATCAGAAATTTGGAAAATGTTGTGGTCTGGAAACTGGCTATATGGGGCCACTGTGGGCCAGTAGATAATAGTACCTACTCAGTAATACTATTACAATAAAGGTACTATCAGACTGAAGTTTATCAGTGATGATCATCAACAATTGTCACCTAAACAGAACTTACGAATTGATGATCCTTGTTTGGTCGCCACCTCCGAAGAAGAAGCCCGTCATTCGGTTGACATTGGCCACGACTGTTGGATCGCTGTTTGCCCCTGTGTTGCCCTCATGGACCGGGATCCAGTAGACCTCAGCCGCTCCATAAGAGGAGAACATTTCCTTGTAATAATCACCACTGTCAGCAGGATCGCTAGAGGCAGCCGTTACGACACCGATGCGAGCTTGACTGCTTCCACCCTGAGGAGTAGCACGGGTTCAAAATTAGATCAATATTGGTTTTTATTGCATCTTTGCAAGGAGACATGCATGCATTCATTAGGATTGAGTAATTTGTGCAAATTTTAGACACCTGTGCACTGAAGGCTCCATGGTAAAAATTCAAATCACAATTCCCCATACATTTTTAAGGCACTTTTTGTAGTGCCTGGCTTGCCTGAAGGTACCTAAGTTAATGTTATGCAATCGGTGCAACAGTATCAGCCACAGGCCAACTTTGTGTAGATTGGAGTACCAAGTTAGGCTGCATGATATTATAATTTACTCTAGTTGTGCAATTTAGAAATAGAGAAACTTCACTTACCGCCAGACTGACGAACCTGCTCCAAAGTTGGGTATTGCCATCGCTGAGACCGCCTCCAACGAGGAACAAAGTTTTTGAGAAAACACAAGAAAAGCAAAGGAAAAGCAAGGCAATGGAGAACCACTGCATGGTTGAGGTTATTAAGTCAAGAAGTATTGCCAAAAATTGTGTAACATGTTTATATACACAACCATTTTATCTTTGCACAGAATGCCATTTTCCCATTGAAAGAATTCTTATATCTTGTTCTTTTTTCAAATTTTGATTCTTGTTATAACTGGTTATATAATGCTTGTAAGTCAAGTTGACCCTTCATCCAAATGCCTGGCATGCATTACTTTCCTTTTTGTTCAATCACAGTCAGTTCAGGGCCACGATATACCTAGTATTTTCGTCAATCCGTTACTGAAAACTGTGCCTGGCACAAGAACTTATCATGAATGCCTTTCGAATTATCAATAGCTTACTCTGTATGCTACTCTCCCAGCAAAGACATTCATCTCATGATAACCTCATTGTGAGTTTATATCGTACTCGCGGATACCTCACACAAATAGATCAACTTTAACTAATTTTTAAGCAACACCTTTCCGTCTGTGAGACACAAGAAAATGAGGACATGCCATGGGTTTCCAGTGAGCTCCCTGTTGCTTGTGACAATGTCTCTACTGCCATTGTGTCTAATATCCAAAAGTGCTTTTCAAAAGACTTCGGATATTCCAAATAGCACTATGAGGATATTTGAAAAGGTCAAATATCCCCCAAGACGCTATTTGGATATTTCATCAGACCCTATTTCATCAGATGATATTCCATCTTAAGCTTTGGCTGACCGTATGGAGCTTTGGCAAACCATATGGAGCTTTGGCAGCTGCCAATTATTCTCCGGGTCCTATTTTTGGTTCCAAAATATCCAGCAGAGGGGGCTTCAACTTCAGAGGCCCTGGATACATGCTGCACTTCATTTTCATTGAAGTGCCCTCTTTTGTTGTAGAAGAGATGGCAGTGCATGACAGCTCAAAGTTCTAACAAATAGTGTCCAAATAGTTCCTAACCATGAGACACTATTTGGTCACTATTTGGTGTAGAAGAGATGGCTGTCAATATACTATGACAAAGTTTCTAACAAAGCAAAGTACAACTTTTGGAAAAGTTCAGTAGAAAATGTGGCATGGTTGCACTATTTGGACATTTCGTTAGGGATATTGGCAAAGCATGGTGAGGGGAGTAGATATTGTGACAAAGACCTATATTAGTGTCTGGCATGCAAAAAGCAGCCCAATTTGCAAATCGGGCATGTAGATCTTTCGGCTGTAACACCTGTGAGTCATCTTTGAGGTGTTATTTTACTTTGTGATGAGTCACATGTATAGCTCACATCTGGGAGCTTGTATGAGCTATCAGTGACTAAGCCGAGAGTTTTATGAGGTATCAGTGACCTCTTTGTTCAGTCACAAGTGTTAACTAAACTCACAGCCATGAACTTACTGTGAGTGACTCAGTTATGAGCTGTTTGTGTGTTCATGGTGCCATCTCTATTAATTCTATGTTGGATCACATGTGTGAACTCAAAACTATGAGCGAACTGAGAACTACTTGTTAGATAATTTGAATACTTAGCATTCAAGAATATGAGCTTAATGTGAACTTACTGTGAGGTCTGATATAAACCTCATTTTGTGATATTTTCATGAGCTAGATTTTAGTTTCTAAAAGATTTGCATGATGAATGATTTCCTACTCTGAAACTGGTCAGCAATCAGACAATCATATTTCTTCCATCTTCCTACACATTGATGCATCCCACCCCACCCTTACTGTTAATTTTGATTTGGATCGTCAAATTTGGACAGAGCAAATCAACTTTTTGCATGTCCTGTGCTGGGACTCTTGGAGAATTAGCTGCAAGTCATTAGTGAACTATCTACTGTATTCTTTCAGGACAACAACTGATTATTCACTTCAAGTCTTATGGATTTCTGAAGTTGGAAAAGTTGGTCTGAAAAGTATCAGTCTTTAAAACCAATTCAAGATAACTTAACATAATTCAATAACACAACTATCTATCGCAAATGATGCTTAACATTGTCTGTTATAACATAATTTATTCCTTAGGGTTATACTTGTTTCATAACTGAAAATAAAAGTATTTTATTAACTGCCGTGTTAACGTTTGTTATAGATGGCACCACATGTGGCAAATCAGAGAAGGCATTAGTTCAAAGCATGTCACGATGAGGTCACAGCAATGATGTGTCTTGTGAGCTAACTCCCAGTGCTCTTGATTATTTCCTGCAGACTTCATACATTGAGTTCATCCTGTGAGTTCCCCGTGACCCACAGATGATTTCCCAGTGACAGGCTTGGGGTCAAGTATATCTATTGTGCTTGAGTCCAAGTACAAGTACAAGTACATGTTTTGAATAGAGTTCTTGAGTCCAAGTACAAGTACTTTAGCTCACGTACAAGTACAAGTACATTCCCGATTAGGAAGAAATTAAACTGATTCGAAATTAATCATATATCTATACCAATCCTTTGATTGTAGGGCCTACATTTAAAAAAGACTATTTTGCCATTCTTTTAGAAATAGGACAACTCGGATTGACTATTTCAATTTGGCCTACATTTTAAAAGTACTTGCATGATGTAGTTACAAAGTAATTCAAGTACATTGGGTTCAAGTACAAGTCCAAGTAAAAGTACTTCATTTTTAGAAGTTATGAGTAAGTACAAGTACAAGTACAAGTACTATCTGTTACACCCTGCTCGTTTCGAGGGTACGGGAATATACACCACGAAGGACTCCATACACAACGAAGCCGAAGGCTGAGTGGTGTATGGAGGCCTGAGTGGTGTATATTCCCGTACCCTCAAAAAACGAGCAGGGTGTAATGGTTTTATCCTCAGACTTCTTGTTTTATTGATGCCCATAGATTTTCTTGCAAACTGAGTATAAAATGTCTTTCAGTAACAAAGCAACAGCATTGTGACGTCATCACCAGTGCTCTCACCTGGATGATGTCACAATGGCTCAAACAATGGCATTGTGACGTCATGACTATTGTTGCTACAAGGATGACATCATAACAATCCTATGGTTGCAATTGTGACATCATTGTTTATCTCATACATCCCTGACTCGTCCCTGTCCACATATCAGCGGACAAGCACGTAGTGAGTGACGTCACAAAGCTATTGTGAATGAGCGGATGTTGATTGCATTGTTCTCTCGACCAATCAAATTTGAAAGATCGGTACTAGCTACTTAAGGTCATTCATCGACCGGGGATTCCAGATTGATACACCCTGTCTGGTGACGACAGACAGGGTGTACGGTGTCATACACCGCGGCTCTCAGCCAATCAGAATCAAGGATTCACACTGGACTGAGGATAAAATACTTGACCCCAAGCCTGCCCATCAATGTGAGAGCCCTGAAGGGACCTTCTTCCAGCGATAAGTTGCATGATAATCCTTGTGATAGCGGGCGGGAAAGAGGACGGTATTTCTTTGATTAAAAACATTGGCACGCATTATAGTTCACATGATTTATATTTAGGCCTACATGCTGACCAGTGTAGCTTGGTGTTATGATGAACTTTCAAATTTTCTCGTTGGAAAGAGATTTAAAGTTACTGAGCTTGAAGCGTGGTGTTTCTACAGGTGGTCACGTAAATTTATATGAGGACATTTTTGATAGGTTCCCTGATGGATTGTATTTTGTTCATAAAGTAGTCAGCAAATGCCTCTGCGAGATCTTGGTCTCCACGTCCCTCTAGGTCCCCATGTACCATATTGCATAAACGCTTACGGTAATACGGGGTATCCTAACGTGGTTTTAAGTCATTTTACTGATAATGTATCAATACTTAACACGAGTTAGATAACTAGTTTTAATTAACTGAGCTCATGTTACGAAACGACAAAAAATTTTGCCAGTAACCTGGTTGGAAAAAAGTTATGGGAGTTAACCACTGTAAGATAACCGGTGTTCATACAATCTGCCAGTACTGGTTTGAGGTTATTGCGCTTTTGTACCTAATTTCATAGGCGTACGGGATGGCTGTCTCGCGGGGGGCTGTGTATATTTTGCCCTGAAATTTTAAAATGGCGCGAATGTGACCAGGGCAGTGGATCTGCCGGATATTGGTCCGGATTTGCCCTGATGAGCCATTTGCCCCAGTGGAGTATTTAGGGGGGAGGGGCATAGCCATGCCCCCCCCCCCCCTTGGCCCAAAATTAACATGGAAGAGACAGGAAAAGCCGCGGAGCGCCCCGTATTGACCCCATGTAATGGCCCCCCTCAGGCCCATTTCTAGATACGCCCCTGATTTGCCCTGATGCCAGGGGGGCTGCAGCCCCCCGACCCCCTGCGAAATACGCCTGTGCCTAATTTAATTTGCATGTCATATCATTGAATAATTATTATCTTGAAGGCAATCTTGTGTCATGATTCAATGTCCATCTGATGATCTGGGTCTACCAGAGCAGACAAGATGTCCACCAATACTCCAATAGACTAATATCAATCCCTTACCTGAATGATAATATTAATTGATAAATTGTGTTCTTTCCACCAGAGGGCTGAAAATATCGGCTGATAGACAGTGCGCCCTCTGTCAATTTGGGGGGAAAATAAAACAAACATGGCGACAAAAATATGTCAACAAACTTGGTGAGGAAGGATTTTGTGGTATTTTGAAGTCGTTTTACTCTGATTTGAGACCCACTGGCATGGAAAGATAGCCTTTTATGGCTAGCAAACTTTGTGCAAAGAATCAGAGTGTGGAGAGGTGAATTACGCCCCAGGCAGTTTGATTTGGATGTTCAAATTCAAGTTGTAACATGTCATTCATTCTGGATCTGGATCTGGATTTTTACTCAGCATATGTCGCTAGGATTTTTCGCTGAGGGTCAAAAGAGAACAGTGTGTGGGGGTGATGAGTTCTAGTAGTCTTTGATTAGTGATGATTTAAAGGCCATTAAGGTCTTAGCATTCATCACTGATGGGGGTAAACAGTTCCAGTCAATTATTGTTCTTGGGATAAAGGAATATTTGTAACAGTCTACTGTTGGTTGGTGAACTTGGAATTGAAATGTACTATTTCTTGTTTGACGATTTTCTTCTTTTTTATTTGGATGGTACTGTTGCGGAATATCAATTAAATCGTTGACCATTTTGTATAATGTGACACATCTTGATCTTTTCCTTCGTAGCTCTAGGGGTTCTAATTTTAGCTGTTTCATCATCTGCGTGACTGATTCTTGATTAGCTGATCTTGTTGCGGTTTATTCATGATATATCTTGCGGCTCTTTTCTGCACACTCTCCAGCTGGTTTACATGGTTGGCTTGATACGGATCCCAGATTGCAGAAGCATATTCTAATTTTGGACGGACTAGAGTGCGATAGGTGTTCATTCGGATGTTTTGGTTGGAGTGATGTAATGTTCTTTTCAGAAAGCCTATAGTCAAGTCATTTTTTTCTGGCAGTAAGTTTTTGGCTGATAATTAAAAACATACCTTACTCTTGACAAAAATACTTGTCTCCTCCTGTTCCTGACACCTTGACCAAACAGTTTCATAAACATTAGGAAGTATTGGCATGTTGCAGCTATAGTTTTGAGGTAATCCCATTGGAATAACATTGCTGTCAACTCAGCTCAAGAAGCCATTTTCTTCTATTGCTGCTGTTGTGACGTCACCATTGTTTCAGTGATGTCATAGGGCCAACAATGCTGATGACGTCACAACAGAAGGCTAAAAATAGCTCAAAATGAGCTGAAGAGCAGCAGGAATTTAGCATTGTAAGTGCCTGCATGATGGAGCTGGGGGATCATAGGACATCAATTTAGTCCAAATCATGCTTGGTCATGGTGTGCTCACCCTAATAAGCCAAAAATTAAATCTCAGACTTAAGCATTGATTGTTCCACTGGCTAAAAACTTACTGCCAAAATAAAATGACTTGACTTTAATGTTCGTTTAGCGTTGTTGGTGATTTTGGTGATATGTGTTCCCCAATTAAGTTTATTGTTGATGCTTATTCCTAGGTATTCGATGGTGTCTTCTCTTGCGATGTATTGGTTATTCATGCTGTACTCTGATTTAATCATATTTTTCTTTTTGCTGGTAACTGTCATGATGTTGCATTTCTTAACGTTAAATGCCATCTGCCATTGCTGGCTCCATTCATGTAGTCTGTTAAGGTCATGTTGCATTTCTTCAGTGTCAGATTTTGATGTTATTTCACGATATAATAAACAGTCGTCAGCAAATAACCTAATGGATGAGGTGATGCCCTTTGATATATTGTCAATGTAAATTAAGAATAACATGGGACCAACTACTGTCCCCTGAGGAACGCCTGATGTTACTGGTGCAGGGTCCGAACTGTAACCATCCACTACGACTCTCTGTGTACGGTGTGATAAAAATGAAGTGATCCATCCAATAACATCAAGGTCGAGATTTAAATGATAAAGTTTCCTGATTAATCTCTGGTGAGCAACCTTATCAAATGCTTTTGCGAAATCTAATACAGCAATGTCCACTTGGGATTTTCTATTCATTGCCTCTGCTAGATCATGGGTAGTAATGAGCAGTTGTGTCTCACATGATTTCTTTCGCCTGAAGCCATGTTGGAATATTGAGAGTAATTTGTGGCTTTCAAGGTGAGATGTAGTTTGGGATACAATGATGTGTTCTGCTAGCTTACAGCATATTGATGTCAATGATACAGGGCGATAATTTGCTGGGATGGTCTTTGGGCCTTTTTTGTACACCGGGGTAATTGTTGCCTCTTTCCAGTCCTTCGGTACTGTTCGTTGGTTAATAGATTGTTGGATGATAAAGGCCAATACATGGCTGATGTCATTCGCACATGTTTTCAATAGTAATGCTGGCATTGCATGTGCATGCATACACTGACTGAGTTACACTTGACAGTTGACACTGTGATCTGGTCAGTCTGGAGATCTCTATTGGCAAACATATGATTATGAGATATTGATTATCCATTTTGGCTATGGTCTTCTCTGAAAACCCTGGCTATCAATGACATTTTATCACCCGTTGACCGAGTGTGTGCAAAAACTGTTCTTGGGAGTGTCGCTAAAATCCTTTTAAAATTTATTTGCAGATATGATTTTGAGCAGCAGCAAAACTTCGAGAGCTAAAGACAAAAAATTGCAAGATGCAGGTGGATGCTGGGACATTTCCTTCCCTTTCTCGGTCTTTCATTTTCCGTGACAAAGCGTTCTCCTCTCCCTCAGCTGCTCTTGAGGCATACATCACTTCTGAGCTGGGAAATGATTCATTCGGCAAAAGAAGGGAGGATGTGGAAAATTTGCTGTCATCCAGAGTAAGTGATGGACCCTCAAAGAAAGACCATGGCGGGGCAAGAAGGAAGGCTCTCCCTATCTCTCAAATGGTTGATGAAGCTTACCGGCAACTGCAGCAAATCAAGAAGAAGAGGAAATCTGGTATGGAGACTTTTAGTCTTGTGATTAAAGAAAAAATTTTTTGCACATATTTGTTGTGAGGAATAAGCTTGAAATTCGTACCCTGAGGGCACCATTTAATGCATCCGAAAAAATAAATTGATGTGTATTAAACTTGTAAGTGAATATCTTAATATAAGAATATGAACTTGTCCCATTATTGGAGTCCCTGGTTGTTCTAGTAAGCTATTGCTGCAATTTCAATAGCAACCTCTGATGATGATATTTTCTCCAATTCCTCCTCATTCATACATTGTATTTTCTTTCAGTGAATGATGAGATAAGTGCGACAGAATCTGTGCTCAACAGGATTTCATTGGATAACCTCTCTTTTGATTCATCCAACTCCGGGAGCCATGCCTCAACGGCGTCCACAAGCAGCCTGTTGCCGAATGCACCATTTGTCACTTTGGAGGACAAGTCCCATCGCTTGGTGTCAAGTAGAGGAAACATTCGTAATCAGAGGTACAGGCCAAATACAAGTTTAGAACAATTAAAACGATCACTCGAAGAGAGGGACAAGGAAAGTTTACTGGCTGCTCATTTGACGTCTAAGGCACTGGGAACACTTGCAAAGTTGAAGAAGGACAAGAAAAAAAGAGTCAACTCAAGAGCAGATTCGGATGACCTTTCTGAACAATTACAAAGACTCAGAGATGATCTGAATGAGAAGAAAAGTGGTGACCTGACTCCTATTCGCGTTTCTGGCCGATTGAAATTTCCAGCTCCCCGGGATGAGGTATCAAATGATTCAGATCACAAACCTTACAAAAAGTCAAAGTCCTCACGAGGTGAGAAACGAGAAAGTCGGGATGACTCGTACTTGTATGCCGCTGAAAATAGACAGGGTGATTATGAGGAGAGATTCACCAGTCCTCACAGTGAGTGGCCGTTCATCAGGGGATCGAGGAGTGTCCGAGCTGAGAAGAACCAAAGACCACCCAGCTGGGTGGAAGATTTAGCCGCCTCTGAGAGGTTGAGTGCTCTCAATCTTGCAGGTGGGGACTATTTTGCGGCCAGTTCAGGTCGCGCCTTGAGCCTCGATGACTTGTCTCCCTCTGATAAAGAACCGAGTCGTGTGTTGCGAGGCAAAGTTAACAGAGACATTTCAAGACATGGAATCGAGAGAGTGTTGAGTAGCAGACATCAGGCGGAGAGTACCAAGATTGCGGGTGACACTGACTTCGATATTGTCTCTTTGACGACTGATGACTTGTGTTTTGCGGCTCCTGATGCCAGCAACTTAAAATCTATTTTACGAACTCCAACCTCTACTCCTAATAAGCGGCAACCTCGGCTGTCAAGCAGCACTGATGACTTGATTACTGAATCTCTTGATCCTTATCAAGTCCTTTCTCCTTCCAAAACCAGCCCTTCTCGATTGGGAGTCAGATTCCACCTCAATGCTGAAAAAGAGGAGAACTCTGAAGTGAGGCATGAAGCCAAAGCGTCTAAGAACCAAGTACACCGGGACTACATCCGTCGACTGATGAAAGATATAGAGGAGAGTGAGAGTGTTGTTTCATCTTCAACCAATGACACAAAGACCAGAAGTGATGACAAACAGGATTATGTGACACCAAAAGAAAACTTGGAATTTGAGAATGATTTTACTTTCTCTGAAGATGTCAATGGTTTACCTGCACTGGAAGGATATTCCAAAGGTAAAAATTAAACATTTCTAGTTTCTACTTAGTAAGAGCTTAGTGCTATGATATGATATTTCAATATGTGGTGTGTAATGCCATTATTCATTGATTTCTTGTGCTACCATAATATCGGAAAATTTTTGAAGTATTATATATTATAATTATTATGACTGAATATTTAATTGACATAATTGTTGTTACGTTTCAGCCAGCAAGATGTCAGGTGACTGCTTCGGCTACTTAACGAAAATTCAGCATTTATTGGAAACTACACCTTCAGAAATTATATGCAGAATAGTGGAAGCTAACACTAGTGCCAACACTGAGGATATCCTCAATGGAGACAGGTCTTGGGAAAAAGCCCTGCCAAAATTGTGAGTTGCTAATTATTTCAAGATTGTTTGTTTGATTTGATTATGGATTAGAATAACTGTCTTTGGCCTTTGTGTTTAGTGTCGTTTCGGTCATCCTTTGTCATTTCCAGTGAAAGTGTACCTTATCCAGAAATCTCTTCAGCTGCTCCAAGGAAAGATGGCAATATTATAGATCAGTTCCTACAGGAGTGCAAAGAAAACGTGAGTTAGACATTTATGTTCTGTTGTTTTAATTGTAAATTATGAAATCATTATTTTCTGAAGACACTTTAAATTTCTGAATCTGTTAATTTTTCTTTGCAGGTTGACACGACCCTTTCTGGCACCGCTCCACCGGGTGGCATGGAAGCTCTCAAGAACATGTTGTTCAGCGTCCAGACTTTAGTGCCCTCTGGCGAATATTCCGAACAACAGGAGAAGACCTTTTCTTCAGAGGAGAAACAAGAAATGGTAATTACTGCAGAAAAATCATTCACTCTTCTTACTGTCACTCTTCTGAAAGTGCAATTGATAGTAGTGATTCAGTAGGTCTAGATTCAGAATTTTACATGCTAGATTTATAATCAGTTTTAAAAGCAAAAGCCCATTAAATGTGCACTAAACATGATGTGTATTTAGTGCACTGAACCGTCATTAGCCTTGTTTTTACAGCAATTACTTCCTGACCCAATTGAGATTGGATCCAACCAGGCCTTCGCATTTTGCCTTTTGGAATGCGTTCTTGTTGATGCAGAGTTGATTCATTTCCAAAATAAACTCATTAAATTTTGCTCTGTTATTTTTGCAGCAGTCAGCTGGAAATCAAAATACTGTGCCTGAAAACCTCCGTCATTTGCTGGCCTCAGATTCCGACCAGGAAAACTCGGCGGTTAATGAGAACTCCCTCAGTGTGTGAGTTGATGCTTTTTAATTGTATGATATTTCGATAACTGTAAATCATAGTTTCTCCAGCAGTCATAAGTGAAAAAAAAATTAAAATTTTGACCTTAAATTGATTTATGACCTGTGAGGCTGTGACCTTGTTTCACTTATCCACAGTCCCATACGAAACCTAACTATTCCATTTCTGAGCATTTGTGCCTGATTAGGCTTGGTGTTGTTGCTCTCTCACTACAAAAAAGTAAACTTTCTAGTCACCTTCAATTCTGAAATCCTGTGTGTGTTTCTACTATCACAAGAGATTGCGTTTTTACTGCTTTCTGTCAAGTGAAGCTGTATTTATAAAATCCTATTGATATAAAACCTTGTTAAGAGATGACAGTTTTTTTAGATTGTAAATATATTTTGAATTAAATAGCATACAAAATTTTGAATGTCATAAATCAAACTTTTGTTGTGTCGAAGCATTGCTCTCTAAGTTTATTTTGAATGTTACATGATTTTAATCTTCAAAGATTAATTGTGCACACTGAGTCATAAAAAGCTGCAGTTGTTATTTAGTTAACACTTTGATTTATGGCATGTTCACTGTAAGAAGGGCTGATTTATGCCGTCCTGACTTCAGAATTAATTTTTTGTCCTGCTGAGTTTCTTTCTTCGAGTGATCTTCAAGTGTATTGTCACGGAGGCCACATAAATTCAAATTAGATTTTTTGCAAATTTTGTGCCCTCCTCTCTTTCATAGCCTTCCATGGGCTATAGATCTTTCCTCACTTATGAATTGCAAGTTATGATAAGTTGGTGTTTTTGTCAAATTATTTGTCACCTCTTCCAAGAGACCATTGGGGGGTGCCACCAAATTATTATTGGTGATGACAACCATGGGAAAATGGCTATTAATCTTTTGTCACCTAACTGGGGTTATTTAGGGTGGAAGGGTCGCAAATTCAACTCATATGTGCCTATTTAAGGCTGTTGTCGTCACTTGCTGCAAGTTGCTGGAGACCTTAAGTAACTCTTGACACTAAAATGTCTTTTAATAAGATGAATTGTTTCACAAGTGCCAGCCAGTTGCTCGGTGTTGACAATGATGCATTGGAGCAATTAGTCCGCATAGTTGGACGGTCTGCTGACTTCTATTGTTTACTCATGTGACATCAGTATAGACATTTCTGGTATGATGTGGTATTACAACAAGTTTACCTAAAATGTCAACACCAATTATTACTCTGCTGGATGATTGTTATTTATATAGTTGCCATTTATTTAATGGTATTCATGATGTTGTTGATGGCAGTTGATTTGTTCCCATGGATAAATAGATATATTCAATTATCTTTTCACATTAATGGATTTGTGAGAATATTTACATATCTGTGAAATATGTGATGACAGGTTTGACACATGTGGGGCATATTGTTGGTTGATATAGTCACAATGTGGGCTGGGTTCCTCTGAAAAGCTTATGAGTGTCATTTATTCTGGTGGATTTTATTGAGTGAACCTTTTACTTGAATTGATGAGCTTGGAGGGTCAGACTGACGTTGCAGGTTAGATAAGATCCATGGCCACATGACTGTGTCACCAAAACAAATAGGTGGCTTTGTCTGCAATTTATCTTCCCTCCAACTCTCCTCTTGCTTTTAGAGCTAAAGGGGCGAAGTTCCTGGCTGTTGTCCCATTCTCCCTAATGTTTCTGTCTGGGGGACATCTCTGTTTGGACTAAATTGAGTTGGACATTTTTGAAAGGAGAGAACAAGTGAGCTGATGAATGGGTCCATCTGATTGTCTCCTGCTATCTCATGTGCATTTTTAGACATTTTTGGAGAGTTGGTAATAAAGAAATCTTGAAGGTGAAACCCATGAGTTAAATACAACAGTTGCAGTTTTTTCTTTGCAAGTCTCTTTAGATTTTCACTTTGCCGTAGTGAATTTTGCACACACAAAAAGTTGGATGGGGAGAACCCATTAGTACTTCAGTTCTAACCTATTATTAACTTATGGGAGGTCTGTTGTGGGATGGAAAGCAGAGACGATCTATAGCACTGAAGATAGCCCAACAAAATATTCATCTTTCTCCCTAGAGACATGAAAAAAAATCTCTGAATAAATTGAATTAAATTTGCCACGATATGATATGATATTTCTTATTCATTTATTAATGGAATGTTTTGCATTTATGTTAATTGAATTATATTAATTAATAGATGAAGTGATGATTGCTCTTATTTATGATACATTTTAATGATGAGCTCTTCATATTTAGATCCCGAGGGATGTCTGAACTGAATGAATTTCACCTCCAGAAGGCCAAACGGTGACTTATGGGCTGCTTCCCACTGACTCGAGTGTGATTGCTGAGCAGGGCTGAGTGGTAATTCAACTCCCTGCTCCTGCCCCCTTACTCAATTGCTCTCTGCCACACACATCGTTATTTCGCTGCTTAAGTGGCCGTGTCCTTCCTCCAAATGCCAATGGATTCAAACATAGGAAGAGATCACAGGTTGAGATCAAATGTTGAGATCAAATGTTGAGATCTGTTGGAGATCTCTGGGTCTATCTATCAGTCTCTGATTCTCTTTGTTTGTCCTGGTTGTGTTGCCTTTCTCTCCTACTGGTTCCTCTGTCTTCAATTCTTCCTAAGTTCCTCTTCTGCTGTTTTGCCATTCTGCCCAACTGAATTTATCTACTCCTCATTTACTCATGATCTTCTTGTTCTTGTTCTCCTATTCTCCTTCTTCCTTTCATCTCTCTCTTTTTTTCTCATATTCTTTTTTTGCAATGGCGTTCTGTACTTTGCCCTTTTCTTCTGCTTTTCTTCCCCTGTCTTCTGGGGGGTGGGTTGGTCTAGTGGTAGCGTGCTGGACTGCCAATCGCTGGGTCCAGGGTTCGAATCCAGCTCTTGTCAGTTCACCTGGGCCTATGTTGGACGACTGTTTCAATCATCCTTCACCTTATTGCCGTGTCCTCCCCCTGTCCTAATTAACCTACGAAGTGCATAAATACAGGACGTAAAGCCCCAATCATCCGTCCATCCATCCCCTTGCCTTCTGCTCCTCTTCTTCTCCTCTTCTTATATCCATTAGTAGGCCTGAGTCTCACACCTCACAAGGTTTAGTCAATGAAAGCGATTAAGGTTTGTGGACATAGAATACCCATTAAGCAGGTTACATAGATTCATTATATTATAATTATTGATCCTTGTAATTAGATACACCTGTGATTAATTCAACAACAAAGACAACATATACCGGCAAACAACTTTAATGCCTAGCACACCAACTACACACAAATCAAACACATAAATCATAAAACATAAATCACAATCATACAATCACAACATACATATCTAATCAATCATACAATCAACAAACATACAAAACAAGATAAAGGCAATTAAACCAGTACAATAAATGTCATGATCTTATAGATCAGAGTCCCTCATTAAAGTTGTTTATGTCTAATTAGGGTGGGTAAAGGGAGGGAGATTATAGCATAATTGCTAGCAGCAGTGCAACATGGCAGCAAGTGAGGTCAGAGGCCAGGGTGCACAGGCTTATCTAACCCCAACTGATTAGCATAGATAATCAGTGTCCCAGGCATTGGTCAAGCCAGGACAGCTCCCTCTGTTGAGAATTAAAACAGTTTACAAGTAAACAGGTCTTAATTCAACAACAAAGACAACATATACCGGCAAACAACTTTAATGCCTAGCACACCAACTACACACAAATCAAACACATAAATCATAAAACATAAATCACAATCATACAATCACAACATACATATCTAATCAATCATACAATCAACAAACATACAAAACAAGATAAAGGCAATTAAACCAGTACAATAAATGTCATGATCTTATAGATCAGAGTCCCAAATCCAACTGTAGGGTAGGTAAATGTAGTTATTAACTCACTTAAATGAATTGTTCACTAATACCAGTCTTTGATCCGGTTGTGGTTTCAGGTACCTGAATACGCTGTCGCTTTTCCAGTCTCCTAGGATCTTAATGGTTTCCACTGGGACCTGGGCTGTCAATAGAAATGATGCACCAGATCTTCTCAGGCTGTGGGTGTTGTAATGGGCAGTGGGCAGTCCTAGGGCAGCGAAAAGGGACTGTAGTCTGCACCGGACAGAGGCAGGGGTGGGGACTCTCAGGTGGCCTGTGCTGTCCACATAAGCCCAGGCAGGGGCATTGGCAGGGACAGGACCAGCCAGTTTGATGAAGTTCAGTAATGCAGAAGTAGGGCACAATGCATTAGGCAGGGAGGGCAGAGCAGTTTGTAAGACACGCTCCCTGAACTGCAAAGTCTTGGTCCATCTGATGTTAAGGATGGTTCCATTACCATGAAAGTCAATGTCATTCCTGGTTATGCTCTTGGCAGATGCCCAGGAAAGGGCATTTGGCACTGTAACATTGCTGATCCTCAGGAGACCATAGAAGCAGGCAAGGATGATAGACCACAGTTGAGCATCCATGGTCTTATCCAGGTCTAAGTGGGACCTCATGGCAAGAATGTCCTTGGGGGATAATGTCATTTTGTACTTCTGTTCACATCCTTTGTCACGCTTGATAGCTTTTAGCAGTGAAGAGATGTGATGATTGTCCTGAAGGGGGTGGGGTAATCCACATTCCAAATGCAGGAGCCTAATCACAGCCAGGTATTGGGCTGTGGAGGCAGGGGACCTTGAAAGGTTCAGATAGGCAATGTATCGACCTAAGTTAATAGGTGTTGCAGGCAAAGCTGGTAAATTAAAAGTTCTACAAAATTCCAGGTAAGTATTCAGAGCCGAAGAGTAGCTTTTCTTAGTGTTTGCAGCCAAACACAATGATTTCAAGCGGGCTACCTCATTGTCCAAACTTGCCAATGTTCCCACATTCTCTGTAAAGATGGCAACATGAAATTAAAAGACACATTAGACATGTGGCATGGCATAAAGTAAACAAATTCCGAATCTCCATAGATATCACTTAAAAGGCTGGAAAGTCTCAGAGCTTGACCAGGGGAATGTAGGCGGCTGATAGCATCAGCAATGTCATTAGTGCTACCCTTGATAAAGTGTGCAGTAATTGTAATGTCATGCCTCATAATCAGCTGTGCAACAAGCCTTAAAATTCTTGATGCCAAATTGTTGGATGAGTAACGATTATTGAGTGCACAAGCTGTCATGAAACTGTCAGTGTAAACATCAAAATGATGACCTTGGTATGCAGGTGCCCAACGGTCCAAGCAGAGCCACACTGTGGCTAATTCCTTGAGGTTAATGTGAGAATTAGCAAGGCAGGGCTTATCTAAAAGCCAATTAATGTAACAAAAATCGCCATCATTAAAGCAGAAACCTCCAGCCCCCACTGAACAGCTGTCAGTGGTGATGACAACTCCAGGACGCTGGTCCCAGATAAGTCTTACATTAATATCCTTTGATAGGCAGCAGGCCCACCACTCCATGTCCAGACGCATAGTTCTAGAAATTTTTAACTTGTGACTGGGCAAAGCAAGCATTGCAATGGCTTGGAATAAAGAAGCCAAAAAAGGTTTTAGCCAAGGGTGAACACAAACAGCCCAGCACAATCTCCCAGCGAGGCTTTGTAATTCCTTTTTTGTGATCCTTGTTTTCTTCCCATAAGCCACCAACAAGTCATGTAAATTCCTAGCTTTACATTGATCCAAGCGCAAAGTTCCTTTGACAGTGTCTATTTCAATGCCAAGGTAAGTCAGGCATTGGCATGGGTCAACCACCTTCTGCCAGTTGATTCTTAAGCCAAGTCCACGCAGTAATTTAAGCAAGCAGTTAAAAGCCAATTGACAAGTAATCTTGTCATCTTCAATACAAATAAAGTCATCCAAATAAACACAGCAGTTAAATCCTCTCCTTGTCATCATGCGTTGGACAGATTGAGTAATCCTGTTGTAAATAGCTGGGGATTTCCGTGCCCCAAAAGGTAATTTCCCATCAAGCAAGTAAGTCTGATGATCCTTCCCAGAAAAGGTCCATTGCAGGCCTGTAACCTGCCGTTCACTGGGCTTAATGTCAAAGCTTCTGTAAGCCCATTTGAGGTCAACTTTACACATCCAGCTATTGGGCTTACACAACAACAGTGCATCATTGAGGTTTGTATAGCGACAGTCCTCCTTGACTGCAAAGTCATTTACACTGGTGCCCTCAGGACGAGACAAGTCATGAATCAATCTGACATCCCCATCAGGTTTTTCAATGGCTGCAAGAGCAGAAACAATTCTTGGCTTGGAAACAGAAACGAAATAGTTACCATCCTCAATCTCAGCCTTGATTCTGTTTTCAACTTTCAGTCTATTCCAAGAATTTGTGGCACTCTTGTGATTGGGCACTTCTGCTGGGGGTAACTGAGAGGCATCACAGTCAATCAATGAGAATCCATTAGTAATTCCATTCAAAATAAATTCTTTGTCATGATCCTCCTTAAGCTCCAAACGCCAAAAATCCATGCAGTCCTTAACACATGATGACAAGGGGGTATTCAGTTTTTTGTTGTGGTGCTCTTGTGGCTCACCTCAGGGTGCTCCTCAAAGCAAGCCCTACAGACATGGGCAAAGTTGCAGGACCTCAGAGAGCAACCCTGATGGCCATTGTAACGAAGGCAGACCATCTTTCCAGATTTAGGATCCTTGGTCTGGGTAACTTGGGCCTTCTTCTTAATGACACCTTCATTTGTTGGTTTCAGGAGGTGGCTTGTCATCAGCAGTGGACTGGGGGTGCCCCATTTAAATCCCATGGCTGCCTGTTCTCTCCTGTAGACCTTGTCATAGCTTAAAACACTACTCCAAGTGAAAGACTGGCCAAACAAAGCTACCTGAACAACATAACTCAGGTAATCCGTAATCTGTTCCAGATTGGCACTGTCCTCTGTGATAAGGTCTCTTGTCATACGAATGGCTCCCTCCATGTACTGAGCCATTGTGAGCTTCTCATGCGGTACTTTCTTCTGAGAAGTAGACACAAAATCCATGTTGCCAAGGGAGATAGTAGTTGGGTTGTCACCCCTGGCCAAGCTCGAGACATAATCCGGCACAGCACGTAACTTTGAACTAAACCTTCCCTTCCCAAACTGGAAAGGATCCAAAAAGGTGGTATTACCTGCAGCCTGATCTGTCATCTGTCCAGCAGCCGTATCAAATGTCGATCCAATCGAGGTGTTCTGTCTCAGGAGGTCCAGCACTTGTGCACCAGTAAGGGAGTCTCCTTTTTTCAGCTTGGACAGAACATCATCTTCTTCCACTTGGATCTCCGGTGGATCCTGCCCGGCGGGGGGTGGGTCCTTCCTAGCCTGGGATGCAGGTTTCTCAGGTGGATGCAAGATTGACACTCCTTCTACCACCAAGCTGACTTGGGCTGGTTTTAGCTTCTTGCCAAATTGATTCTTGACTTTAGCCTCATCCAGATGCCTCAACGACTTGTAGCTGTTGTATCCTTGCTCCAAGAGGGCAGCCTTTGTATCCTCAGTCAACTCGAACTCCTCACACCACTTTGGAAATTCAAAGTCATCCATGTTCAATAAGTCCAGTAAGCAATAAGTCCAGCAAGAAATATATAGATTATAGCATAATTGCTAGCAGCAGTGCAACATGGCAGCAAGTGAGGTCAGAGGCCAGGGTGCACAGGCTTATCTAACCCCAACTGATTAGCATAGATAATCAGTGTCCCAGGCATTGGTCAAGCCAGGACAGCTCCCTCTGTTGAGAATTAAAACAGTTTACAAGTAAACAGGTCTTAATTCAACAACAAAGACAACATATACCGGCAAACAACTTTAATGCCTAGCACACCAACTACACACAAATCAAACACATAAATCATAAAACATAAATCACAATCATACAATCACAACATACATATCTAATCAATCATACAATCAACAAACATACAAAACAAGATAAAGGCAATTAAACCAGTACAATAAATGTCATGATCTTATAGATCAGAGTCCCAAATCCAACTGTAGGGTAGGTAAATGTAGTTATTAACTCACTTAAATGAATTGTTCACTAATACCAGTCTTTGATCCGGTTGTGGTTTCAGGTACCTGAATACGCTGTCGCTTTTCCAGTCTCCTAGGATCTTAATGGTTTCCACTGGGACCTGGGCTGTCAATAGAAATGATGCACCAGATCTTCTCAGGCTGTGGGTGTTGTAATGGGCAGTGGGCAGTCCTAGGGCAGCGAAAAGGGACTGTAGTCTGCACCGGACAGAGGCAGGGGTGGGGACTCTCAGGTGGCCTGTGCTGTCCACATAAGCCCAGGCAGGGGCATTGGCAGGGACAGGACCAGCCAGTTTGATGAAGTTCAGTAATGCAGAAGTAGGGCACAATGCATTAGGCAGGGAGGGCAGAGCAGTTTGTAAGACACGCTCCCTGAACTGCAAAGTCTTGGTCCATCTGATGTTAAGGATGGTTCCATTACCATGAAAGTCAATGTCATTCCTGGTTATGCTCTTGGCAGATGCCCAGGAAAGGGCATTTGGCACTGTAACATTGCTGATCCTCAGGAGACCATAGAAGCAGGCAAGGATGATAGACCACAGTTGAGCATCCATGGTCTTATCCAGGTCTAAGTGGGACCTCATGGCAAGAATGTCCTTGGGGGATAATGTCATTTTGTACTTCTGTTCACATCCTTTGTCACGCTTGATAGCTTTTAGCAGTGAAGAGATGTGATGATTGTCCTGAAGGGGGTGGGGTAATCCACATTCCAAATGCAGGAGCCTAATCACAGCCAGGTATTGGGCTGTGGAGGCAGGGGACCTTGAAAGGTTCAGATAGGCAATGTATCGACCTAAGTTAATAGGTGTTGCAGGCAAAGCTGGTAAATTAAAAGTTCTACAAAATTCCAGGTAAGTATTCAGAGCCGAAGAGTAGCTTTTCTTAGTGTTTGCAGCCAAACACAATGATTTCAAGCGGGCTACCTCATTGTCCAAACTTGCCAATGTTCCCACATTCTCTGTAAAGATGGCAACATGAAATTAAAAGACACATTAGACATGTGGCATGGCATAAAGTAAACAAATTCCGAATCTCCATAGATATCACTTAAAAGGCTGGAAAGTCTCAGAGCTTGACCAGGGGAATGTAGGCGGCTGATAGCATCAGCAATGTCATTAGTGCTACCCTTGATAAAGTGTGCAGTAATTGTAATGTCATGCCTCATAATCAGCTGTGCAACAAGCCTTAAAATTCTTGATGCCAAATTGTTGGATGAGTAACGATTATTGAGTGCACAAGCTGTCATGAAACTGTCAGTGTAAACATCAAAATGATGACCTTGGTATGCAGGTGCCCAACGGTCCAAGCAGAGCCACACTGTGGCTAATTCCTTGAGGTTAATGTGAGAATTAGCAAGGCAGGGCTTATCTAAAAGCCAATTAATGTAACAAAAATCGCCATCATTAAAGCAGAAACCTCCAGCCCCCACTGAACAGCTGTCAGTGGTGATGACAACTCCAGGACGCTGGTCCCAGATAAGTCTTACATTAATATCCTTTGATAGGCAGCAGGCCCACCACTCCATGTCCAGACGCATAGTTCTAGAAATTTTTAACTTGTGACTGGGCAAAGCAAGCATTGCAATGGCTTGGAATAAAGAAGCCAAAAAAGGTTTTAGCCAAGGGTGAACACAAACAGCCCAGCACAATCTCCCAGCGAGGCTTTGTAATTCCTTTTTTGTGATCCTTGTTTTCTTCCCATAAGCCACCAACAAGTCATGTAAATTCCTAGCTTTACATTGATCCAAGCGCAAAGTTCCTTTGACAGTGTCTATTTCAATGCCAAGGTAAGTCAGGCATTGGCATGGGTCAACCACCTTCTGCCAGTTGATTCTTAAGCCAAGTCCACGCAGTAATTTAAGCAAGCAGTTAAAAGCCAATTGACAAGTAATCTTGTCATCTTCAATACAAATAAAGTCATCCAAATAAACACAGCAGTTAAATCCTCTCCTTGTCATCATGCGTTGGACAGATTGAGTAATCCTGTTGTAAATAGCTGGGGATTTCCGTGCCCCAAAAGGTAATTTCCCATCAAGCAAGTAAGTCTGATGATCCTTCCCAGAAAAGGTCCATTGCAGGCCTGTAACCTGCCGTTCACTGGGCTTAATGTCAAAGCTTCTGTAAGCCCATTTGAGGTCAACTTTACACATCCAGCTATTGGGCTTACACAACAACAGTGCATCATTGAGGTTTGTATAGCGACAGTCCTCCTTGACTGCAAAGTCATTTACACTGGTGCCCTCAGGACGAGACAAGTCATGAATCAATCTGACATCCCCATCAGGTTTTTCAATGGCTGCAAGAGCAGAAACAATTCTTGGCTTGGAAACAGAAACGAAATAGTTACCATCCTCAATCTCAGCCTTGATTCTGTTTTCAACTTTCAGTCTATTCCAAGAATTTGTGGCACTCTTGTGATTGGGCACTTCTGCTGGGGGTAACTGAGAGGCATCACAGTCAATCAATGAGAATCCATTAGTAATTCCATTCAAAATAAATTCTTTGTCATGATCCTCCTTAAGCTCCAAACGCCAAAAATCCATGCAGTCCTTAACACATGATGACAAGGGGGTATTCAGTTTTTTGTTGTGGTGCTCTTGTGGCTCACCTCAGGGTGCTCCTCAAAGCAAGCCCTACAGACATGGGCAAAGTTGCAGGACCTCAGAGAGCAACCCTGATGGCCATTGTAACGAAGGCAGACCATCTTTCCAGATTTAGGATCCTTGGTCTGGGTAACTTGGGCCTTCTTCTTAATGACACCTTCATTTGTTGGTTTCAGGAGGTGGCTTGTCATCAGCAGTGGACTGGGGGTGCCCCATTTAAATCCCATGGCTGCCTGTTCTCTCCTGTAGACCTTGTCATAGCTTAAAACACTACTCCAAGTGAAAGACTGGCCAAACAAAGCTACCTGAACAACATAACTCAGGTAATCCGTAATCTGTTCCAGATTGGCACTGTCCTCTGTGATAAGGTCTCTTGTCATACGAATGGCTCCCTCCATGTACTGAGCCATTGTGAGCTTCTCATGCGGTACTTTCTTCTGAGAAGTAGACACAAAATCCATGTTGCCAAGGGAGATAGTAGTTGGGTTGTCACCCCTGGCCAAGCTCGAGACATAATCCGGCACAGCACGTAACTTTGAACTAAACCTTCCCTTCCCAAACTGGAAAGGATCCAAAAAGGTGGTATTACCTGCAGCCTGATCTGTCATCTGTCCAGCAGCCGTATCAAATGTCGATCCAATCGAGGTGTTCTGTCTCAGGAGGTCCAGCACTTGTGCACCAGTAAGGGAGTCTCCTTTTTTCAGCTTGGACAGAACATCATCTTCTTCCACTTGGATCTCCGGTGGATCCTGCCCGGCGGGGGGTGGGTCCTTCCTAGCCTGGGATGCAGGTTTCTCAGGTGGATGCAAGATTGACACTCCTTCTACCACCAAGCTGACTTGGGCTGGTTTTAGCTTCTTGCCAAATTGATTCTTGACTTTAGCCTCATCCAGATGCCTCAACGACTTGTAGCTGTTGTATCCTTGCTCCAAGAGGGCAGCCTTTGTATCCTCAGTCAACTCGAACTCCTCACACCACTTTGGAAATTCAAAGTCATCCATGTTCAATAAGTCCAGTAAGCAATAAGTCCAGCAAGAAATATATAGATTATAGCATAATTGCTAGCAGCAGTGCAACATGGCAGCAAGTGAGGTCAGAGGCCAGGGTGCACAGGCTTATCTAACCCCAACTGATTAGCATAGATAATCAGTGTCCCAGGCATTGGTCAAGCCAGGACAGCTCCCTCTGTTGAGAATTAAAACAGTTTACAAGTAAACAGGTCATATTCAAATCATTCAAATCATTGATCAATTTAATACATTAAACTGAGATGTAGACCTGTAGAAGGCTATTATGATCCTGATATCTACCTTTAATTCACCTTGCCTATTCCTGGTATGCCATCCTATGCCATGCTATGCCATGCTATGCCATGCTATGCCATGCTATGCCATCCTATGCCATCCTATGCAATGCTATGCCACCTCTCAGGAGCCAGAGAGTAGATCTAGACACTTGTGCTCTTAAGATTGCCAATGATGACATGAGGTCTGTCCGATTTGACGGATGAGGGGTGGGGTAATTTGTGGGGAGAGATCCAACCGCCCCCTGCTGGAGAGGGTGTGAGGTGGGCTGGCCCCCACAAGTGCTGGTGATAGAACTTTGATAGATATATATACCCTGATTGATTCTTTCAGATAAGGGTTGTTTTGTTCCTGTGTAAGCCTCTGCAATACATATATTTAGTTTTGCCATACGT
The DNA here is from genome assembly GCA_026936325.1 of Platynereis dumerilii. Lineage (NCBI taxonomy): Eukaryota > Metazoa > Annelida > Polychaeta > Phyllodocida > Nereididae > Platynereis > Platynereis dumerilii. The sequence continues at coordinate 334,596 of JAPTHN010000029.1, forward strand.
CTTGCTGTGGTCATTCAGAGTCAAAGTACATGGTTCGGAGTATCTGTACTTGGTTTGGAGTCACTATACTTGGTTCAGAGTAAATGTACTTGGTTGGAGTCATGCTACTTGGTTCAGAGTCTCTCTTCTTAGTTCAGAGCCACTGTGCTTGATTTGGAGTAACTGTACTTGATTCAGAGTCACTCTACTTGGTTCCGAGTTATGCTACTTAGTTCGGAGTCACTATTCTTAGTTCAGAGCCACTGTGCTTGATTTGGAGTAACTGTACTGGATTCAGAGTCAATCTACTTAGTTTGTAGTCTTGCTACTTAGTTTGGAGTCACTCTTCTTGGCTCAGAGCCACTTTGCTTGATTTAGAGTAACTGTACTTGATTCAGAGTCACTCTACTTGGTTCGGAGTCATGCTACTTGCTCAGAGTCACTCTTCTTAGTTCAGAGCCACTGTGCTTGATTTGGGGTGACTGTACTTGGTTCAGAGTGACTGTACTTGGATCAGAGTCACTCTACTTGGTTCAGAGTCGCTGTACTTGGTTCAGAGTCACTCTACTTGTTCTGGAGTCACTGTACTTGGTTTGGAGTGACTGTACTTTGTTCAGAGTGACTGTACTTGGATCAGAGTCACTCTACTTGGTTCAGAGTCACTCTACTTGGTCTGGAGTCACTGTACTTGGTCTGGAGTGACTGTACTTTGTTCAGAGTGACTGTACTTGGTTCAGAGTCACTATACTTGGTTCAGAGTCACTCTACTTGGTCTGGAGTCACTGTACTTGGTTCAGGTCACTCGGTTCAGAGTCACTGTGCTTGGTTCAGAGTCACTGTACTTTGTTTTGAGTAACTATACTTGGTTCAGAGTCTTGCTACTTCGTTCAGAGTCACTGTACTTTGTTCAGAGTCGCTGTACTTGGTCTGGAGTCACTGTATTTGGTTAGATATGAAGATGATACGTATTGTAGTTAGTACTTTTTTGCAGAGGTTTGACACCCAGTCTGTGAGTATTATCAAAGACCTTTAAAGTTGGTTAGATATGTAACTCCAATACGTTGTCTTTCCAAAGTTCTGCCAAGTTCAGGATGGGCTCCTTTTTGGAGTGATCACCTTATACACCCTGTCTGTCACTCAATGCAACTTGTCGCATCAGAAACCTGGGTCCATGAGAACAAATGTGATTTCACATTCCAAAAGCAACTTACAGCTCTGTTAGTGATATGACCGTGATCATATTCTCATTCAACCAATTAAATGCTGCTACTGTTACATAGACTACAATGATGAGGGGTGCAGCTGAGGCAAGGTTTGTCTCTTTAGTATCATGGCACTTGTGGTAGGCATTTAATTAGTCTCTTCCATTTGTCACCTTTTCGTTATTGTTATTCTGATTTAATTAGTCTGTCTCTGAATCTCTCGATTATCAAATGGATACTTGCTGCTGCATGGATTTAAAATAGTGAAGCTTGGAAATCTTTGAAACTGCTCTTTAGTTATAACAGTGTGCATTTTAAAGCTGGAACCAAGGGGGAATTTATGAGGACATTCATCATTTCTTTGAAGGTTAATTTAAAGTTGAACGTGGAGGAGATAATGGATGTTGTGTAACAAGTGTCGGCTGGAATTGTCGTTTAGGAATTGACGAATCGCTTTTGGGTGCAGTGCTGGTTTCGACCGAATTTATGGAAGTTTTGCGAAGAGTTTCAAGGTGCGAAGAGCAGAAGATATTGTTGGCAGCAGTGCCGCAGCCCCCTTGTGAGTGTTTACAGGTTGGCGTGATCGTTACGAGCTGATACTTTACATGATACATGAGCATAATGAAGTGGAGCGAAGTTCAGGAGTTGCCGAGGAGGTACATCCGATTGAGAAGTTACTCTTCAGGGTTACTGCCACAGGTGAATGTGTTGCAAACCAGGGGCAACATGCTCTGAGCACCTCATGCTGGGTGGATCCTCTTGTAATGGGATGCTCATGCTCTCAAACATGCTCTCAAAGATCTCCTAGATCTCCTTTATGACTCATGAGTGCTTAAGTTTCAAAATAATGCCTCATGTCAAGTGCTGACGCTTCACTCAATGGGATGCTTTTAACGCTGTACCTGTTACGCTGAACTACTTTGTGGCCTGATGGATGCGGACTTTTGTTGTTTTGATGGAAGTTGTGGGTTGGACTTCTGCGGCTAAATATAACAATTTTAAAATATAGGAGGTATTTCTCAATGTCTTTGTTGAAATGGTTAAAAGACTATGGCCTGAATGGCCACATGGTTCATGTGTGTTTTGATGCTTATAAATTTATATATTTTATATCATTCTTGTGTGCATTGTTATGTGCATTGTTATGTGATAATATTAAATGGATGCTGATTGGTTTTTTGATAAAGAAAACCAATTGCTATTACTTCTGTTTCTAACACAAGTGATGTTTTAGTAAAGGGTTGTGAGAGTTTCTATTGTCACAGTGATGGATATATCTGCTACTCCTACTACCATCTTCAGTCCTCCCTGTTCCACATCCTACCACATTGTAGCATATACATCCTAAGGCTTTGTTAGATGTCTTGTGTCTCAGTTGTCCGAATGTCTGATCCTGGCCTCTCCAATTTCTCCTTAGTCTGATGGAGAGCTTTCCTTATGGCCATGGAGCAGCGATGTCGGTCGATTGGATTGTGGGGGATTAAGGGAAATGGATGTCGGTCGATGGTCAATGGGAAACTGACCTTCGATAGTGCTCACGTCTCAATGTGTGTCTTACTCTAGTTCTGAGTGTGTTTTTCTTTTCTGCAAGATCTTGTCTCCGGAGATTAAGAGAGAGATGCGAGAGGTCTGATGTTCATCGCTGTCTCTTTGAGTGTCTCCGAAGGTGGCAGTACAGACACTTTGTGTGACATAGTATGTTTTATTTTGTTCATTCAAAAAGGACAAACCTATTGAAGTTGTGAGATTTGCAGGCCTGTTTCGTGCTGTTTGCAATATCATGGATAGAGAATATACTAAGCCGATACATATGATGTACTCTGATATCTGAAACACCATGTATTGTGGCAGGAATTGTATACTATTGATTCAAAGGACCAATTATCTGTTATTTTAGCATTCAAAAGATTGTTTTACTTCTTACGTCGTCTATGATATTATTCTACATGTATATGACTTCGACTTCATAGACGTTTTATTTTCCTAATTTATAACCTATGGTGTACTCTAAGAATATCCAGTGGACTGCAAGATGACTAGAGTACATTGCTTAAAATAGTAAATTGTTGTGTGACAAACCCAGTGCTTCCAGTTGGCAATGCACTTCTTATTCATGATGAACTGCACTGGTACAGTTCCTTCAAAAGTGCAATAAACAAGTCTGAGCTAAGAATATCCAGTGGATATTCTTAGGTCTGAGAGTCCCTCCGAGACAGACAAAAGAGAATAATCAAGAAACGCACTCCCAATTAATAGCAAGATAGTACGTAATACAAGGAATAGTTGCAGCAGAGTCTTCTCGATTTCAAGGGCAATCGCTTTTGTGTCTGACTGCTGCTCTCTAAACCGTTTGCCAAAAGTTATAAAGACTGCCTTCATACTATTTTGCTATATTAAGTATCTGTCTGGTATGGTTGGCAACGTTAATTTGTCGAGTTCAATGAGTAGCGATACAATCATATGCCATCCCCTTCCTATTTGCAAAAATCAGTTCCTGTAAAATAGGCTGCAAGAAAGCAGGAGGCTGATGTGGTTCTAAAGCTTTTAACTAAACCACATAAGAAAACACAAGATGTAGTGAAAATCAAATTGTGACATCTAACCGAAAATTTTAGTCTTTCCTCTCATGTGTTTCGGTTCTCTGCTAAAATCACCTGCTCATTGTGTAAATTGCTAATTTTTCACTTGAACCATTTGAAAAATGATGACGTTGGAGCACATTAGTAATGCCCTCTGGTGTTTAGTGCCTGAACTTGCTGGGCTGTGTCACGTGACAATCGACTGGGTGGCTGCCTTGATGAATGTTTTATGCTGCTCACTTTGATGTTGGACATGTTCCTAATGTATGTCTTGGTTTTCTTTGCAAATTGACACAGTGGCAGGACAGGTGACAGGTAAGGTGTGCCCTTTGAACTCGACTGAAGATGGCTCTGACATTGCTAGATTGTCTGTGTCTTGGGCGTGGAGATCAGAGGCTGCAGGAGAAATGCCTGCAGGGGGCACCGCAGAGGGTTGGCTTGATGTGACGTTGCCTCTGAATATTTTACACTCATATTAGTTGAAAGGTAGAAAGTGAAGGTGCTATGTTTCAGGTATTGGCATTGTATTATCAAAGCTAAATGTATGTGTGGTTTATGAAAAATTCACAGCTTTTATGCTTATTCTATAACGTCATGATGCTTTGATGTTTCAGTTGATTTGCCTCGAAAAGCAAGTCCCGAATTATAGAAAACAAGTTTGTCCACACAGCTCTTTCAGTCCAATTCCATGAATGATGTCTCTTACTTTCTATGCAAGACAACATTGCTCAAGTGGGCGAATTGACTTTCTTGTCAGTTGTGAGATGTTTTGGCCCAGCCATTGCTAATGCAGTTCAAACCGAGATTCATGGGTGATTAATTGCAGCATTTTTGCATTAATTGAGCATTGTCCATGGATATGCCCTGAATTTGCTTAAATACTAAAAAAAAGAAAGAAAGAAATGCTTTAATAGCCTCATTCTGATCCATCCATCATCCACTTGTTGTTACAGTCCAAAACAAATTTTGTCTCAGAAAATTATATTAGCATGTAGAAGAAGACAATGAAGATTAGACTGACTAATGGACTAATTGACTGATTGGCTGACTGACTGACTGACAACTGATTTTAACATTCAGGAACACGTGTTTCTTCAGGAAAGCTATGGTGAGAAAATTGCATCTTCTTTGTTGGTGAGACGTTTGAATCATCGGACTTGGAGTTGATAATGATTTAATTAGAAACAGCCTTCGCCTGGTTATTGGCTGGATGTGTTTGGCAACCAAACAGGATTAGCCTCCCAAAGCCTCTCATGTCTGATTAGCTGAGGGTGACTGTGTATTGAACATACATTGGTTGCATAAGCTGGGAGCTACCAGCTGGGTGGAATTCACACCAGCTGTCTTGGAACAACCACCAGCTGTCTTGTGACTGTTTGTCTGTCTGTGGGTGTCTATGAGTCAGTCTGTGAGTCTGTCTATGTTTGGCCCCTAGAGACCAGTGCCAGACCAGAAGCCAGCAGGGGTCAGAGACTGACCTCCAGCAGACTGGACAGACAGACAAGACAGACAGTCTGGTCAGTCATAGATAGAGAGGGAAGCTATGGTGTCAGGTGCCCTCCTGTGTAGCAATATGTTTATTTTGGCTATCTTGGCATATCTCAGGCTGCACTGGTCATCACTTGCCATAGATTCCTCCCCAGTTCAATTTCCTCCATATTTGCTGAAGGTCCATTTGGTAACTGGGAGTTATTGGTTCCAAAAATATGTAACTGGAGGACCAACTCAGCAGCAGTAACAGAAGTATAGATCTCTCATTGCTCTTCTGTTATCATCAACATATTTGTAACCTGTATGGTTTGCCATCTTGGTCAGGACCAGTTTCCAGACAGACTGCAATACAAGGGAAGCAAATGACATCATTCATGAAAATACTATGTTTTCTGCAATGTTGACAGGCAGTGTTTGAATGCTTAACTGAGTTGCTGTTAAATCGCTAACAATTCTGACTGTCCTGTTAACATCAAACATGGCTGTGGTCAGAGTTGTTGTTTGACAGTCACAAGCTAGTCAGTCAGACAGTCAGTCATTCAGTCAGTGAACCAGTTGGCATGATTCGTCTCCCTTCCATATGGCCCTTGACATCCTACCCTGTGTTCCTGGCGTGTGTTGCTGTCCATCCCTTGTCACTGGACCATCCCCTCCTCCTATCTGTGCGCATATCTCTGACCAGTGGTCAAGTCAATTAGCCCAACTGACCAACCCCATTGCCACAGTCATCCTCATCCTATTGTGGTCTCTCTGACAATTTATTGCCCAAAAAACAAATGCTCGTATTCATGAGCATGGCAAAATCGGAAGAGCTCTGATTTATAAACCTGCTTTATCTCTCCAAGAACTCGCATTTTGTTTGCCTGTCAGATCTTCTCTGTTTAAAATGGTAATGAATGTTTGGGTTGGTCGATCAGTTAAACAATCCATCAGTAAGTTAATCCTAGTGATAATGTCTTGCCTCTCTGACGATCGATTGTATCTATCTATCTATCTATCTATCTATCTATCTATCTATCTCTCTATCTATCTATCTATCTATCTATCTATCTATCTATCTATCTATCTATCTATCTATCTATCTATCTATCTGTGCAATTGATCACATTTAATCCTTTAAACTATTTTCTTTCCACAATGAAGTTTAAAACTATTTGTATTGAAAAAAAGTAGGTACATGTACTTTCTTATGAAACCTCTTCTTGATTTTGACCTGAAGTTTCCAGCCCCCAGCAACTTGAACAACTTGTTCTCCTAACACTGCCTGGACTCCAAAGTAGTTGAGTGGAGTAAACAAGTTTGTTTGAAGTCAGCAGGAGTTAGTAAACACAATTATGAGCCATTGTTTTCTTTGTTGGTTATACTCATGGAGGAATGTGTTAAGACAAAACAGGTCGGCTGCTGGAGGCATAGGAGGGTGCTGTACTGCTGGTGGTGTAGAGGGCTACTAGAGGTACACCAAAGACTGCACACTTTTGATAAGGAATGTAACTGCAGTAAATTTGGACTGGTTTGCCAAGTTCAGGATGTGCCCCTTTTGGGAGTGATCACTTTGTTCCTGTCTGTCACTCAAACACAACTTAGTGAACTTACAGCACCAGAAACCTAGATCCACGAGAGTAAGTGTGATATCACAATCCAAGGCAACTTAGCTAATTCAACTGCATTACTTCCACTAAAGACATGAATGTAGGCTATTCATTCTTCCACTTTCTCAGAGGGAGCCTGGAGTACAGTCATACAGTTGCTGCTGCAGAGACTGCGATGATCACTCCTGAAATGCACACTGCAGGGTAGCAAGTGAACTTCTGCATTCGCACTTTTTGGCGAGAGTTACATGTCTCACTAGAATTAAAGGTCTTCGTATGCGGACACCGACAGAAAAAGAGAGGTACAGGGAAAGACACAGAAAGGAGATAGACAGAAATGACAGAGAGGCAGAATCCGAGGGAGGTAAAAAGGGGTGAAATGTAAGAAAACGCCCCCTATCAGCAAACTGATGAAGCGCAAGAGCAATGTTTTTTGCCAGTGCTCTCATTTAACAAGTGGGTGCTTTCTGTCATTTCAGCTCTATTGTCCATTTCCAGGACCAGCAGTAATATGGGCACCCCTTTGTCTTTGACATATGGGGCCTCCTTGGATGAACATCCTGCTCTCAATTGTTGTGTGAGTTTCATGGAGGGCTGTCTGATTGCACTACCCCTCCAAAAAGCCATGCTGACTTCTTGGGACTCAGTTAACTCCAGTTGTTATGCAGTGGAAAGCACTGATTTCACCCCATCGTGGGTTCTAAGCCCTCCCTGGGTGGGCCCACAACCCCTTTTCTTTTTCTTAATTTACCCCTAATGAAATTAATTGAATAAATGTAGCATGCCAAAACGCAGCCCCGCAAAAAAGAAGACTGAGGTTGATTAATGGACGCTGTGCGTTTCATCTCAGTAATGGATCTTTTCGGGGGAGAAAGTTGTTCTGATCTCACATCAGTATTGATACTCAAGGATATTAAGTCTAATCTGTGTTAATGATGAATATGGGTGGCAGGACAGTGGCGGGACAGCCCCCTTCCTTTCTGGCATTGTTACCTCTGGATGCCTGAGCTGAGATCCTCCATAGCTCCTGGCCAAAGCACCTACCCACTGGGCCTGCTGTCTGCCTGGCCAACTTTGATCAGCTTAGCGGCCATTGCAGCCCATTGTTGGGGGGCATTCTGGGTGCATTGTCCTATTGTTGTGGTTGCCATGGTGATGACGTGCCCTGTCTGGTCAGGGGGAGGGGTGACAATGTTCCAGACACGTGGGTGGTCCCCCCCCACCTCCAAAAAAATCAAGTTAGGGTGAATTTGATTTGGGATTTTGGCCATTGGCTGTGAATTGGACAGTGGTCACTTGCCTGGTCACTCGCTGAGCCAAAAAATAACACCCCGATGATGAGTCCATTTATTGCATTTGTTCAGCGGGTTTAGCCCCAGGCCTGCGAACAACTTCTGTCAGCATCATGCCTGTGAGGAAATTTCTCTTGCCATCCCAAATAATGCAATTTTTAATTGCGTTTCGAAATTATTATAGTTCTTTGTCGTTATACCGCCCTTTTGGTGCAAGCCACTTCTGCCTTTACGTGTAACTTACCCAAACTAAGTGTGAATTAGATCTTCATTTTACTGTCAGATGGAATTAAAACACTATTATGTCACTTGCATAGAAAGTTTCTTGTGCAATTCATGAGTGGACCATGGCAGCTGAAACTTCAAAATATACAGAATCAATCTCATATTATATCACATATTTGAATTTTGGTTGATGCATTGTTTTATATCTCCCTCGTTGGACATCCTGTTGGTGACTTAGGGGGACATTTTGTGGATTATCATTTTCGCAGCCGTTAGAGCGGAACCCTAGCAACTTTCACGGTCTGCTGCCTCCATCGATCATTTGTCTTCGTTTTCGGCTCTGATAGCAAATTTGGCACAAAACGATTGGACTGATTGTGCTTGGATGTTCCTGAAGAGTTCCTCGATTGGAAATTGATGGTCCCTGGCAGCTACCTCCAACCCCCAACGGTGCCGTCTCCGCTGTCCGCGACTTGTGAGTTGCCTTTCCTGTGCAAGACATTTTAGCCGCCATGACAGGCCCTTCGAGTCGGCTGCATTGAAATGGGCTATTTCACACTGGCTTGTTTTTGCCAGCTATTGAAGTGATTTGTGCATTAAGATGTGTCTAATGGACTAAACATGTCTCTCCTGATATTCTCTCCTGTCCTTTTTTGAAGAACTTCAAATTATCTTTCTGCATGCAAAGTGTGTGTAAGTTTTCTGAGCTTCTTTCGTCTTTCGTTAAAAGTTTCGCTCTTTTTGTAGTGACTGATTCTTGTCGAAGTGCCAGTTGGTCCAAGGTTTGAAAGCAGTCCGGACTAAATTTGAGCGCAGAGATCTCCATTTCCACGTTATTGGATGTCTGTTTCTGTGGCTATTAAAAATGTGGCTATGGAAGTGATATTGGATACTGTAAGGATGATGATGCATCTTATTATGTAACCAGTGTGGTTTTGAGTTGCCCCTCACTGAGATTTGCAGATTGATGATCAGTTATATTGGTCCCACCTCTATCCTGTTTCATCCATGGCTTATGGGGTTACCTCATAATTGAATCCCTTTGCATATTGTGTAACCCTGTCCAACCTTCCTAAGCCTTCCTTCAGGCCTATGCAGGTATCAGCCTTCTTGTTTACAAAACTCTGTCTGTCTTGCTTGTCTGTCTATCTTTGCCTCTGTGCCTAGGGGTGCATTTCTCTATATAGATTCTGTGTTGCAAATGACACCAGCCATGCCCCAGTCTTGCTCCATTGCTGCCTCTGTTGCTCCAGCCTCGTTCTGGTGATGATAGCAGTGCTGGTTCAGCCTCACTCTGATCTCACCCTGATGGCAATACCCTGTTATTGTTACTCGGACAAACTTCCTTCTGATATTCCCCACCTTATCCTCCCCGAGTTCTGCGGTTGGTTATCCATTTCTGCATAATGGGACTGTGGCCTGGGGATATTTGGTATTTGGTTATCACTCGCGCTTCTCATCTCCCTCTCGTGGCCAAACACAAGTATGTGAAAGATATTTCTTTCCGATCTTTTGCGAAATGATATTTTGGAACTGGCCGCTGCCCAACAATTCTTACTATCGTACCAACTTTATTGTCACTCAGAAGTTCTTGTTGCATTCTTATTCATGATCTTAGCGATGTCATTCATAGTCTTCTTTTTTTCGATGATACTGTGAGTATGCAATAAAGGAAGACAAACTTTTACTGAGATAAATAAGGATAAGAAGAAGGCTTCATCATTTTGAATTAATTATTTTTATTTCACAAAACAAAATGTTACCATGATGTATGCTGCTATGTTTTTGGATTTGAAAATTATGAACAGTGAAATTTGACTATCTGATTTTAACTCCATCAGGAAAGTTATTTTTCTGTGAGTTAACTTCCAATTTGAACATTTAAGTTATTTAAATGAGTTAATTCTTGAAAATGATTTGTAGCTCGTTTCCAGTTGCTGCCCAGAAGCTGCAAGATTGCAGCTGAAGAGTTGAGTTATCTGTGTGGGTGTCAGTCTCAGGCAGTCTGTGTGTCAGTCTGTGTGTCAGTCTGTGACTCCGTGTGTGTTTGTTCTGTCAAAGGACCCACAACATGGAGACTCACTGGAGAGGGGAGTAATTGTCTTGTGCTTTTGTCTTGTGTCACTGACTTGTGACATGGAATTGTGTCATTTGGGGAATTGTGTCATCTGGGGCAATTGATTATGTGTGAGATTGGGGGGTGTGCATGGGGGTGGTGGGGACCTGCCAATGAACCACCCCTGCACTATGAGCCACCCCTGCACCAGATCAGATATTTTGTCCCCTGCACCCCTCTATGCATGTCTTCCTGCTGCCAGTCTGAGAGAGAACCCACCAGAGCTGTCCTCTGCACCCCTCAGCAATGTTGCCATGCTGCCAGAGAGAGCCAGAGATAGTCACAGAGAGCCAGAGAGAGGTAAAGAGAGGTAAAGAGAGCCAGAGAGTGAGAAGAGGCAAGGATAGCTGAGGTTGATAGTGACAGACCCACATGGCAGGGTGAGGGTGAATGGGAGGTTGGGGTGAGGGGTCCAGGGGTGACACTTTTCATGGAAGGGGTACAGGGATGGGTAGCAACTTGCAACTCGTCTCTGTACATGAAAAGCATTGGGTGGGGGACTGGGCTCACTGGAGGTGGTGATTCAGCAGCCCTCTTCCCCCACAGCACTGACCCCGAGCACTTGCCCAGCAGCTGTCATGTTCAGCTGCTTGGTCCATCTTTTACCAATAATAAGCAAATCACATCATTTCCACACAATCCTGGCAGCATGGCTAAGCTCAGTAGGCCAAAGATATTACATAAGGATTATATAAGGATTACATAAGGATTTCATAAGGGTAAAGTGACTCAAAGTGAGCCATGATGTAACCGAAGTGAAATCCAAGTAATCCAACCACTGACATGTTTATTGAAACCATCAAAATGATATCAAAGCCTTCCATGAAACCTGCCAACTTCAGTTGTGTTAGATCTGACTTCAAGATTGACAAGCGATTCAATTTTGAAATTCTGTAAATTTCCTGTTTCGTCATAGAATCTTGCGAAGGAGTTTAGATCAGAGATCTGCACTGAAACAATTCATTGACATTATAAAGTAAAATGCAATACAATCAGCACAGTGACCAAAATCTGGTAGTTGAGTGAACTTGAGTCACTGATTCAATGTTGTAATTGGTGCTCCCACTTTCTTTTGATGAAGCACGGTTGCACTGATCAGTGTCTTCGCGTAATGAAAGTAACTCTCATCTTTACAGAATTCTTTCTTTTCTTTCTTGTAAATAGACTTGATTTCTTTTATGTTCTAGGCATTGAGTCACACTTTGATGTGTTTTATGAACATTACGCGTCCATATGGGTGGTCCCTGCCTGAGAGTGGGGCACGCCCGAAGTCATCGGAGTCTGCTGAAGCGTGTCCCATCACATCATAGCTCTGCCTCCGTACCGCCTTGAGGGATGCTATTGATTGTCTGAAGACAGTTGACTGCCCGCGATTAGTCATATCTGAATTACGGGCTCCAAATGAGCAGGCAAAATGAGCGGGCAAATTGCTTGAAGCTGAGCGGAGAAATGACTAGAAATGAGGGGAGCAATCAGGACGCTCCAGTGCCCACGACACAATGTCCCCGGACAGCAGTGTCCGCGTTGAGTCCACATCCAGTGTCCGGGTTCAATCCGCGTTCAGTCCGCAATCAGACGCGTGCTTTCTGCCTGTCTTAGTTCATCCCCATCCCTTCTCCATCATTCTATCGTCTCAGATGTCTCTGCTGACCACCGCTGTCCTCTGCTTAAGATAAGGAGAATCTGACCCTCCAAGACCATCTGAGCATCGAGCGATAGCAGCGCCTGACCAATCGCAGAAACTGACTGATAAACGACTCAATCAGATATCATCTGCCGAAAGGACAACAGAATCACATCCAGTGTGGACTGCGGAAAGGGGAGTGATGTGACATTGCTTAGAACAGCATCTGACATAAAGTTGGCAGATAGAAACATAACAAGAAAATCGAACAATTGTAAGAAGAAAGGGAGATCAAGATCATTAATTTAGTAAAATTATACATATATATATATAGAATTTTATTTGACATCTGGATATCAACAAGATACATGTGTCATATAAATAAACAAAAAGAAACATAAAATAAGATAAGATGTGTATGTACAAAAGTGGGATAGTAACTAACTACAACTAGGAAGGAGCAGTCATACATTATATGGTACAATGAAATTGATAAACATAACATGGATTACTATATATTAATACAAAATTCATAGAAGTGTCCATTTCATACTGTAATTGTGTAAAGCACCATAATTAATAATTTAGAAATAACTTATATCACATTTTAAGGCTAATTAATAAAGCACCACATTTGCTATTCTAGAATCTGGAGATAACTGAATCCTATTCAAATAGCAGTAAATCAAGCAGTTAGTCTAGGCAATATCTACAGCACACAAAATGGTATAAAAAGCAGAAGATATAGATTTATGTACAGATAGAATTAAACATCACATCATCAATAACTGGAAGCACCAATAATACAATGTATATATGTACAAAAGAAACATTTTAATTATATACAATAGTGACAGCAACAACAACAGCAAACACAAGCAAGCAACACATCAACATGCCACTGACCACTCAGTCACCAGGAGCAACCAACCTAGCGCATAAATTATAATAATATCCTCAACTCTCAATTTTCAATGCTGTGTAAAGAAATTTGCCAAGAGCAAAATTCAGGTATACATTTTTTGAGATTAAAATTTCATGAAACTGTTCAGCTTGGCTTAATACCAGAAAATCATTAATTGAAGTACAAGCTACGTCATGCAATTCAGTTCTTGGGTTGGTCCAGTTCGGGCAAACCATTAAACAATTAAACAACATATATGCATGTTTGCAACTTTTCGAATAGTTCAGATTCAAGAATTTCATCAGAGATTCTTCGACGTCTGGAATCAAATTGAGATTATGTTGGACTCTAAATTTGTGTTGGTGCTTTTAACTGTGCTGTTTCCAGATCCTCTTATTGCTTAGTTGTGTCTAGTTGTATCTTAACTGTCTTTTAACCCTGTTTGTTGCCTATTTGTTGCCTATTTGTTGTCCATTTATGCCTGACCCGTCCCTGTGTTGCCCTCCCTTGCCCTGTGTTTCCCTGTGCTGCCCTATTCCTCTGCACATTGCTCTTGCTTCACAGTCATCCCATTGATCAATGACTCTCTTAGGTCCTACTAGGGAGAGGGGTGACCACCCAAGCCCTGATTTACAGATAGATGCAATTACTGAGGTGTCACTCAGCCTCTATCTCCCGGAATCATGTTCTCCGTCCACAATTAATAAGCCAACGTGTTGCATGCTAAGTCCCGCGTTGCCGATGCAGGCGAGATGCAGGCGAGATGCGACTTGATGCGAGAGGGAGATTCATGGGTGATGTTGAATTGATGCGGCATTGATGCTCCTAATGGGCCTCTCTCACGTCCACTTCCAATATAATACACCGAGAAAAACAACAAGGAAATGCAAAATATGCGAAAGACCATGTTCCTGTCCGTGAACCATTTGTCGTAAATGTTTATCCGAGTTTCAACATCAGAGCATTCTGATAATCAAAATTCTCACAAGTTATGTGATTCCTGCTGCTTCAATTAAATGCAAGTTAAGCATATAAGAGAATCCAGTTGTCACAAATATCAAATCAGTCTGTTTAAGTATTGTCATGTTGAGTTCTGCTTTGGTTCTAAATAGCTCTCCTTAAAATTTGTATCAGACACTGCAGACTGAAAAATCTAGTTCAACTTGCCTCTCATTAGACGAGCAGAGCTCCGTCTATTGAAATACTAGATCCAGTGAGGATCCGGTTGCAAATCTCGTTCTCATGCACGGCCTGCAAACGTCAGATTGATGCGTTTCTTACCTGCCTAGTCAGGCATCTAAACTATGAGGATGCGACATGCTAATCCTGAAGCATTTCCGATACTTAAATCCCCATTTAATGGCTTTATTTCAAGTGTTTACATGGAATTTTTCTCGGAGATGCCATGCTTAGAAAATGGTACAACTATCTGTCCTGCAACAAAAAAAGGTTGCAACGAAGCCTTGCTCATATCCGCTAGGGGGCAGTATTGCACACATGCACCACCTAGTGTATAATTCGTAGGAGGCTGGACAGTACATAGATCGATCTGTAAAATGAAAGGTGTTGGAGTTGAATGGGTGGATGGATGATTTGGCCTGCTTTACATCCTGCACTATATGACCCCAAGGGTGGGCCACCCCTCCCTCATATGGTTCTCAGTACATACAATTTAGTGTAATATTCTAGCTTGGCATTTCTAGGCAATCAATGATGGCAATCAATGATGGCAATCAATGATGGCAATCAATGATGGCAATCAATGATGGCTATCAATGATGGCAATCAATGATGGCAATCAATGAACTCATTTGCCCCCTCCCCTTAGGTGCCCCCCTCCCTTAGGTGCCCCCCTCCCTTAGGTGCCCCCCTCCCCTTAGGTGCCCCCTCCTCATTAATGTGCCCCCTCCCTATCAATGTGCCCCTCACCACCAATGTGCCCCCTCCCTATCAATGTGCCCCTCACCACCAATGTGCCCCCTCCCCATCAATGTGCCCCCTCTCTATCAATGTGCCCCCCTCCCTACCAATGTGCCCCTCCCCGCCAATGTGCCCCCCTCCCTGCCAATGTGCCCCCTTCCCGCCAATGTGCCCCCTCCCCACCAATGTGCCCCCTCCCTGCCAATGTGCCCCCTCCCACCAATGTGCCCCTCCCCGCCAATGTGCCCCCTCCTACCAATGTGCCCCTCCCTGCAAATGTGCCCCCCCCACCAATGTGCCCCCTTCCCGTCAATGTGCCCCCTCCCCACCACTGTGCCCCTCCCCATCAATGTGCCCCCTCCCCACCAATGTGCCCCCCTCCCCACCAATGTGCCCCCTCCCACCAATGTGCCCCCTGCCCACTAATGTGCCCCCTCCCCGTCAATGTGCCCCCTCCCTGTCAATGTGCCCCCTCTCAACCAATGTGCCCCCTCCCCATCAATGTGCCCCTTGCCCAAAATTTGTCTGAATATCTCTTTCAATTCCATCTCTCCGCCCCTTGCAGCCTTGCACCTAGGTTGCCTTCTAGTTTTCAGATTGTCATCAAGTTTTAGATAAGCCGTATAGCAAATTTCAATGTTCTCTGAATGCAAAAAAATTAATAGAAAAATAGTCGCAAGTTGCTTAATCTCATAATGGCGATCTCTAGTCCTCCTATAGGACAGATTATGTCTAGTTACCTAAGTAGTCTACCAGTCACATCGGTGTACTTGCTTACTAGGGATATTGTATAGGGCCTCACAATGCACCCTACATCGCATTACGGCAATCACCGCTGCCCGCTGCTCGTCTTGCATATGGAAATATGTCCCCATCTAGTTTTCCATGTGTTCCATGATTGGATCCACTCTCATGGCAGTTAGACATGATCACATTATCACAAATGGATCTCCATAAATTAGTCCATCGCTCCTGTTTTAAATTAGGTGTGAGTCGCCTATTTCTGGCTGAAATCTTCAAATCAAAGGCTAGAGACATGAAGAAGTGTGATTGCGTTTACTGAAATTGTCCAATTCATGAGGTTGTAATTGGCTGGCAGTTGGTCCTTCATTGGCTAACAGGAGCGAATATTCAGTGCGAAAGAAAATACTGTGGAAACAGGGCGGTCTGGTCATCCGAGGACCTTTGGCCGATTGCTGTTTGTCTTTCGCTGGACAGGCCACTTGCCATTGATTTCTTTCGTCTCTGCTCAACTCACAAAACCAATTCCCCAATCTGGGGCCTATTTGGGTACTCGCTGTGGTAACCGAATGATCTTTTTCTTTTTGGTTATTTGGTTATTCGGTTGGTTCGGTTGGTTTGGTTGATTGGTTGAGTGCTCTTCAATTGGTTGTGGTGACCGAAGGTCATCTTTTTGTTTCTGCAGTCTTAATCCCATCTCTGTATGACTCAACTGGTTTTACAGTTGTGTATTGGAAAACAGTTTGAAATTCCTATGTTATTAATATTGCTCGCTGTACTTGTAAATGATTTATTAGAAGTTAAACGGGTTGAACCGCCTTTCTGAGACCTGAGTTCAAAGCTTGTCTGATTGAAATGTGAGAAAGTTGAAAATCATCCTGTGGTGAATTAAATGGCGTATGACATTGGCTCAGAGAACATTAAGGTTCAAGGGTGCTGGTTTCTCTTTGTGTGCTCACAATCTTCTAAGTTATTGCTTTCTTGCTGCTTTCTGCATTCACTTGGAGCTTGCTTGGAGGAGGCTAGGCTGAAGTAATTGACTGCTTTTTGCTTGAGTAAGTCATTAAGTGTTTTGAACTGAGTCCAGAGTCTTGGGGTGAGATAGATGTCAACCGAGCATAAAACAGTCTCACAGGAAAGGTCAAGAAGAGGCAAACGCCCGAACACCCCCAAAACACAAAACGTTTAGGAAGCGGCTTGTGGAACGCTACACGTTTTCCTGATTATGTTTTTACAGCGTGCTGTGAGACTTGGGTACAAACATACTGTAAATTATGTAAACTGCTGTAAAGTATAGATGGTGGTGAAGCCAACTGATGATGAAGTGCTCCAGATGTGTCTTGAGGAGGCTGATGGGGGATGATGGGCCACTTTTGAGGGCTGCTGAAGAACCAAGGGGGTCTGAGAGACTCAAGAGGTACAGGGCTGGGTGAGAAAAACTGAGAGAAAAGAGCTTAAAGAATGATTGTCAGTTGAAATTAGGAAAGTGTGTGGGACACATGAGTCTGATGAACCTCCAGATGAGCTATATGATGGAGTTACGGCATTGTTCCTGGTGCTCTTGAAAGTGAGACCTCTCTAAGAAGGTCAAAGTGATGTAAATGCTTTTAAAATTGATGAATATGCTTTGTCAATCTTCATTAAAATAATAGGTTTTGTGGTATACAAAAAGGTAAGTGATTCAAGACAATGTGTGGAACAGGAAGTGATAAGAGCAGGACAGAAGGGTAATTTTTTTTACTAACCTCAGAAAAAGTATGTTGTTAATGGCACTATTAATGAGCAATACTTTAATTTCTGATTAAAAGAGTTGCAATTTACTTTCCATCAGTTTGTCTGCTGTAGATGCTATACAATGTATAGTAAAAAGTGCATTCTCATATCAACAACCTTGTACTGGACATATCCATTTGAGCTTTTGAGCTTCTGCTGTTTGCTAAACATGAATTGCCAATTCCTGGTCTTTGCTGGCCTCCAGTATCCCAAGATGCCTTCACTCATCATACAAATATGGCGATTGGGTTCTGTATGGATTTTGATATCAAGGACAGAATCATAATGTGCGTATCCCTCCCGAGCAGCTACGTAAATCAAACCTTTCGCTACGTAATTATTTTGGTTAGAATCAAACGTTGGGCCAAACAACGTATGACAAAGGTAGGGCAAAGGTAATTTCCAAACGTTGCACTCAGATGGAAAACCAAACGTAAGTCGCAACCTTAGTATGAGGTTGGCAGATAGTTTGTTTTATAGTTTGGCCGAACGTTCAAGTCACACGTAAGTCATACCTTTGGTTGAGAGGTTGGAAGAATGTTTGGTTGTAACATTTGGCTAAACGTGGCAGTCACACGTAAGTCATACCTTTGGTTGAGAGGCTTGGAGAACGTCTGACTATTACGTATGACCGTACCTTTGATTCATAGGTTTGTCTAACATTCATTTGAGAGGTTTTTCAAACCTTAGACTATCACGTAAGTCATACCTTTGGTTGAGAGGTTTGAAGAACGTTTGACTATTACGTATGACCATACCTTTGATTCATAGGTTTGTCGAACATTCATTTGAGAGGTTTTTACAACCTTAGACTTCTACGTATGACCATACCTTTGATTCATAGGTTTATCAAAGGTATGGTCGCACATTTTGCAATACGTAAGTTCCAAGGTTTCTCCAACGTGTTTTTGATAAGTATGGACAACGTTTGAAAGTAACGTTCAGGGCAAACGTCTGATCATACGTATCTGCTGAAGGTTTGTCGTAGGTTTGCACAAAGTTACAGAACTTGGGATCTTGAGTCTCAGAGAGCCTTGTAGCGCCATCTATTCCATACCTATTCCAAGATACCATGGTAACTTTGAGTGTATAAAACCTTCAACAGGATGCTTGCTGGTGATAATTGGATGAAGCCATAAGGAAATAGTAGCTGCACCAGCGACAAAAATTAGCAAATAAATATCTCTTAAACTGTGTAAGATAAGATTGGGCAAAAAAAAATTCCCAAGTACTGCTCAACCACAAATGAGCAAGAGAGAATCACTGAAGACCTGAGTTGAAGTGAGCTTACTTGCATCGGAATGCCACCTATCCAGCAGGCCAATTTGGATTGGGATTTTTCCAACTCTTCAGAGTTGAAGTATTAATCCCTTACAAGGTAAGTGAATTTTGTTATTTATTGTAGTCCTTAAATGGACTGTAGACTGCTTGGTAAAACAAGGAAGAAAAGTCTGCTAATTTTGGAGCCACCTTCAGTGCTTGCTGCCTGGCTCTGCTCTCTCTATCTCTCTCTGTTTTTCTCTTCTCTTCACTGTTTTCATTCATGTTTTCTCTTTGCAGGTGTTCAAAAAAAAAAAATCCAAACCAAGCATCCTGACCTAAAA
This sequence comes from Platynereis dumerilii, assembly GCA_026936325.1. NCBI lineage: Eukaryota > Metazoa > Annelida > Polychaeta > Phyllodocida > Nereididae > Platynereis > Platynereis dumerilii. Next base: position 353,635 of record JAPTHN010000029.1, read on the forward strand.
AAAAAAAATTGAAATCCAAATTCCTGCAGTAAAATCATGTATACCACAGCATTCTTTATTCAACCATAATGAGGGCCAATATTCAAGGGCTTTATTTAATTCAATTTAATTAATTTTTTCGGAGGGGGGGGGGCAGGGTGGCTGGGTCGACCTGAAGCAATGCGGCAGTCCCCCGGCCATCCGAGCGCTCCGCCCCTGGCCGGCGGCTCCCTAGCACTGAATCCACATGTTGCACATCGCCGACTAGATTGCGTGATTCTGAAGCACACACAACATCTACAGCTATCCAAATGAGTCATTTAAGCCAGACAGATCCTAGAATCAATCGGCCATGCTTAAATAAATCGTTACGGTGGTATAAACGGTGTTCCAGACCGATATAAATGTAATACACACGAACGTTGTGCCAGCCATGGCCGCCTCCTCCGAATTCTGCGCATGCGCAAGACACAGCGCGCTGGGCTGGCCTGCCACGCCTGACGCCCCAGAGGCGTATAACGACCGATCCTTCAACGTGGGGGTAACGTAGTCAAGGGAGGTTGGAGAAATACGAATTATTTACGATATATACGTACGTAGTAACCTCGTAACCAGCTGTCGACAAATTACGTAGATTTCAAACGTTGGGTCTGATGTGAATGGGAGGTTTAATGCTTCCTTAGACCAACGTTTCTCAAAGGAAATTGTCCACAAGGGATATATGTCTGATGTATGTCATATTTTGCTGTTCTTGTACACCAGTTGTATGAGTATGAGAATTTCTATGTAGTACTTTTAAAAGGGTAAATATTAAGTTCCTCCTGAAGATGCCTTTAGCTCATTGTATTGGTTGTTGCACGATCAAATGATGTTCTCTACACTCTCGCATTCTTCGTTCTTTCATTGTCTCATTTTCGTTCCGTGTTACTCTAATTTTGTAAATGCTTCAGATCAGGGCTCAGGTATCAGGAGTCAGAGTCGTCGAGAAATTTCAGATGGAGTGCAAGTCGCAGTCAAATATTTACAGCAAGAAAAAGTTATAAAAATGTATTAAAGTGTTCAATTGTAGTTTGATAGCTTTCTTATGCTGTTCTGTGGGTGTTGGAGTCTTGAGTCAGAACTCTCGTTTTCTGCAGTATATTTAGACTCAATATTTTCATTTGTCACGTGCAATATTAAAAGATCATGAGAACATAGGAGCACATCCATTCCACTTATGGGGATGTATGGATGTTTATGGAACTTACCCATAACAAATATTTTTTACCAATTTTTTCTGCTCTTCGTTCCTGGTACAGCCTGTGATTGTGCACACAGTGGTCATAACAATTCATTGTCCAAAAATATTTGTAAATAGATGATTTGTCACCAGCTGTTCCTTCCTCATCCCCCACGATGTGTTTAGGTTTCATACTCAAATGGTAAATGCCTAAATGGTCCAAAGGTGGCATGATAATATTATCTCTTGCAATATGAATTGAGGTTCCTGAAATAATAAATGTATATCAAAATCATTCAATGTGTCTCAAACCTTTTGTCTTTCCTTACATTCATTGTTCTTCCTTTTCTCTTTGCAGGGCCATGCAGCATCTCAACACATTGAAGACTTTGATGGACACAAGAAGGGCCCCTCAGATGACTTCTACCCCTAATAAATAAATAAATTTCATTTTAATGATCATATGAATATGAATCTAATGTAATTCTCAATGATGCATGAGCTGCCTTACAATATCAACCTATATAGGCCTATATATATTTATTGTTGGTATAACTATTCTCGAATATATTTTTGGAAGATTTGTATTAAATATTTATATTGAACTGCTAAATTTTGTGTTTGAACTCGTTTCGTTTTCTGCCTTTTGGTTGAAAATGTCTGCTCCGTAAACGTCATTGCGGATACTGGATTACTTGCTGTTGCAATGTGCTTTAACTTGAAGTTCAAGACTAAATTTTTTTGGAATTAAAAGCTATATATTGTGCCTGTATGGACTCTTTGATGTCATTGAAGGAGAAATGACAACTTTCAATGTGTTCACTTTAAGAGCGGAGTGATCGACCTTCATTTTGTTTTTCTGAACACCGGAGTGGCTGTAAAGTCAAAATACAAGCAAAATTTAGTTAATTCCTTCTTTCCTTAAGGTTCTGTTAAGTTTCATGTGTAAGCGTTTTTCCCAAAACAGCAATGCAAAAAGCTGTTCGTCGGTGCTGTAGAATTATAAAGCAAATATCGAATTCAACTGATCGAATGTCGCCAAGATGGCTGACGATGCATAATCATATTCATAGCGTTTTCTGATGCAGCGATGGACCGTTTATGCATTGAGATAGGCTGTGCGTCATTATTAGGAGCATTAACAGATTGTCCTCATGTTGGGAAGGGCATTTTGAATTTGGTCAGGTGACGGATATCGGGGCCGGGGAAGGTGACCATCGCGAATAATGAATGGCGTTTGGATGAATGCGATCTGCTCCTCCCTGTGTGGTCCCTGTGTGGTCTCGTGACCTTGAATGGCCTGAGCAGAACCTCTTGTGTTTTCTGATTAATTACATTCAGCATTGGTCAGATTCAAGACATTGCCAAAATCTCATTGCAGTTGGTGAATCTCAAGTAGCCTCAGTAGCTCTTAGTTGTTTCAGGCTCTTTCATGTGATCTGAGTCACTTCTGTTGCTAGTGCTAGTCCTCAGAGAATCTGGGAGGTATGCTTGTCACTATTGCCACAAGAATGAAATGAAATAGCTGTGGTTGTTTGTGGTGTTAATTGTGTCAATGGAGAAGGTTCTTAAAATTCTTCAGATGCCTTCGAAAAGAGGAGTTAACCGGTGCTTTGTCGACTGAAATTGATGAAACCACAAATGATCATCTGATTCAGATCTTAACTTGGTAACTGCCATCTTTTCGGGTTTACCAACTTCCAGGAATCGATCTTTCCTAAAGTTCTACATTCTGGGTCAGATAAGACGAAAATGGCAATTTTGTTTAAAAGGAGACCCAGTAAGCTATCAGTAGTTGTGTCTCTGTGCTAAATCTATCGGTGGTGTCTGAAGTGGGCTGGTTCACTCTGAGTCTAGTTGTGGTGGACTATAGCAGCAATACACTATTTCATCTTAATTATTGATGACTATTCTCCCAGAATTACTTATGAGAGAAAAGTATGAAGCAAAACTGGTACCTATGGCTATGGCTATTACAATTTTAAGGACAGCACGTATAGTGATACAGTTATCTGCCAAGAATTTCAGGCACTTGGCGAAACTCCCTACAATGCTCGTTATGATATTCAGTTGTATACAAATAACAATGGGAAGTACCATATTTCATTGTTGGTACATTCTGCACATTTCCTCGTAGCCTGAGTTGGAGGCCAAGATACAAACTGTTGAACCTGACACTTGCATACTGCATCACACAATACATAAACAGTAGGATGCATACTATTGTGTTATGAGGTGTGTGCTTCTGTGTATACGACTTGCAAAGTCTTGCATGCTGCAACCCCGAAGGAAGAGCATTTATCTCCCAGTTGTGAGCATGTTGAGATTGTTTTCACCATCTCTTTCTGGTTACAATTCTTGTGTTACATGTGTTCAGCACAATAGATAAGATGAAGCAACTCTGCTGTGTAACAGTGTCCTTTTGTTATTTCAAAGAGATAACAGGACATACAGTATTGCATTGGTATCACTTGGTATCACTGTTTGTACTGTCTGTGATAATAAAAGGAAACGAGGTGTCTTGGCATCAGTCTGGTGTGAGAGGTCTTGCAATCACAACGCTGGAGGAACTGTGGAAGGCAACATACATGGTTTGAGGCAAAAATGTATCAGCTTTAACAAAATTTTCCAGGCCATGGGAGTCTGTGTAAAAAGGCATTTTTGGAATAAGTCAAATAAGAGTGTAACTCTACAGGATAGAGCTAAATTTGTATAACTTGTGGTAAATTCTCCAGCAAAATTTAGGTCTTCAGGGACAAAGATCCATCAGTATTTAGCCTGATGTGTTTTGGTACTTGTCTGTATCATTGTTGACAGCCTCTTCAATGATAGGCTTCTGAAAGACACACACATGGTCTAAATATGGTCAAACTGCATGTGACATGTTATGGACGTCCCCTTCATTCATTGGAGAAATGTGGCAAACACCAACATGTCACTTTGACCATGTAACAAACAGACTCTGACACAGTTGCATGTGTTCCTATTACCAATTCTTGAAACAAGTACTCCCATGCCCCATGTCTGAACCAAGCCACAGCAATTGTATTTGCCTGGATCGATAGAGCCACCAATCCCCGTCCAATACTTTGGCAATAGGCTGAGATGTGTGGTGTGAGATTGCTGCCCTTGGTTCCTGCTGGGCCTCGTTGTGGGTCTCCATCTTCCAGGAGGAGGTGTCTTCCCTCTGCTCCTGGGGTGATCTGGTGGTGGTCTGGAGGTGGCCCAAAGGTTGTCTTGAGGTGGCCCTATGGAGGCCCTGTGGAGGCCCTGCGGAGGCCTGTGGGCCTAGGGTGAGATTGAAAGTCTCTCTTCTTACTAAGTTCTTAGCCAAGGGGTTTTAGTGATCACCCTGTACCGTCCTGTTACATGTTCCAAGCCCCAGGAAGCCTCCACCCTCTCCCTGGGAGTCCCTGGGAGCCTCCTGGGAGCTTCCTAGGAGCATCCTGGCCCAGTGTTAGGTCCTTGGTTCCCCTAATAGTTCTCTCAGTTAATGCTGCAATTCTATCCTGGACGCCCAGCCATAAAGCATAATATTGATCAGTAGGGGAACCCCCTGCCTGGAAACCTCTTCCCACTGCCCTTGCCTTCCACCTCAAGAGTGATTTGTATTTAATGCCCTCCTTCCAATACACTCTCCATCACTCCTCCAAGTCGCCTTACTTACAAGTGCACTTGGCCCTCATGTTGGCCTATGTTGGTTCTATGTTCAGTCTATTTTCTCAGAGGATCGTGTAGCTTCTTTGTTGTAAGTGAAGTGACCTCATGTATGATGAGGTGACATTGAAATCAGCTGCTTTGGTCAAAAAATAAAAACAGAGATATGAAGTTTTTGATATGGGCCATTCTCAAATTTCGGGACAACAGGTATAGGAAAATTGTCCTATAACGGAGGGGACAATGTGGTAACGGAGGGGAATTTTGATGTAAAAAACTAACTGTAGGAACAGCAACAAAAGGAAAAATGATAAAAGATTGATGTAACTATTATTTTCAGAAGTACTTCATCTCGTATCAGTAGATTTTTTGGTCCAAATGTCGATTTCTTGCTCATGATCTGGTAACGGAGTGGACGGTAACGGAGGGGAACAATTTTTTGCTTTTCGCCCATTACTGCTTTTTATTTTGGAGATTAGACAAAATAATCGCAGAATATTAAAACCTGCCACCCTCAGCAACATATACATGAAATCGCTCTGTAAAATTATCATTGGTAAGCTTGGAAATTAAGGAAACGGAGGGGACATTTTAGTGGGACCAAAAACATTTTTTATGAACATTATGTCATAATTTATTGAATACATGTTTTATGAAGTCTGCAAGGCAGTGGTACTATGGCGCACATGCGTCTGATGATATTCAGTGAAAATAGCTTGATTTTTAATTTTTTATTTTATTTTATTTATTTTTATTTTTTTTTATTTTTTTATTTTATTTTTTTATTAATTTATTATTATTTTTAAATGTATATTAAGATTATTATTATTTTGTTTTCAGTATATGTTATAATTTAGTTTGTTAGAAGTTCTTACCAATGTAACATAAAAAATTATTTGTATTATTAACTATACGTCAATATATACATTTTTTTGTATCTTGACTAAGGAAAATTTGATTGTTTATAATTGTACGTGATTTATGTATTTTGCTAAATAATTATTTTCCAATAAAGAACTTGAACTTGAACTTGAAAAAACAATAACGAACAGAGCTATGGCAAGTAACAGAGGGGGAAAAAAATTGACATAAATTAGTGACACGATTATTGTATCAATTTAATCAATCAAATTATACACACAAAAAATTGAATATGAACTAAATATAAATTCAAGTCTATATTCCCATGAATCGTGCAAAGAAACTTTGAAAATAATGGTATATTAGGAGGAAAATGAACACTTGATTTTGTCATGTCAGGTCCAGTGACAGGGAAAAACCATTGATTTTGCACGGATTTCTGGACATAATGCATTAAAAAAAGTCTAATGAATGACTTTTTGCTCCAAATGCAGTGGTTCTAAGTAGAAATATGAATAACAGATGCAGAGTGACGCTTCAGATATTTGTCGCATTCATATTAATATCAGGGAGCTAGAGTGACGCAAATTGTCCCGAAATTTGAGAATGACCCATATACAATACATGCATAATTCACTTTGCCTCATTATATTATTTACTTGTACTTTCTCATTAATTTGTTTGCAAAATAAACATTAATTTGTGATATATCGTGAATCGTGATCCTTCCTTGTATTGGTGGCAATTAACTGACTTAGATATTGCCTCGCACGCAATTAGCCATTTTAAGGTCATTTGTTGCGAATTAAATCAACATTCCTGATCATAAATATGTTCTTGTTAAAAGTTGCACTTGACTTCCACTTGTTGACATTTAGAATATGATTAGTTCAAAATTGGTGAATAAATATACAAAGCACATGCTCAAATAACATGCTCATTATGGGTGTGTTATATTGCTTTGTATAATATACTAAATGCAACCACCATAACTTAATAAATTATGTCTTAATCATGTTCAGGGTGGGTCTGTTTGTAACTATAATGACAAGAAAACATGTCCATGATGGGATAATTACTATCATCAAAGATATCTTGGCTTGCTCTGTGCATGGCAGGTACAAGGTGCCATGCTCAGTGCTTTGCTTGTAAGCCCCAGTACTCCGTCTGTTGACAACTCAAGCAAATTGCATTTTGAAGCAATGCTAACAAGTGGAAACTGTTAATTATGTGTTAGCCTACAAACTAGGTTTAAGTACTTAAATATATGAAGTATTTGTCTATGCCACATTTGCCATCATGATCCTAAAAGTAGAAGAAAAGCAAAGCAGTGTTAGCATGGTGGTCCTTAACAGGACATAATTCATAGTACTTTTTTGCTGAGGGCATGCTGCAGTGCACTCTATGTTAGCAGCTGAGAGAAATATGATACACTTTTAATGGACAGAATTCTTCGTTTTACAAGGTAATAGAAACATTGAAAAAGTGACAGAATGTATGTTACTGCATTTGTACTCACAAACCATACACAGATGGCTTTATAATGTAAAGATAATGAATTATTAGTTTTAAATGTGAAAAAGTCTCGTTTCTGGTCGTAAATTAACGTGGAAGCAGGCATGTCTAATAGCAGTGTCCTGTATATTTGTTTTTATGATTTAATAAGTACGGCAAGTCTTTTTTATTCACTTTTGGTTATTATGATCTGAAGACTGGAGACATCCTTTGACAAAATGTAATCTAATGTTGGTTAGGTGATGCTTTGATGTTATGATTAATGGCTGCTCCTTGCCAAATCCTACTAAGGAAAAAAAGAAATAGATAAATAAGAAATAAATGTAGATTAATACAGAATTTGTGCTGTGACCCATCCTTCCTGTTTTGGTGGTTCACCTTCTGCTACTGATTTTATCATTCAATTCATTTGTGTTGATGCTTTGGGGGGCTTTTCTGTTAGTGTCATCATCTGCAAGCCTCAATGGTGGATGGCTGTCAATGGTGGATGGCTGTCAGTTGCTCTCAGGGCCATCCCTCATAAACCATCTCTCCTCCAAAATAAAGGTCAGTAAAAGACCTTTACCCTTGAAAGCAGTGGTCAAGAATGACCTTAGAGACCGTTTACGGACACTTAGGGTGGTCTTATGGGGTGGTCAGAGGTGTCCACCGATGTCCTATTGTAATGGCGTCTTGTTGACCAACTTACACCGGAGTACCACCCTCAATGCAATGTCAAAGAGAAGGTGAGCAGGGCGATAAAGAGGGTGACAGTTAAGGTCTTCCTAGTGTGGCTTGCATTGCGCTTCTTTTGTGCATGGATTGTTGGGGCATTGTGTCTAATGATTAATTGCCCAAAGCGAGGCTGTCAGTCAGACTGGTGTCTCTTCAGTGTGGAGCATTGCAGACATTTGCAGTGTGATTGAACTACAGTCACGAGGGGGTCTCACAAGCTTGCTGGACCAGGCAGGTGTCGTGAGGGGTGCCTTTTCGCCCCTTTTCCTCTGCCACCCCAACCCCTTTCTCTTCCCAATGTAGCCCCATTCTGTTACTACCACCCCCGATTCCACCCCCGTTCCTCCCTGGTCCCACCCCCTGTCTTTGGGGGCAACGAGCCACAAGCGAAGGGCGGTCACACCCCAAGATCACAAAGTTCTGCCGATGCTTGACCCCGAATCCATCACCCTCCCTTCCTCTCTCTTCCTCTCTGAGGCCCTCTCTCCTCGTTGTCTTCTCTCACTGTCTATTTCTGACTCTGCTTTTCTTTGCTTTTTTTTTCTAAGTTTAGGAAGAGCTGTTGCAACAGACAGCTGTATGATGATTTCACTTCTTTCTCTTTTTTTTGCCCTCCTCATATATCTAAAGCTGGTTAGAGACTAATGAAAAAGTAAAGAGAGGTTCTCCGAATGAATCACATAGTTGACATTGTAATGCATAATTATAGTTAGCAAAAGAAAAGGAAATTTATTACACCAGCAAAGAATGGTTTATGAATAATGTGCTTCCTCTTGCATGGACAAATCATCATTGTTCACACCTCACTCATTTTAATGAATTTTGCATTTAAGCTGATTAAAAAAGGCACAGCATAGATCTGCACAATTTTAGCAATCACAGAAGTACAGTATGACGGTCTGCATGTCCTCCTAAATCTGCCAGCTCTCCCAATTTCTTTTCTTTTCCAATTAATGTGATTTAATTGATTGCATCACGTTTATGCTCATTGTTCTCCGTTGCCAATACTATTGGTTTCCTCCTGTTAGTATTTTTTGGCAGAATTTAAATTTGATTTTTGCCTTTTAAATTTGAATTTCAATTCTTCCTGTAGGAAAAACGATAATGGCAGACGTCCAAATTGTTGATAGAAAAAATATCCAACAATGCTGAAAGAGAATGCCAGGCAAAAAGTGTTTGGTTTGAATGGGACACCATCATTGTGGCTTTGTGGGGACTTCAATGGCTGAACACACAAATTAGCCAGGGAGCCATGAAGCCCATGAGGCAGTTTAGCAGACATTGTAGACTGGCAATGTGCTTTGACAATGCTCTTACAATGTGCTAAGGGAGTGCCAAATGCAAGTGGGTCTGCCCCCGTCACCACAGACATGGCTACACTTGCTTTTCTTCTACATCTGTCAATCTCAAGACTTTTCCAAAGGGTACTTCTTAAACTTAGCTGGTGTTCTGATGAATTTTCAATTACAGAAGCACTTGGTCGGAATTGCCCCTAGGGGTCGCTGTCTGCCATTATTGTCCTTTGAATCTTGTAATGTGCAGGTGAATGCCTTCTATTGGTGCAAATCTGTTAACTTTAATTTTTCAAATCTTTTTTTCTGTCCCCACCAGCACAAATGTTCTACAAGATAGTGTTTTCCAGCTGACTTGACTTTAGAATGCCAATACAGCTTTAATTGAAATTAAATGTCAGTGATTTGCATACTTTCTTTGGCTCTATAAAGTTTTTATATTGAGTAAGACTCGGTGTGTATCCAGTGCATTTTAAACTGCGTGCTGTAGATCTGCTTGAGCCCAGTTTACAGTCCATCTGCATTCAAATTTGAAACTGAAGACCACATTTAGGCTTAGTAAGCCACACTAGATCTATACGACAAAATAAAAGTTCACACCGCTTTCAACTTGGTTGCTAAAATAGATCTTCTCCCCAGACTTAACTATTGCTTCCTTTGAGACCTGCATAAAAGCTGCAGTGACCCTTGAAAACCAACATTGTTACATTTTAGTGTGAAACTCCACTATGTTGGTTTTATCATTGCTTATGTGGGATATAAAGTTTTCTACCTTTCACTGCTTAAGTCATCCATTATTCGGCTAACAAGGAGAGGGGGGGCAGTGGTACTGGTGGATCAGTGACATAAAGGGGGAGTATGGGGAGAGTAAATTAGCACGGTTATCATGACAGCTATCTGTTAGACTGTGAGCAGTGCTCAGCCCAGTGCTCAACCCATGCCCAGCCAAGCCAAGGACTAGCAAGCTGTGACAGATAAATTGCTGGTTGGAAGACCTGCTGTCATTGCCTCCCTCTGCCTGGTCACCCATTGCTGGCTCAAAATGCTGGAACCCAATGCTGGAAGCCACTGCTGACATCCAAGCCACCAAGCCATAATGATAAGCAAGCAGACAAGTGTCACTCCCCCAGAGTGCATCCATGGTGTCTGCCGAAGTCTCAAGTTTCGAATTTATAGACACCTTTTGTGATTGTCTGATATGATTTTGTTCTTTGAGTTATTTTTAGTTTTCTATTACTTTTTCTGAATGCTTCACTGACACTTTCTTGCCAATTAATTGTTTATTGGTCATCTATTAATTAAAGATTATCTTTCTTTTTCAATGATGGGTCATTCATTCTCCTATATACAGAGTTCACTGTTCTACTTCTATCTGTTATATTGCTGTTACCATGCAGTCGTTTTTATCTGAAAGAAAAAGTCTGGGTGGAAAAAGTTAACTTCTACTATGACCAAAATTTGATACATTGCAATTTATCATCATTTGGTGGCCATATCTTGTCTTCTGGTGTTGCTTCTCAAAATCCTTTGGCTTGCATTTCGCTGAAATCCTTTGGAGACCACATTAGACCACCCATGGACTCCTCAAATGTTAAATTATTTCTTAATTCCTGCCAGAAGAGGCCTGTCCTTGAGAATATTCTGATAAATGAGGCCATTTCCACAAGACCAGGCTTTCATATTGTCATGATCCCAGAATAAATCGTGTAGGTCTCTCAGAATTCTTTTGACAGGTTTCTCTATACAAGTGGCAGCTAATGATTTGTATTCTGTCTAAGTATTCTGGCCAAATTTCCTAATGGTCAGAATTACACATCTGCAACCATTTGCTGGCATTCAGTCTCTTGTGGCTGTCTGGTTAAACAAGATTTAAGATTTTTAAAGATTTCATTAAATCAATGCCTCCTATCCATATGCTAAGTAATGCTGACTTATGGCTTGTTGTGGGTGTGAATCATATAATTAATAAGATAGCACTTCTTCTAAAACTACAAAATTACCATAATCGTCACTTTTATCGATATCAGTCAATGCCATAAAAAGTTACGCAGTTAGTTTTGCAGTTACGGCAACATTGTCTGCCATAATTTGTAAACCTCTTTTCGCTTTACAGAAAAGATGAATTGATGAAAGAGGCTTCTTCAGTTGCATGTGACATTATGCTAAGTTTTGATTGAATATGCAAAAAAGATATCAATTTGAATTTCTGAACATCTTTCAGAATTAAAGCGACATTTTTGTAAACATTTTTGTTTACTTCGATTGGACTGGGTGCGTCAGACTCTGTGTTTCTTCTACAATCACCAACCATTGGCTGAAACAAGATTCATTGCTTGAGATAGGAGAATGACATTTGAGAAAACACAAGAGCTTTTATGGAAGAGTATGAATCATTAAACACGCACTGGACTCAGTCGCGACTCCTCTTTGAGGGAAATCTATGCGCTTTGTAGCCGTTGTGTGAGTTGGACCTACGGATAGGCACTATTAAGCCCCCAGAAAGTGATCAGGGTGTATGAGATAGCTGTTATTGATGACTTGTGAGCCTTGATCCTGGGTGGCCCTTTGCCCTAGGGCTGTCCAAGCTTCTGCAGATGTCTTAAGGCAAGCCAAGAGGCTCTGAGGCAGGCAAGAGGCAAGCAAGAGGCAGGAAGAAACAGAAAAGGAACAAAAAGGAACAGAAAAGGAACAAAAAGGAACAGAAAAGGACCAGAAAGGAACAGAAAAGAACAAAAAAGGTACAGAAAAAGGAACAAAAAAGGAACAGAAAAGGAAGAAAAAGGAACAGAAAAGGAACAAAAGGAACAGAAAAAACAGAAAAGGAACAGACAAGGAACAGACAAGGAACAGACAAGGAACAGAAAAGGAATAAAAAGGAACAGAAAAGGAACAAAAAGGAACAGAAAAGGAACAATTACTTACATAATATAGTTATTATGCTTTAATTGGGGGCCATAGCTTTGCTCCATTCTGTTACAGTAGACGAACTTCGAGTGCTTACATGCAATACACTTGTAGGCTGTTACTGACATCATAGCCCTATCCCTGCCATGTTATATGACCATAACTTTGATACCTCATAAAGGTGTGACTGACTCATAGCCCATACATACCATGTTGTGTGATAGGTGTCATAGCATTCACCAGTGACCTTACTACTGTCTCTCTGAGTGATAGCCTGCAATCGCCTTGGAATCAACTGAGCTTGACATTGTGAATGCTACTAATCCCCAGCTGATCTTTGCATCCGACCATAATGGTTCAGTTCATCTGAGACATTAGAATTGAAAGTAATTTTTGATGGTCCTTTCATTGACCCTTGTGCCATTTACATCAACCATCCAGACTGTATATTCAACATGATAAAGGTCAGGTCTTGCTTCCCAGCAGCGGATCCAAGGGGGTTAAATTCCCTCCCCCTTTGGCCTGTACATTTTAATAAAAGAAAAATTCCGGATATTTTTAGTACATTTCCATTCGTAAACCCCCCCCCCTGTTCTACATCCACCCCTGGTTCCTTATTTATCATGAAAGGATTACCAACAATTTGAAATTTTTACATGTATCTTTTATTGCCAAGCTCTGGAGGGAGTAGCTGCCCCTAAGATAAGATAAGATAAGATAAGATAAAATTTTATTTCAAGTCGGTGGTGATAAATACAACAAAAACACTAATACCTGTCCACCTGCAGGCTACGGCCATGGGCAGCTCCCCCCCCCCCCCGGCCAAATGTGTTGAACTCCTAATCATGATTATTGTCAAATGGGACTTATAACTCAGTTACTGCACTTCATATGACAACTTTTCTACTGCTCCTTCACTTAGCATTGCTCTGATACACGTCACTGAGCCAAGTATCGGTCACTGCTTCATCTATACATGGTCACTAGAAGGCTTATGAGTCAGTGAAAGAACCACCAGTTTCAATGGTAAAGATTGAAGCAACAGCTTTAGTGACCTCATTGATGCTCTGAAACCAGTCACTTGTAAGCACTCGAAGTTCGTCTACTGTAATTCATGCGAAACACTAATGAAAGAAATAAACTGAAGGCAAAGAATTGAGAGTTTCAGTTAGATCTTTTATCTCACAGTAGGATTGTTCCCTCCATCAATTTGAACAAGGGGTTGATTTAAAACTGCTTAGCTCTAGTCAACCTGCCAGTTTAAATTCAAATCCAGCTGTCCAAGGCTTCTGTATTGATCAAAGATCTAGTCTTACTCAAGAATGAAACCTTCTTTCCCATTGTTCTTCAATCTTGGTGCTTTGAGGTCGATTGTAAAGCGCTGTCCCTGATGTGCTTTAGTGATTACCGCGCAGCCCAACAGAGGGCATTCGATCTCCGATAAATAGGTCATGACCTTCCTTTTGACCTTTGACACAACAAGCCACCAATGACCAATTATAAGCCCCTATGACCAGAGCACTGCCCAAATTTGCCATCAGCCAATAGGCGAACTACTTGCACAATCAATGCCCAGTAATACACACCGGCCATCCATCACCGGCCTCATCACTCCCTTGGTTCACTGTCTCCCTCTGTGCGGTCCATCTGATCTATTTCTCTGTGTCATCCATTTCCTATCGACTTGTGTCATTCAATCGCCATCCAATCTTGTCATTCGATCAACCATTCATCACAAATTTGTAAGTGCAACCAGCTAAAAATACATTTCATTCTCTTATGGATTGATCAGGATCAATGGTGCAACTGATCCTCTGTGGCACACTTTGATGAATGAGTTGTCATAAATTCTACTGACACACATGTGACATATATTGTATAAATATATATATATATATGAATAAATACATAAAGTCTTTCTCACTAAACATTAGAATGTGTTGTCGCTCGCAATCCTCGTATATTTTTCTCAAGCAATCGTGCATTGTTTCCTTTTGTCTCCAAAAAACTAACGACAAAGTAACGAAAGCGTGACACGAGAAATGGCCATCATTATGGAATCCAAATTGAAACTACAAATATATGTCACTTCTAATCAGTTTCACCTTTCGGTTAATGAATTTTGGGTTGTTACTGTAATTACTGCTATGAAAACTCTTTCTCCTACCTTGCATTTGCACAATGCTTGAGAATGTCCTGGATTGATTACTCAATGAGCAAAAAATACCCCCCCCCTCCCCCAAGCAGCTGTCTCCTGATTTATTGAGTCGAGGGGACAGCTCTTTCCTTTTTAATTTGTTTTGAGGGTTTCTTGGGGCATTTTTGTTAATTGCAGCCAACTTCAGATAATAACATTTGGTCTTTGAGTAAATTACTCCTGGGCTGGTAATATTTCAAGGCATGGAGTGCCATGGAAACATTTGTCTTGGAGAAATAGAAGAGAGAAAGTAGAAATGCTGTAGAGTGGCTCATGGTGCCAACCAATGGCAGCTTGGCAAGCCATAAGTCATGCACAGCATTTGAGCTTGAGGCTATGTTGGCATTAGGAAAAGAAAGCCAGTGTAATATTTGCAATAGGTTGCATTTAGTTGCATTTAGCATAGCCATGTGTTCCCTGGACACTTGAGATTTCTGGGAATGTGGTTTTGAGGTTGTATTTCTGGTGGGTGGGGGTTCTTCCTCTTTATAACAATTCTCAAGAACCTTCAAGAGGGTTAAATGCTGTGGCTGGAAGGAGGCCTTGTCTGCTTAAATGTGTTTTTATACAATAGCAAGGGTCAAATACAAAAAAGAAGAGAGAAAACACAGAATCTAGATTTTAGCAAAATTGTGCGCATTCATTTATGAAAGGTTTAGGTTTCGCGGAGTATAGGATTTTAAGATAATGTACGCATAGAAATAAATCACTTAACAAAACAGTATAATACATACTGCCATGCTGCACAACCATCACTGTATGTTTTTAATTAGATAATTGTTGATCTCGAGGTACTACCTGTGAGTGTACTCAAGAAGTGTTATCCAGTGCTCTTGGCATTTTCTCCAGGAAACATCAGGGTGGCAATTGTACAATGTACTTGGTGTTTGATCAACAACAGATACAAATGGCAAAGGTCTTACATGATGTTTATTAAGCCATCAACAATACAGATGCATGCAACCAATCTCATCATAATCAAATCCAGATAAACCATGTTTATTATGATGTCAGACAAGAGATCACCTCCAGTGAGTACATTTCTATATCCTGGAAATTGATTACCTGTAGATATCAGACATTATTTGTAGTGTACATTTGATAATGTATAATGCAACTGCAAGTGCAGAAATACAGCAGATATGATCAGTGGGGATCGTGTTAGCTCTTGAGGCAGATACAACCCTGTTGCTCCAGACATTGTTGTCATATTGGCTTGAAATTGTTATGATTACAGAGCTATAAAGCTGTGAGACATTTCTAAGTGTTTCCTCACTGGGCTCCCTCAATGAGATAAACATTTGGGGAGCGGTGCGTTATCTGGCGTACCTAGTGTTACAGCAATCATGGAGGAAGACTTGTCTCTCCGCCGCTATCTTGGTTCTCTCTCTGCACCCCGCAACTGTTGACCAATATTGCTGATCCCCGTAAGACAGATAAACTATTTGTATCTTCAGTGCTGGGATCAGCGGAGATCCTTGTTGCACCAAATGTTAATCTTGCTCACTACTTCACCTTATCTATGTTATCTTTGTTATGTATTATGCATTCTACTGCTTATTTCTACCTGACGTCTGTGTCTGGGAGTTTATGAATAATTGTTCTGATAAGTACATCATGAAGTTGTCTATAGACATCCTAGATGAATGAATGGAAGCACTTTTTACTGCATTGATGACTTTTTGTGTTTAATTTAAACCACTATAATATCGGGAACATACCTCCTGAAATTGTTCTGATTAAATGCTTAAGAACTCTTAAGAAGAATTTGTCAAGGTCACAAGGTGATACCCTGAAAGTGCATATATGCATCAAAGAACATCCTTTGTGAAGGTTTTATGATCGTACGATCACAAGTCACTCTTTAGTAAAGTTTACAACTACGAGTCACTATAACTTATGATGATACAATTACTGTAGCTCTATATGCATTTGGTTCCATATGGATATTACTTGATCTTCAAAGCCCTCTTTCTGCCACAACAGGTTGTGGAGGAAATCGAGAAGGCAACAAACCCACTCGCATCACCTCTTATCCAAATCCAAACGTGAGCACCGAGAGAGATTAGGAAATCGCGCTGAATGCACACCACATCAAAGTCCCACACCTGTTTATGTGCCACAAAGGATGATCGGAGGATCCTCCTCCATTCAAAGAAGCTGAGAGATAAACGGAAAGATAAACTGGCAGATATACAGAAATTTAAGGCCACTCACTCTCTTAAGTTTCACAGTGCAGAAGATTAACTTCACTCAGGTCTCTGTAGGTCAGGAGAAAAAACGAGGAGGATGTTAATCCGATGTTTTCCGTACAGGATTTCAAGCATTAAAAGACGACATATCACCGTTCAGGAAACTCCGTCCCAACCCATTACATCAAGACAAGAATTAATCGCTTGTGTTTCACCTGAGATTAAGAACATTCAGCAAAAAGAGAACATGCCAATATAAAGTTTCGCTATCACTTACAACTCCATTTAATAGGAGAAAACAGCGCTCGATAAAAGTGCCACCACTAACCTCCTTCAAAGAACTGGCAATGTTGAAGATTACAGTACACAAACTAAGATATCAGGCAACATAATACATTCCCATCCACCCACTTCATGATGTACTTATCGGAGCAATTATTCATAAACAAGTCTGATATAGATATCAAGTAGAATGTATCATACATAACACAGATAAGCTGAAGTATTGAGCAAGGCCAACATATGGTGCAACAGGGATCTCTGCTGATCCCAGCAGTAAAGGCACAAGTAGGTTGTTTCACAAACTGCACCATTGCAGGATGAACAGCGTAATGAGAGCACCAGAGCAGTGTCTTAGATATAGTGAAAGTTAATTGCATACATTGCAGCTCTATCTGCCTTCACAAGATCAATCGAAATGTCTTTGCAAAAATTACTACATCTCAGTGTACTTCACTAGACTCCATCCAGACTCCATCCAGACTCCATCCAGCCCCCACAGCCCCCACAGCCCCCACAGAGTTGGTTTAGATTGTGCTAAAATGATGGCCATGTTGTGTGAAGTGACTTCTTTCTTTCCCATTCGAGTTTTCTGGTCCAAAGATATCAGGTCCTTGTTGCTGTCGTTATCTCAAGAGGCCCAGATTTATTCTCCACCCACAAGACGTTTTTCTTGACTCTGCTTCACAGGATTCAGTCTCTTGTTGCCTCAAAGTTGAATAAAACTCCAGTTTGTTGCATCGCCCTTTTCATTGCACAATACTTCTAGTAGATCTAGATTACATCCAACCAAATCTACTCAGTCCAATTTAAGGATGTCTGATAACCATGGAACCTTTTTTCAAACCTTTGATTGTTTATTTCACCAAGTCTGTGTATTTACAGCAAGAATGTGGAACTCGAGTTGGCCAATCAGACTTGCTACAAAACAGAGATAAGTCTCTTCGGAGTGAGAAGGTTTTATTTGAGAGTTTGAAGAGAAGTGGAGAACATAATGAAATTCTTTTAAGGAGGAAACAATACAAGTTGGAGCGTGTTTGAATTCCAGCTAATAAAATGATATGTCTACTTTGCATGCTAAGCCATAACCATGGGGACCAACCCAGACAAAAGAAACAATTGGCATTTGCATCCTCCTCAAACTTCCTGTGTTTCATAAGTGAGGCAGAAAACAAGAGGAAAGACCTATTAGCAACATTATATTCTGCAGAAAACAAAATACACAACAATAGGAAGAAATATAAACTGTTTTTTTTTTTTCCAGAGACATCTCAGGATGGCAACAGTTTATAGTGTAGCCCAAAACTGTCATAACATGGCATGGCTGAATGCTGTTGAATTCTGACGAATGCTGTTGATGTCTGACTGTCCCTTGGGGAGAAGCCACCTATAGCAAGGCAATGCATGGCATGGACATGAACTGACATGGTATGGGGGTTGAAGGGAGCAGGGCCATGGGGTTATGTGAGGGATGTCTTCATTGCGTGTCTCTATCCCAATGTTATACTGAAGTTATCCTGATGTTATACTGATGTTGTACTTGTGTTGTACTTATGTTTGATGTCATCCATAAATAAGATTTGCCTATGTGCCCCTGAGACTGTTTAAGCATGGCCCAATCGTCAAGAATGCTGCACCAAGGGCCACTTGGCTCTGGCTTGGCTCAGGGCGCTCCACTGTCAGCAGGTATTTATTGGGAGATAGCAAAGAGACGCCTGACTCGAGCAGACTGTTAACACGCAGCAAACTGCAGCTAACAGCATCCCCCTGTGTTCCCCCTTTGTTCCTCCTGTCTTCCCAGTCACTTTCCATCCTCCTCAGCTGATACCGATAACTTTATACACTTCTCCAGCAATAGTCTTGTGATTTTACATTTGAGAAAACAACAGAATTGCCATGCAATATCGCCAAATATTAGTGTGCGTCTGCGCGACATATTCATAAAATTTCTTATTGCATGATCTCTGTGCTGACGACTATCCTTAGATACGTTTATATATATAATTGTATAAGTCATTTATGTAAAAGCGATATGCCACATGAAGAACAATTATTCGCCAGACAGATTTTTCAAAACTGTCAAATTGATCATATCGCAATGTCATAATGTAATTGCACAAGATAAAAGTAAACACTTTATGTCTTGAATGTCTGTTGTTTTACAAAGAGAAGAGACAGGTCCTGGAGTCTAATGCAGGAAAGAACTCAAAGAAGTAGCTGACAGGGCACATATACAAAACTGAATCAAATTGAGCTTGGAAATATGGTAATCCCCAAACGGATGAAAAACAACAACCGGGAGAGTTAGAATTGAACTCGCTTCTTCATCAATCATTGGTTCTCCCTGCTGATTCCTGCCTTTTAGTCTCGGGTCATGAATCTCCACATCCTGAATCTGCAGATCATGAATCTTCAGAAGGAGCATAACTCAAGTCACAGAAGTCATCATTTGTCAGATAGGAGTGATTGTCTGGTCAACACAACATTGCAAGGTGCATCAGTGGGATACAGTGCTGTCTTGCTCTGAAGGGTCTGATTGATCCGCTGATCCAGGCATGTGGGCAATTCATAAGGTAAACAAAAACATTTGGACAAGCTTTGTGTTCTACGTATTGGAGATGCATTGCCTTGAACCTTGAAGAAAAAGGTACCTCAACAGGATTACTGGAAGATGTCATCTTGGAAGTTGGCAAGAAGCAAGATTGAATTGCAGACTCCTTTGATCTGGAGACCCTGCATCTTCATTGATAGTGGTGAAGATGCACAGTTGCTATGCAAACTGAGCCTCTACTGCCTTCCAGGTTACACCTAAATGTAATGGATTTGTTTCAGAGAGTGTCTTTCTGAAAAAAGAAAAACAGTACCTCAACTGGCTCTGTTAATTTTCTCTCTTGATTAGCTCCAATGAAACAATTATTTGATCAATCATCCTCTTGAGATTAAAAAGCAAGATTTCAGTTCACCTGATATATCTCAGGTTGATTGATGACAAAAAACACACCTAGTAATAGATTAGAATAGAAGAAAAAACATCAGTTAAAAAAAGTGGGGAAAAAGTGTAAAAAGAAGTTGCAATCCAATGAAGTTGTGTTGAAAGGTGGCATTTATTTAACCTCTAAGGAACCCCCAAAGGAACTGGTAGTATCTTAGAAATCTAAAACACCAAGAAACTTTAGGTAACTTTTTGGGAAATTGTGCAAAACAGCAAAAAGCCTTGTCTCATTCTCTTAGTGCTGTGCATTGCAAGGTCCCAAATGCCTGGTAACAAATGCTGGGTGTTGACAGAGCACCTTGTAGTGGCAAGATCTGCATTTAGTCAATCCTCACTGCTGCTAAAACAGGACTAAACAATGCTAAAAAGGCAGTTGGCTGCTTTGTTACCTCATTCCAGTTGTTCTAATAGCCTGAATACATACTTGCAAGGAATGTGAACAGTGAAGGAACTAAACTGTTACATCTGATTTGGGTGTTTGATTTAAATTATTTGGACTCAACTTTTGCAGCCACAACCAGTATTATATCTCTCAATTGATATCAGATGATTCTTTCAAATTGAAACATCTGCTTGACTTAGCAGTTGGCCTTTAGTAAATTATAGTGAACGAGGCGCAGAAACATGATGTTGATTTACATATTCTTGGTATAATTTTGGGGAATAAGAGATTCCCTGGGTTGTAATGATGTAACAACCCCTACATAAATATACATAATATTGTAATCTTTGTACCTGGTTAGTTTACATTTTAATAATCCCTGCATTTTCCACTTAACCCTTCAGGCTGAACTCAACACCAGATCTGTTTTCTCTCTCAATTATTTAATCAAAGAAAAAGCAACTGGAACTCGGGGTAGTTGACTGCCAGTTGTTGATATAATGGGGCAGCAGTTACCCTCTGACTTGAATGGGACTTTTTAGGCAATTATTTGTTTTGGGTCGTTTTGTTAGTAAATGGCTGTTATGCAAAGTTAAACTAGCCTTGAAATTTTAGCAGCACTGTTAGCCCAGACAAAGGCAACAGGGTGCTGTGACTTACCAATTCCAAAAAGTCTGCTGCTCTATTCATTACCATTTTACGTTTTTAACATGACTAAAGTTGGGCATGCAGAAGATTGCAGTTAACACTGTGTTGTTCAAGGAACATCTCTTCCTCTTTGCTTTCAAACATGCCAGAAAGAAACAAATAGTTCTTTTTGACAAGTTGTCGCCAGGATGAATATTTGTTAATGGAACTAGAAAGTATCAACATGCTAGGGTATACTGAATTTAATTACTTATCAGACTATTTCCCTATTGTTTCTCTTGACCATCACATGCTTCTATAGACTCATGTTAGGTTCACTACTTGAATTGAATTTGATAAATGACATACAGGTATGATTTCATGTGATTGTCAATATTTCAACCTTGACCCCTTGACCACAGTTGGCTCATGAGGCCATTTAGGAATTTCATTTGGAGTTATTTCAAAATCTTCAAATGGAATTGCTCCCCTTTCGACCTCCTGCTCATTGGCACACTATGCCCTCTGGCCATGTGGACTTCCATGTCTGAGGTGCCATATTAGACCAGTGGGTCTCATTCAAGTATGTGTATGTCATGTATATATGATGTTCTATGATTCTGCTCAAATACATCTGGATGCATGGGTGTCATTGGGTGAGATGGTTTTGATAATCATTTCCTGTTATATTGCATAGACATGGATATTTGATCAATGTAAGTATTTATATGGACCTAAGTACCTAAATTTGAAGAATATTCATACAGCAGGCATTCCTGACAAATCAGCTGTTGCTGTTAGTGACGAATTACAATAATCCCATCACATTTTGCTCGAATCCATTGACCAGCCTAAGTCACGGTATTCTATACTGGCCTATAGCCATTGAAGACAACCTCATTTAATCTTCCAAGACTCATCCTCCAATGATCTCTCCTCATTCTGCCAATAGATTGCCAATGGTCTGCCATGGCACCTGATCATCTTTGCACCTGGCACTACCTGTCTCTTTTATGGGGTCCTCCTCTGTTCTTAATTTCCCTCCCTTGATAGAGGCAATTTCCCCACTGAGGGCTCCTATTTCCCTCCCTTGGCTCACCCCTCACCCTCCTCTGAGGCACCTGTTAACTGCCGGATGTCTGATCTGAGCATGCGCTGTTAACACGTTGCTTAGGAACCGATTAAACAATTTCAACACTTGGTTATTGAGAGTAATCCAAAGCAGCCTCGTTGTGGATCCTCATGGCTCTGCTCTGATTGAAAGCAAACATGCTGAATCAGACAGAGCTGCTGGCTGAAAAATCAGATCTGAAGAACTCTGCATGGTGGTGGCCTGGTGGGGAGTTCCTAAAACCCCATGCATGAAACTTGCATAGATGTGAAATCAGGGAAATCATATTCCAACTTATCGCCAAGATTGTACTGTGCATTTCATGATTTCACCAATTGACTTGCAAAATACAGTTAGTCCCATTAACATCTGCAGAAATGTCCAGAAAAATTGACAGATTTGGTCAGACTGGACCTCCCAGCCAACTTCTAATGACTGTAATCAGAGAACTTCAGAAGGGGACATGGTGTGAACGTCATTGTCATTTCGAGGACCGATCAGTTGTAATTCCAGTAAATACTCTTTGGGGTCATCCTATATGCGGATTTAATGGGGAGAACAATGCAACAATGCTGGTCACGTGACTGGGGGATCGTCTGCTTGGGGCATCTGTCGAGGGAGGTCGATTGAGCCAGAATGAGGCTGGGAGTGAGGCTCAGAATGAGGCACAGATTGGAGGACATTGCCTTGTGGCGTGTGATTCTTCAATTGGGCAGCCCTTCTCCCCCATTCAAAGCCATTGATTCATTAATTCCCTCAAACAAATTGCTACAATGCTCAATTAATGTCGAGCCCCTCCTGCTAATCGAATGTTCTTCTATTAACTTGCTCGTCACGGTGCAGCGCCCCCTCTTCCTGTTAAATTTGCAAAATTCCCTCCAGGGGAGGAGATAGAAGGAAATGGACACTTCCCATTCAATCAAACTTTAGTCAGGGTGACTGGGTGAGTGAGAGTGAGTATACAATTTGATCACCAGAAGCAAATATGCCTTAACTTGCATGTAATCAGTAAGCCTGGGTCATCAGGACATCGCTTCGGACCCTTCAATACCTGCCAGTGGTGTGACAAACAAGGTGGCCCCTCCTTTCCCAGAAATGGCCTGTCTCCGCCCCTGCATTGGTGGATGGTTTGGCGCCACCCAGACAGATAGGATCAGGGAAATGGGTTGGTGAAAGCTCCTGCAAATAGTTCACTTAATGGGGAGGGAGGGGGGGGGGAATGGAATTAAAAAGGGCTACTCTCGTTTCATCAAAATAAGGTCGCAACATTGCAAATATTACGTAATCAAAGCGTGACATCAATCCCTGGCGCAGATCAAATTCATCAACTGTGAAAATACGAGTTGTGTAGCAAAATGGCGATCACCCAAAAACAATAATTGCGTTTTGTGAGTGAAAAACTGTGAAAAGGTCATTTGGGCGGGTGAGTCAGAAGCAAGCCAGGAATGGGCCAGGAAATGGGTGAGCAGAATTCAGCATTGGAAGTGAACACAGGAAATAAGCAAATTCAATTTTTAAAATGGCCCAGCACCCATGGAACAATATGTAGAAATTTTGCATTGCCTAATTTGGTGGGGTATCAGGTTTCAGATAAATTTGCATTGATCATTTGGTAAACCACTTTAGAAATTTGGATCACTCTCAGCAAGGAAAATAGATAGATAGGTAGATAGATAGATAGATAGATAGATAGATAGATAGATAGATAGATAGATAGTATCTATGTATCTATCTGTCTATGTATCTATCTGTCTATGTATCTATGTATCTATGTATCTATGTATCTATGTATGTATCTATCTATCTATCCATCTATCTATCTGATTTATAGATAGATTGATACTGATTTATAGAAAGATAGAGAGATGATATCATTTAATGTTTGACAGGTTGATGAATATAACGAAACTGAATATCTCCCACAATCAAGGGAGCTGTGAATTTAGTCAGTTTTGCTGGAGTGCTCATTTCCTAACCTTGAATTAATTAAGAGCCGAGTCTTATTGAGTTCTCCTGCCAGTATATCTTGGGTATAATTTTACTGGGGGTGGGAAGGACTTCTCAGTTTCATGTTAATTTCACTCATTCATCTGAATTCATTGATTTATTTTGTCAGCTCAGGCAATTAATCAAGCCTCGTATAATTGAATTTAGGAAAGCGATTTTCCCCACAATAATGCAGCTCATTCTATGAGTCAGCCCCTTGCATCAAGTTTACAATGCAATCAATTGTTCAGCTTTAGATGACATACTTAATCCACTCATACATGCAGGTGGGACTAAAAACTGTCAAAAAGTAAGACAATCTGAAGGTTTTTCTATAAACCCAAACATCCATGTAATATGTAAATGGCACTGCCATGAAATTCGCGCAGCATTGTCATAGAACTACTGCATAATCTTCCAACTTTCCATGAAGAAGGCCAATTTATCTTTTTAAAGGACTGGACAAATCAAATGGCCAGATAGATAGTTAAGATCAGATCAGATCTATAGATAAGATTAGATAGATGGAGATAGATAGATAGATAGATAGATAGATAGATAGATAGATAGATAGATAGATAGATAGATAGATAGATAGATAGATAGATGGATAGACAGATAGATAGATGGATAGACAGATTACTCTGACAGCTGTGTAATGCAAATCTGTGTTAAATTGGATCTATAAATTTGGATCTGTTAAATTGTTGATGTTACTTAATCGAGATCAATAAAGCCATAGCTATTCAGAGATGACTGTTTACTATTAGACTGTTACATAATTTGTTGATAGTTAATGAAGATTATGTAACCTTAAGTGTTGTTATGATTTCTTACTTGGTGAGCCATTTAAGTCATTAACTTTTGTGATGACTTTTAATTCTCAGTCACTTCTTACAATCAGGGGGTATGGAAATAATTATTTCCAATGTTGATACACATGTTGATTGTTGATTTAAATCCATGAAATATGTAATTGGAGGATTTATAGGACAAGACTGAAATTTTAAAGCTATTTTTCAAGATATTTAAGGCATTTTAATTATTTACCAAACTAAACTGTGACTAAACTACTAGCTCCAGTTTTATGGCAACTACAGGCACTTCCTGTCCAGGCAGTCACTGTAGACAGGAGCACCACACAGAATGAGCTGTCCTTGTGCTAAGTGAGCTTCGCTCATGGCTGCCTTCGGCAGCCATGAGCTGCGCTCATATTATGTCTATTCAGATCTTGCTTTTAATCTCCATGTAATTTCCCAGGACCAGCTCTTAATTTTCCAAGTTTTAAAGAAAATCATGTTTAATCATGTCGTTGTATGTGTGAGGTACGTCATTAATCTTGTCTGGTGAAATGTACACTAATTAGGGAAGCATACATTTTCACTTTCCTCAACTTTATTTGAGTTATTTGACAATTGGCAGGATTTTAATTAAGTCAGAAAGTGCTTCTTGTTTGCCTTCTCATACTAATGCATCTAGTCCATTGTTATCTGTGAACCTTTCAGAAGTTTCTTTGGATTTTCAAAAATAAAATGAGCAAAAAAAATACACCAAAAAACAAAAAAAAAACAATATATTTATCATATCATTAGTCCGTAAAGTAAATTCCATCACTGAAAATATACATGAACTTTTCTGAGGTAAAATATCATAATGCATTCCTTGTGTAATGTGTGTAACCTTTTTTAGGCTATCACACACAGCACAGTGCAAATTCTCTATACATCGGGTAAACCTATTGTAATTCGCAGGAAACCGAGGTGAATTTTTAGGGAAAAATAAAATGTTTTATTTATCAACCCTCACTTTTGAAGTTAATTTCGTGCTGGGATCTTGACTCGAGTTGACTGGGAGACCCAGCGAGAGGGGTGGAGGGCGAACTTATCTCCAAACATATTAAGGACAAGTTTGTACTTAGATTTTCAAGTATACGAGAAATAAATATTGCATTTCATTTCAGAAGACGTGTTTTTACGAAAGGTGTCAATTTCTACTGACTACAAAGTGCGGTTTTTTCTTTCTCATTGGCATGAAGCCTGTGAAAAGGTTAGCACTCCCGAGTCCTGATCCCACCGAAGTTGTTTTTGTAAATAGTACTTCTCAGATATGTAATGGAAGTTTCACAAAGAAAGGAAAATATAAATTTCAATCTGATTCAATAATAAGGATGTTCTGCGAAAGATAACATTCATGCAACAATTGAAAAACAGAGGCTGAGTAGCAGCAAACCCTATGCATCCGGTCACAGGTACAGAAGAAGCTGTTGTTTCTTTTCCTGGATGGCTCCAGGTATAGTGTACATGGAAGCCACTTATTTCACTGTCTCACAGATCATGTATTTTGTACATGTATGTTTCTTTGTAAAATGATTCCAGTTCAAATATTGATTGAAACACAGTAACTTTAGTCTTTACTCCTCACACAAAGTCAGTTTAGAAAGAATATTGAAAGGAATTTCCAGAAACCAGTCACAGCCCCCATTCAAATGCAAGGAGTCCCACAGGACGCATCAAGACCACTGATCAATTCAACTGGTCAAACTGATTTATTCATGACTTGTAAAACCTGGAATGACTCTGCTTTTACTGAAAGAACATTCTGATAAGTAATCATGCACTTGTAGATGCAACTGAAAGTTTGAAACACTGGAAAAACATTCAATTAAAAGAATCAGGGAGAGAGCTACAGGAGAGCATATGTATATTTTGATACATTTTAAAAGCAAACCATTACATGTACACTCAAAACAAATTAATTTTCTCTCATGGTCAAAATCAACAGCAGCAAACCTCATTTAATCGCTCATACTCCAAATCCCCCACCTCCTACCTGAACAGCAGCTCCCATACATCTCTTTGCACTACCAATACAAGATCGTGCTTGCTCCTATTTTGCTGCATGTTTGGAGAGTGATCCCTTTCCCCCAGATCCTTTCTTGCCAGGACGCCAGGTGTATTTACCCTCTTCTATGACACCCTGACTGCTGAAACCTTCACATTGATATTCAAGCCTCTGCATTTCGGGACAAAAGTCACGATCCCCAAATTGCAGGATCCAAACAGTGCACCGACTTCCTGTCTGGCAGTTGTCATTGTTTGCAGCATTTTTGGGATATTTAACAGAAAGCCTAGGTTAGTTTCAAATATGTTTACATCAGACCTATATTGAGGATCTCTATAAGAACGTGGATTTTGTCACAGTTACATTTCATTTAACAGTTTGCTACCAGATGTCATTGTACAGCCAAAGGTGAGCATGGAATCTTGACGAGCCACGAGGAGTATGGAACATGGCTGTTTTTGCAATCTGATCAATCATAAGGTGACAGGCTATGTATTATGATAACTTATTTGACAAATGGGCCTCTTCAACCGATAACCGCCTATGCCCCAGTCAATAAAAAACAACAACTAATAACAAATCCCAATAAAAACAACAACTAATAACAAATCCCATTCATGCATGTCTTATTTTCCATTTTAGAAAGCATAATTGATTTGCCACCATGTTTGCTAACTTAGTTTTGTTTTGCTAAGCAAACTTTCGAGTCACTTCATAGTTATTCACAGATGTAACAATTTAGTGATTGTGTAATTGTTTTTGATACGGATACTCCTCCACTGGACCTGACCTGCTTGAAATGCTGATCTTGATCAAACCGCGATCCCAATCTCCTACTGAATCTTGTGGTCTTTTTCAGGCCTCTTTTTGTTCTCCCTATGTTGTGACATACTTGTATCACTCATGAACAAGCAGGTGAGACTAAGAAGTAAGAATATCTGAAGGTTTTTGTGCAAGTACCCAAACACCCATGTAATACGTGGAAGCTTTCAATCTCCATGTAATTTCCCAGGACCAGCTCTTAATTTTCCAAGTTTTAAAGAAAATTGTGTTTAATCATGTCGTTGTATGTGCGAGGTATGTCATTAATCTTGTGTCGTGAAATGTACACTAATTAGGGAAGCATACATTTTCACTTTCCTCAACTTTATTTGAGTTATTTGACAATAGACAGGATTTTAATTAAGTCAGAAAGTGCTTTTTGTTTGCCTTCTCATACTAATGCATCTAGTCCATTATTTTCTGTGGACCTTCCTAAGTTTCTTTGGATTTTTCAAAATAAAAATGTGCAAAAATAAAACACAACATATTTTATCATATCATTAGTTCATAAAGTAAATTCCATCACTGAAAATATACATGAACTTTTCAGAAGTAAAAAATATCATAATTCATTCCTTGTATAATGTATGTAATCTTTTTATAAACTATCACACACAGCACAGTGCAAATGCTCCACACATCAGGTAAACCTATTGTAATTCACAGGAAACCGAGCTGAATTTTTAGGGAAGCGTAAAATGTTTTATTTATCTACCCTCACTTTTGAAGTTAATTTCGTGCTGAGATCTCGACTCGAGTTGACTGGGAGACTCAGGGTGAGGGGTGGAGGGCGAACTTATCTCTAAACGAATTAAGGACAAGTTTGTACTTAGATTTTCAAGTATACGAGAAATAAATATTGCATTTCATTTCAGAAGAGATGTTTTTACAAAAGGTGTCAATTTCCACTGACTACAAAGTGTGTTTTTTTCTATCACTGGTCTTGAGTGGAGCCTGTGAAATGGTGAGCACTCCTGATAGCATAGAAGTTGTTTTTGTAAACAGTACTTCTCAGATATGTAATGAAAGTTGCACAAAGAAAGCAAAATCTCATTTTCAATTTGATTTTGATAAAATCGAAGCAACAAGTAAAAACAGAGGCTGAGTGGCAGCAAACCCTCGGCAACAGGCATAACAGCCACTGTTGCTCCTCCTGACAAAGCTCCCTCATAAGGTATCCATGAAAGCCCACTTATTATTTTTTTAAGCTATTTTGTTCACAGATCATATATTTGCTGCATATATGTTTCTAAGTTTCAAAAGGCCTCTGTTCAAATGCAGCAAATTTAGTGTTTACTCCTCACACAAAGTGAGTTTAGAAAAAGTCTTCAGCCAGACTTCCAGAAACCAGTCACAGCTCCCATTCCAATGCAAAGAGTCCCACAGGACACATCAAGACAACTGGTAAATCCAACTGGTCAAACTGATTTATTCATGACTTGTAAAACCTGGAATGGCTTTTGTTTACTCAAAGAACATTCTGATCAGCACTCATGCACAGGTCTGTGGACGAAGTGAAAGTTTCAAACAGAGGAACATGAAGTTTTATAAAAAGAAGCATAAAGAGAGCCAGAAAAGCATGAAAGTACTTTGGTATATTTCTTTTATTATCTCAAATTGCCAAAAATCAATCAACAACAAAAACAATGGCAGCATCCCCTTGTAATCCTCTCATAGTACCCTCAGTACCCATACCTCCTACCTGAATAGCTTCTTTCATGCGCCTCTTTGCACTCCAAATATAAGATCGTGCTTGCATCTGCGTTTTGCTGCATGTTTTGGGGTGATCAATGCCATTCTACCAGATCCCTTCTTGCCAGGTGTATTTACCCTCTTCTATGACACCCTGACCGCTGAAATCCTCACATTGATATTCAACCCTCTGCATTTTGAAGCAAAAGTCACGATCCCCAAATTACAGGATCCAAACAGTGCAGAGACTTCCTGTCTGCCAGTTGTTATTGTTTGCAGCATTCTATTTGGGGGATGTGAAAATCTGTATGGGTGGGTGGTGAATTAGAATTTTAACAGGAGGCCAACGGTTCAGTTCAAAAATATATTTGAATCAGTAATATATTGAGGATCTATAAGAAGAAGCATTTTGCCACAACTACATTTCATTTAATAGTTTTTTCATCGTACACCAAAATGCTTGAGCATGGCTGTTTTTGCAATCGAACAGTCATATTTGACAGACTGTTATGTATCATGATAATTTATATTCTTACAAATGGGCCTATTCAACCGATAACCATCTATGCCTCCGGGTATCAAAAAAACAGCAACTTATAACAAATCCCAGTCATGCATGTTATATATTTTCCTTTTTAGAAAGCATAATTGATTTGCCACCATGTTTGCTAACTTTGCTTTGCGTTGCCAGCTTTGTTTTGCTTTACATGCACGGAGCCAAAATACCTGCCAGTGTGAGATCCCTCTGTGTAAAAGCCAAGCTGCAAACTTACGAGTCACTTCATTGCTATTCAAGAATGTAACAATTTAGTGATTGTGTGTAATAGAGAGGTGGTCCAGATTGCATTTGTAATGAATAGTGTAATTGCTTTTGATACGGATACTCCTCTATTGAACCTGACAGGCTTGAAATGCTGATCTCGATCAAACCGCGATCCCAATCTAGCACTAAAATCTGGCGATCTTTATCAGACCCCTTTTTGTTCTCTCCATGTTGTGAAACCCAACCGGTCTTCTGAAGGTGTAGCGGAGTAGATCAACACTGAGCATGAGCACTGAGCATGAGCACTGAGCATGGCCCAGCATGTTAATGACTGGAGTAGCATGTTAATGAGCTGAGGTGTGTTCTCATGCTAAATAGCCATGAACACTGAGTTTGAGTAGCACTGAGTACTATGCAATGGACAGTCATTTTGTGTGTTGCGAATCAACATCAGATAGGCAGAGCCAGGTATCTGAAATGTTATTCTTGTATCTGTAGATATAGATATATAGGCTCCTGGCTCATAATTGTCGATCGCAATAAGAAAGTACAATACAAAGTTAGTCATTAGCTGCATTCATCAAACAGCTCCAGGTCCCAGATTGATCCCAGGTCAGTGTTCCAGCAAGAGGGGGGTGATTAAGCCATTATATTGTTTGAATGCTAACCATGCTGCAAAGATGGGACTTGTGGGCCTACAGTAATTCAATGATAAATTATAGCAGCGAAAGTAAACACTCCTCTGTACCTGATTGTAAGCTTTTGGTTTCAAGCCTTGTGTGACCAGTAAACTACCAATAATATTATACAGTTATCGCACAGCACCGAGTGCAATATCAGTTTTTATGGCACCGAGGTGACTAATATTGCACGAGGGCGCAGCCCGAGTGCAATATTAGTCACCGAGGTGCCATAAAAACTGATATTGCACGAGGTGATGTGCAATAACTGTTATATCATATGGTTTTTTGTGGTAAAAGCAAAGAAAAGGGCTGGAATTCCTTGTCCAAAATCGTTTTGTGTTTCTTTTGACCCACCTGTTTAAAATGTATTGCGTCAAAAGTCAATGACTATTTCACTCACAAAATTTTTTTTTATGCTATTGGAATCCAAAAATGATATACTTGATCATGGATTTTTTCAGATTTTTTTCTTAAACTTATAGCAGACTTTCGACCTTTAAACACAACAAAGTCACTGAAAAATCGGCAAAAAGCCGTTTTTCGGCCACTTAATGCTCTATTCTAAAGCAACAAATAATATGACCAGCACAAAAAGTTGATATCCACGTAGCCCTTTAACAGGCACATCTTTTGCCGTCAAAGCCATATTCCTATCTGCCTCCGTTGCTGCGCAATAAATGTTTTAGTAAAATTGAAAAACACAAAGTTCTTGTCAGCTTGTGGCTGCAGCAGCATCAAAATATGGTGCTTCCTCTCAGGTCCGTCCAATCTTTCACATGTTAAAATGAGCGTGCAATAACATGCGTGCAATATCGTAGAATATTGCACGGCTGTCGGCCAATGGGAAGCGAGTATTCATACTTCATGAGATCTTTAGCTTCTCAGGGACAAGATTCTCAGTGTGTTTATAGCATGGTCTATCAAGCAACATGTGCATGTCATTTTGGAGATTTATTCCAACACATTTCTTTTGTGGTCTTTTACTAGTTTTTAGAAGAAGAAAAATGGAGAAAATTTGTGTAAAAAGTGAACATAAGCATTCTGGCAGAAGAATAATTCCTCTAAATGCCACAATAATGTTTACTGGTGTTTAGCGGTGTATGAGATTTGCAAGGTGTCAGGCCATTTGACATTCATGAATTCACTCTGCTATGCTGCCAATGCTGGTGGTCCCCAGACTTATCAATTTAGTATTCTGAGA
This sequence comes from Platynereis dumerilii, assembly GCA_026936325.1. NCBI lineage: Eukaryota > Metazoa > Annelida > Polychaeta > Phyllodocida > Nereididae > Platynereis > Platynereis dumerilii. The sequence goes on from JAPTHN010000029.1 coordinate 385,544, forward strand.
ATAACAGAATTGTGGAGTTTACTTCTCTCCTCCTGCCAGGACCTGCCCATGGCCATTGTAAGCACTGCCGAAGAACTGCTAAGCAGGTTGTAGATTATTCCTTGTTTACAGGGTGTCATCTTTCATGAAATTCATATCTGCTACAGTGCAACCCAGGAATGTGGGCACCAACTTGAGGAGATGTGCTCTGTCATATCTGGGGCAGCTAACTGTAGCTCAGCTTAGCTTATAATCATCTGCATCTTGGAAAAGATCAGTGCTCAGAGGTAGCTCAGGCTTTTGTCCAATACTCTCTGCATGGACTAGTCATTGTCACCCCCCCCCCCCTCCCCACCAAAAATAGAAGAAGGAACAATAAAGTGCAAAAGTAGAGCCAGATTTATAAGGCCTATTTTCGTCTGTATGGCGATTTGGGTTTGCTCAAGAAATATGCTGTCACATTTTAAAAAGATGTCTGAAAATAAAAATTAGCAGTAGTTGTATAAGAAAGTTCACGAAAAGAAGTGCCCACTGCAAACTGCAAGAGCAAAGGTGCACTCTCTGGGTATCCATGGCCTCTTGGACGTGACTTCCATCCCCTTCATTCTCCCCTATCACCCTCCCTTCCCTCAGCCCCCCCCCCCTCTTACTCCCAACTCCATGGGCAGGCACGAGTGACTCCCAACAGTAAATGTTTACTATCGTGTGTGGCTTACAACTGCCTACTAAATACTTCTTCTCATTTCAAGCCATTGTCAGTCCACTCTGCATTAGGCAGCTCCATTACTCCATTCTTTGTCCAATAATGTTGATCTTGCATTCTGATCAATTCCTTCTCCAGGCATGATGCTGATATTCTTCTGCTTTGTCACAGACCTGGGTGACTGTGTCATGGCTGTTGGGAAAATTGTTTTAATCCTAAGTTTCTTTGGTGTCACTTCTGTCACTTTTGCAATTACATCCCAAATTAATTCAGCCACAAATATGCTCCAAAACAAAGTAGCACCCCAAGCAATAGGTTCAAAGGGAGCTTGGTATTGAATAAATAAATTGTTTGTGCTCAGGTTTACTTCTTGGTACACCAGGAAGTAAGCAAACACACAGGCCCATTAATTTACTCTTTCAAAATGTGATTTTGCAGATTGCTGGTTTGAATTTGATATCCAATCATAATTGCAGCTTGACTGGTTTTTGCAATTGATCACCAAATAAAAACTTTGTGTAATTGATGTGATATTTGACCATCATTGGAGTTGTATTGGCCAGGTTGGAGGCAGGAGTAATGATGAAATGATAAGTTTAGTGCACCCCAAAGACAAACTTCCTATTCTGACTTCTGAGGTGTGTGGTAACATGCCCAAGATTCTTAGTTGTTGTTTTTGCTTTGTATGTTTGCAAAAAAAGCTGCGCACAAAGTTGTACCCAAGTAATTTGTGGGAAGAGTTATGCATCTTTTTTGGGCATGTTCTTAGGGAGATAAGCAAATTATGCAGTTGGCTGGAGATAGGGGCTGACCGCATATTAGGCTGAATGATCATAACTTGCTGGAGGGGGTTTTCTCCTGCCTCGGTGGACATCAATGGCATTTCATTATTTACGCAACTTGCTGAGGAGGGGGGGGGTGCACTTGGGGGGTCGCTGCACACGCAATGTCATGCAGCATGTGCACTGCTATTCTCTGGGTGGGCGCGGACGTTAAAGTAGACTTTTAGGATTAAATTGTAAGTTGAAATGAAGAAGTGCTGACCATCATAGTCACACTGGTGATTACTGGACACTGTCCGCCTGCTATAACGCAGTGGGCGGGGCTTGATAGCAGCAGGGGCGTCTCTCGTTTGAGTGACAGGCTAAAGTGACAGAGTGCAGTGGCTGAGAGGGAGGCCAGCCTTGGGCAGCCATGGGCCAGAGAACGAAAGGAGACTCAAGTGTATAGGTTGACACTCGCCGACATATATCGGAGCAGCATCGGAGCTGTAGTGAACTATTCTAGGTGCCATTCCTGGTGCCATTGCAGTCTGCCTTGCCTTGGCCATTTCTGGCGTCTGCTTGTGCAGTGTGATTTACACCTTCTTCTCGGGGGCCGTGTTTGTTCCGGGCGAGGTGTTGGATTGCTCTCTTGGATTCTCACACACTGAGGCTACCCTCCACCTTCCTGCCATCCACCACCACCCGTCCAGCCACCCATCCTGGGCCATCCAGCAGCACCCCTGAGCCCCGACTGCTGCTGCTGCTGCTCCTCTGGGGCGCGCGTGCATCCCGCTGCTGCCTGCTTGGCCTAAATGCCCCTCTCAATACAATGGACTTCTCACTCGAACGACTAGGCCGCATAGACTGGCATCGTCTGCCCCTGGGCAACCACAGCCTCTGGTTCGACACTTGGCTGGTCGTTCTCGATCAGAATGTTACTCAAGTGAGAGAGATGGTCTTCCAACCAAAGAGGTCCTTGGGCCTCATCGTATTCGGAGCTGTCCTCGCAGTCTGGATTATCTTCTGCAACTTGTTACTCTCAATCGCCCTTTTCAAGAAGAGGAGATATGAGCGCATCCGCTACACCAACCTGCTTATCTGCAACTTCGTGGGGGCAACCTTCCTCATCGGGACCTTCGTAGTACCCCTCAATGTCAAGAAGGAGGATGACGGGGGGTGGACCATGGGCCCGCAGGTCTGCCGGAGCTGGTTACTGGGCCAGATTCTGCTGGGGGCCCTGTGCATGTGGGCCTCCCTCATGGTGACAATAGACCGACTGATCTACGTATCAGCCCCCCATGCTTACATCCGCCGCATGTCCAGGTGCCGGGTGGCTGTGCTCGTCATCCTCTCCTGGGTGTTCTCCCTGGGAGCAGTCGTCCCCCCTGCCCTGGCCATCCACGAGGACTCGGATATAGTCCTGGACGAAGTGTGTGCTATCTCCCTGCATCGTCCCTACACCATCGCAGTGTCGTCCATCGCCTTCTTCATCCCCGCACTGGCCCTCGTCAGTGTGTCCGTCGCTCTCCTTATCATCGCCCACAAGGTATATACAACTTTAAGCCCATTGCTTGCTTATTGTCTTCATAACAGACTGTAGAAACGTCTCCTATTATGTTTTCTATCTTCCGAACTTCCAAACTTCTATAATCTTGTGTTTGATCTTTCCAACATTTTCTGCTCTTCACCGAGTCTTCAGATTTATAACTTTCTTATGTTTACTCAGTTTAGTTTCCTTTAAATGTACACAGTGATCTACAGAGTTTGTCGAGGCTTAATTCCTTGTTTAAACACTGAGCCCAGGCTATAGTAGTTCCAGCAAAATTGCACGCGAAAATGAAAAAGAAAATCTTCTGATTTTGAGTAGCCTTTTTACAATAATAGAACATTGTAGCTCTCATCCTTGAAGTAGAATAAACTCTTAAAATATGCGCTTCATAAGAAAATTGAACCAGTTATAAGAAGTTATGTGCAACAACAAAAGTTAAACAAGGAATGCAAATAGTATTGCCCTGTGTCAGTTGGCTGTTTGGGAGAGTTTCTCTTTTATACATGTACGGTAATAGAAGTTTCAGGCCAAATTAGTTGTATACTTCGCTCTTTGAAAGTCAACTCTGCCCTGAATTGTTTTGCATACCTATCCATATATAATCAGCAGATTTACCTTTGTGGTAGAGCAATGCCTTTATACCCTTTGGGGGTCATTGATACACCTCCAATCAGACTATAGCACCCCCTTCCCACATTCAAAGTGGTATGCTTATAGGCAAGTCCTGCCCCTCATTAGGAAAGTATTTATTGCCCGAAGTGAGCTCACTCTTGCTAATGTCAGTGATTGTTACAAGTGCCGGTGCAATATATATACACACATTTACACAAGTGCAATATACACAGGGGCACTATTTGAGCTCTCACACACTGCGCGTGTAATACTGCCAGGTACACAAATGCTAGCAACTGAAGATATATATCTGCTCTAGGTGTAACAATGAAATATGTTAGCCTGTTTGCTTTGTATGATATTGTGTACATTATTCTGGGTCACAAAATGCCACAAATAGTACTTTATAACTTTCTAAATAAATATTAACTGCTCTTTCACATGGCTCCTGGTCATTGAGGCAGCTCATGTGTACTAATTTATAGACCACACACATGAACATTAATTTTCTCCATATTAGGAAAATTATTGTAACTGGAAACTAAGTCCATGGTATATTTCAAGTTATGGGATACTTCATGCATGCAGAATTCTCATTTTAAAATAGACAAGTTCGTAAATTTATTTTATTTTATCAATTAGGCCTATCTTATATTCTATTATCTATAATAGTCTCTCCAGGAACTTTATCTTATAACCTGTAAGAGCACAGTTTTCTGTTTCCGAGCAACAATATATATTTGTTCTCCATCGAGATGACAGCAGCAAAACATGGCTACCATTGACACATTGTCATCTTGCCCCGAGACCAAAATATGTTATCTGATCAACTTTCGTTACAATCCTGGGTTACAATGTCATTGCTTGTCAAAACCATGTCCAACAATATTTGAACAGTTCCCCAGTGTTTGTATTTGGCTGTATTAGTCCAGGATTGACAGATATCCAACTGATGATATCTGATAAATTTTCTAATGAAGGACTTAGATGATGTATTCCCATGACACTTGTGAGAGAAATCAATATGGCCAAAATATTTTTAGAAATTTAAGACTTGCAGAAAATGTTTATTTTCATGTTGGTAGTTTTCTAAGTTGTTTTACAAAACTTGTGCTTATGAAAATGAATATTTGTTTGCTCGAAGCTCCCCGAAAAATGGCTCTTTCTAAATTTTTGGGGAGCTGCAGCAACCCCCTCCGCCCTCCCGCAACTCCCCTGCCTCCCATGCCATTGAAATTTGTATCATGGTTGGATACAAAGGGCACGACAGTCATCTGGTAACTGTCACGCAAAGGGAAACCCAGATTAATCTTGAAAGTGCTCAACAACTGCACCTTCAATTATGGAATATACATCTGTTACATAATATTTGAAGCTGAAGTGCGATGTATTTCGGCTCATCCCTGTAATCTGCAATGATCAGGGAGATTATTCACACTCGGTCGGTCAATCGTGGCTTAATCCGCAATGATATTATTACACTGGCTAGACCCCATGAGAAAAGTATCCGATTCATTTGCCAATGTAACTGGCATGACTTTTGTTGCTATTGTCTATGGAATGAAAAATATCAGATGAAAAAGTTTGGATCGCACTTCTAAATGCAGAGGTGAAGAGAGAACCTGAAATAAATGTGCCTCGTAATTTCGAAATGGGAAAATATAATTATGTACAATATGTAGTCGATCAGCTGTAGAATTTCATATTTATATCCTTCATGCCACATGCAACTTCATTTTCTTTAGAAATACATGACTAAGCCGATAAAAAAATCCAGGCTTAAAAAAAAAGTTTTTAACTGGCATTTTTCATCCACAGTGGTGGTCCGAAGAATTTCTGGGGCTCGATGGAATGTAAAATTGTGATTTAAAAAATGTCTGCTTTTTTAAAGAATTCAATGCTTAGCCTGATTAATTTTTAATTTCATGTGTATACTCGAAATTTGGAATGTAAACTTCAAATCAATATTGGAATTTTAATTTCTGTCGAACTTATCCTTTAGGAGAGAAATTATTTGATCACGCTTAATTTTCTTTATACTGAAAACCCATTAATTCCATATATTTTATCTAGTTTCAAGTGTTTGCTTTTCAGGAGCAACCGTTATGTGTTCATTTTAAGTCTTTTAAATTTCAATATTTGACAAGTAAACTCTCATTTTCTTTTCAATAAATGTTTGTCTCTCAAATGAGTTTTAGAATTGAATCAGTGAGTTAGGACCAACGCAATCACCTGGATCATGGAAATGTGCTGTGTTGATTCTTTTAGATGTAGGATATAAGTCTGTACATTTGCTTCACTTCTTGAAGAGATCTCTCATCAGAGCTATAATTGTGCTGACCCAGGGGCGTAACTAGGAATAGCTTGAGGGGGCATAACATGGAGCGAATCCCCCAGGACCTAAATACGCCACTGAGCCTGTCCGATTTACTTTTAAATTATATTGTTGAAGTAATTATGAAAATTTTATGCTTTATGAAATATTGGAAGGCCACTGGAATGAATAATCTTGAGCTATAGAAAGCCTTTGACAAGGTTGTTTTCAGTTTGCTTTGCATTAAAGTGTCCTTAAAATTTCTCCAATTAACCTCTGCTAAATACCCTGATTTGTATACAATTGAAACGGGACAATAAAAGTGAGATGAATTGGTGATTTTTTAAAATCTAAATATTTATATTCTATATTTATTTATTTCAGACCCAGCGCAAGAGCCCAGCAGGCAGACAAGCAGGGGACGCCCAGACGTTGTGCCAAGCCAAGTGCTGCGGTTCCTCCGACGGGACCTACGCCACTTTGGACTTCCAGAGCGTCCTCAACGCGGCCCTTTCGACGGTCATCGTGAACGTCGTGCTGATCGCTTTCTCCGCCCCATTCTTCGTTCTGAATGTGTGGATCACCTTCTGTGATGGCCTCTGCATCAACCCCGTCTACTGGACCCTGTGTGTCTGGTCAGGCTACCTGGCGGCTGGCATCTGTCCTGCCCTTTGGTTCATAGACTCCCAGTTGTTGCAGAACTTCCAGGATATGTTGAAATGCCGCAAGGACGTGGTCCACTACGATGGGCCTGTCCCCGAGAACGGCAACTGGGCGCAGGACGCCGAGCACTTCAAGCCATACATGTACCTCAAGCACTGAAGGGGCAGTTAGTGCACTAATTGGAGAAATGGAGTGACAATTAGTGAGTCAAATGACTCACAACTGACACAAACTAAGAATGACTCCAAAGAAATTAAGCAATGAAGAGTCATCATTCAGAGTGGCACAATGACAGACTGTGGGAAGAGAGTCATCCCAAATGACTCATGAAGGTACTCAGAGACACTCAGCAAAATACAGGTAACTCTCGAGAGAGGAAAAACTCTGCAACGGCTCAAAACTTCCACCTGAGAGCAACTGGATTTATATGAAATAACTTACATGTTTAAATCGACTTTATACAAAACCATAATTATTTGAAATCAACAGACTTAACCTCTGCGCTCCACAATAACCAGAGGTCACAATTCCCCCAGCTGCCCTTGAGGCCTCATCCCATGACCAATGCTGAAACTTGGTCCAGCAAACTCCAGCCCTTGAGTCAGTGTTTATCAATACTTTGGTTCACTCCTGCCCCACTGGACACTATTGGTTGACAATAACAGACACCTTGTTTACACTCTGTTTACAGAAGCTGAGAACACATTATCGGAGAGAACACGAGTGTTTATGCGGCCCATACTCGTCTGAGATAGCTGGCATGCTCCGAGATGGGTCTATGGCAGATCCCTGGTGGATCCCTGGCGGATCCCTGGCAACTCCTCTAACATGGATACCTGGATTATGACACAATTTACGTGCTCCCCATAACTGGGATCCATGCTTTCATCCACATACATGTATTCTTATGAGTGACTGATATTCTTGTGATTGACTGTTGGAAGAATGGAATGATTCATGTGAGTTGTGTTAATGAAATAAGAACTGGACACTTCCATGTTGCTGTTTGGGCTGTTTTACAAGACATTTTGCAATTTCAATGCACCCGGAGTCCCTGCACTGCATGTAAATTTGTAAAGTATCTGACTTCTGAAGAATGGAAACTGACTGTTTATATTTCTCCTTGGATTCTTCCAAGAGGTCTTCAAAGAGATTTCAAAGAAGTTTTCTCACATGAAAGACACGGGATTATTTATATATTCCTTGGGTTTATTTTCCAGTTAATTGCAGTGGCAGTGAAGCCCTGCCCCTGCATGAGAGTCAGTGTATTTGCAAGTGTATTTGTTCAATTTTGTTGAGCCTAAGGGTTCTCCTTATCCTGCTACAGAATGAGGGATCACACTCCGCCAGTCAAGGAGGGCTCCTCTTACTACTCAACTCTTGGAGACTCCTTCTTGTAAATATTGTACAATTTCAAAGCTTATAACTCCGAGGAACTCTGTGAAGCCTCTATGATGACTCCATGAGGACTCAACATTGGCTCACTGGGAGCTCTCTGAAGGATCAGTGGGGCTCGTGAGGTATGGGTGGACTGAGATGTTTAATATACTTAATGCAACTCTATTACAAGTCTTGAAGATGAATTGTTTCGTTCCATTGTTCCATTGTACGAATTTCCTTCGAAATATAGTTGTATATGACTTATGTCTATATATAATCGAGTTTTGTACATAGCCCTGAAAGTAGCCAGGCTCCTTAAATGACACAGATTGATGTAAACATAGAGCAGCCTGCTTCATTCTCTGGATGTAGACATCAATTTTGGTGATGTATACATCAATTTGACAGAGCCCTGTACCCATAATGCCATCCAATAACAGAGAGACATCCATCAATATAGATAAATCCGCCCCTCCAATATCAATATTGGCCTAATGTACAAGTCTGCCCCCGGCCATTTCCCCATATATGATACTGTAACAAGACATCCAGAAGACTATACAGGAGCAAGAGTAGAGTTACTTGGTTTCTTGCTGTATATTCTTGAGGGCTAGAATTTCTTCCATCTTCATTTTGACCAAAATTGCTTCTTTAAAATCATTCTTGAAGATATTCCTTTGTTTAGAGTCCATATTTAAAATTCTGAAGCAAAATATCACATCAGTAATCTAATTGGGACTCCCTCTAATCCTCCACTATATCTTTGCACTATGGCCAGATATACTTGCAGCTCCCTTCCCTTGAAGGCCAGAAGTGTGTTGTTGCAAACCCACATTACTCTCTGGTGTCTGAAGACTCTGTTGTGTGTAGATGTTTACTTATTGTTTAGCCACACAAAGAGAGAAGGACAGTCTAAACAGAGGCATCTAAGAGCAAGAGTACGGAGGAATAGTACAGGCAGGTGGTAGACAGGAGCTGAGTGTAAACTATTCCTAGATATATATACAACAATGCCCAGCTAATGAGAGACATGCACTATATACAATTATACATTGTACATTGACTGGGCTATTCACACAAATATGAAGTGATTATTTATATGTGTGCATATTCATTTACAGTGATATGTACATTGTTTTGAGAAATGTGTCACATGGTTCACAATCACAAGATGTAAACAATACAAAGTCCTGAAGAGCAAACATGAAGTCTGTCAGATCTCGACTCAGATGTGAGATACGATGCAGATGTTGACTTGCATGATTTATGTTATCATTGATGTCATGCATATGATAGATCTCCAAGCTGCGAAGATCTGTGAGATTCGCCGACTCTGTTAGACACTGTTTGATGATTAGAAATGTTTGTTTGGTATACTGTACTGTCATCAATATCAATTTCTGTTAGATTGTTTTTGACAACCAGAATTACAGCATGTACTTCATCTTGAGATTGTGACATCACAAATCTGTTTGTTGACATCACAATCGATCATCAACAGAGGCAACGATGTTGTGGTTAGACCTCTTGTCAATTGTGACTTTTGGGCAACCTTTACAAGGATATTTGTGATCAGTTGTTTCCTATAAGAATTAGAGGTTTTTTAGGGAATCATGTGATTTAACCTTTTTGACTGAATAAGATCAGAACGAGGCTTACGACCTTTTGGGTTCACACAGGAACTACCTATTTGTGTCAAAAGGAAGCAAGCAAGAAAATAAGGCATTGTTGTAAAGAGTAATTGTCTCTGTTGCCCGGGGCAACCATATAATTGTGAGGCTGACAATCACGGGATAGCACGTGAACATATTTGGGACTTAATAGTGGAGCTAAGTACCATCAGAATGACATTGTTATCATCTCCACAACTTGTTATCTAACTTGCCCCTGGGCAGGTTTAGTGAGGAAAGTCCCTTTCAACAAGTTCCTTCAGATTGATCAGGTTTTCCAACTCAAGTTTAGCAGACGATCTGGAGTGAAGCAGACAAACGTTTTGGTTCGAAAGCAGACGACATTTTGGAAATAGGAATGAATGAATCAATCAAGGGACTGAAGAGTGAAATAAGTGCCAAGAAATGAATGAATTTGCAATTGGAAGACGTCCATAGCTCTGAAAGTAAGAGGGTTATCATAAATCAAAAATTTGGAACTGAGCTTCAGAAGGAATCTCAAGTTTAATTGAAAATACTGAAATGACGTCACTAGCACGTGATTGGATTCCACAACCTTTGACCTCTGACAGGTCAGGGCTAGAATTTGAAGACTTCCTTTAAGACGAGGCTTCCACCTCGAATCTTTCATATTGTTGTTGTTGTTGTTGTTTTCTTGTACGACCCTATTGCGTGGTCTGAATAGTCCCCCTGAAAAATTTGCAAATGTTCTCTCCTTGAAACAATAAAATGTCACATTTGTATAATGTTCACATTGAAAAATAACATCCGGTTCATGGTTAGTGACTTAAATTTTAAAATTATCAGCATCTAGGGAGCTGATAAAGGAAGACAAGAGTTTGTGAGGAGCTCTTGAGCCTCTCCCCTCACACCTGGTCCTAATCATAGGCACACCGGGATAATCTCCAGCATTTTTGTTTCTTCCCATTTACTAAGTGTGTTAAGTGAGAAAGACATGAGGTGGTGAAATATGGAAGGGTGTAGATAATGCTAACTAGCAACAGAGGTGATTTGTGGCACTTGCCTCCCTTTTGCAATTCTGCTTATAATTTGTCAGAGTGATTAAGGAAGCAGTGATGTCCAAACTAAGATTTGCAGAGCAGTGCAGTATATTATAACTTAGCACTATCCGAAACAGCAAAATGGATTTGTAAATTGAGCAGTATAACTTTGATATGTTCTCAACTTTCAGCCCACCATTATGGCATTATAGCTTGCTTCTCTGGCTGTGAATATCAGGTTGTTGTGTTTGTTCGGGAAGAAAGGGCCAAGTGTATGTTCAGTCTGCTGAGCCCAAAATTGTGTTATTTTGATAACAGCTCTGGAGTGATTCTCCAGTGGAAATATACTGTTGAGGAATTTGAAATTTTATCCCCTGCCTTCAAAGGTGAAGTGAAATTGTAAGGAACTGCTGAGGGCGATTCCTTTAATCCTTTCATTGACAACTTGTATTCACAGCTGCAGGTATTTTGGGTCAGTGCCAGGTCAGCTTGAAAATACCTTATAAAAATAAAGGAGGGATCGGTAAGAGCTTTTGCTCTGTGGTGTATCAGGAACACCTGGGAGGATATTCAAGCTCAGTGGGGACTGACAGCCCTTCCAAAGTGTGCCTATGCTCTGTTGCCTCTTCTGACACCACCCAACAGGCCAACCATCCCTCTCTCTCTATGAGCCTCTGATCTGAAGAAGTCGTATAGGAAAAGCAAGAAAGCTTCTGTCAAAACTGACTGACTCAGAATACACTCTGCTACTACCAAGTAACTCTATAGCCCATTGGCGCAATGGGAAAATAGCTACAGGCACTTGCTACTGGTGGCAAGTGAGTCAGAGTTCGATCCCCATGTTAGCTTTAGGTACAACTTACTTCTGGCTCAGTGGGTAAACAGCCCCAGGCAGAAGGAGTTATGATTGTGAATAAGAGTTTGTTTTGATAGGACCCCGGTTCGATTCTCGTGTTACTTGCTGTTGGCTCAGCTGGTAAGAGTTGAAAGAAGTTGTGCATAAAGGGTTCGATTCATGGATTGAACTTCAAATAACACAACTCATCTGTTTTGGGTTCATTTTCACAAATCTAAACAGCTGAAGGGCAGTTATGACTTTGAATATGGGTTTGTTTGTTTTACGTGTGATATGGGTTCGATTCTTATTGATTTTGACTAAATTTGAGGCAGATGATCACCAACTGCAAACATGTTGTTGATTTGTAGAACCCTTATTTCTCCCCTTAACTTCTGGGTTCCTTTTGATGGGAGGGGGGTGTACAATTTATTAGTTCAGTTTCTACCTTTGAGGAGTCTTGTCCTGCTATGCTCTATAAATGCGGAATGATAAAACCCAACCAAGCAGGGAGTGTAGCCTGGAGGCAGGACGCCCAATTTAATGAGAGGGTGTCAGCCATGATGGTCTATCCTGAGGCAATCCTGAGGCATGGTGAAAGGCCCATGATGTGGCATCATCGCTGCTTGATAGTGGCAGATAAGGAAAGGTATAACGCTGAAATGTGGCTGAATGGAGATGTTCCCACCTCAATGCAGTTGTAATTCATATCTTACTTCAGTTGCTTGGTATATCAGGCAGGGTGAGTGAAACACAGTGAGTTATGGCCAGAAATTCCAATCCAGATAAACCGAGATTAAGGCATTACCCAGCAATTTGTGCTGTAAATTGAGATTGCCAAACAATAAGGCGAACAATGGTGAACAATGGATAACTGTTTTGCCAATAGCCGATGGTGGAAGCCATTTGGTGGCAAATTGAAGCTGTTGTGGAGTTTTATCGCTCTCAAAACACCCCGCCCTCTCCCCGCAAGTCTCTTGGTGTGATGTGTTTGAGATGGAGTTGAGTTTGGGGTGGTATCCCTGAAATGCTTGCCACCTGTTGGAGGCAGTTCATGCTTCTTAAAACAATTTTATTATTGGTAAAAATAAGCACCCTTGAACTGCTGAACTCGGAGTATATACCACAGCCATTTCCAGTGAGAGGAGAGGCAGGACGCAGTGTGGGCCACCAAACAACAATAGCACACCAACAGGCTCCAATCGTGCTAGTGGGTGTGCTTGCTTTTGTTTGTTTGTCTGTGAATTCAAGACGTTCAAATTCTCAAAATATAGGTGGTCCCTGGCACTTAGGCTCGTGTTTGGCAGGCAAAACACAATCTGGCAAAATGTGTTTTATCTGATTGGCACCAGCTCCTGTCCTGGCATGAATTTACACCTTTTTTTTTTCAGAAGTGAAACCCCCCCCCCCCCATTCATTGCCATATATACATTGCCATTATTGCTGTAGCCTTGTAGGTTGATTTCATTAATAATTTGACAGTACATGTATATTTGTTACACTGTCCGTTATGTTGACTTCCAAGTCCTGGTCAAATTTATGCTGAGTTGTTCAAGTTCAAATCCATTTCTATAAATTTCCACAATGGGCAGAAACAGGATGTGCACCCTTTAGATTTCGGACACAATTGGTCTTTAAAATCCCCTGATAAATCCTTGATAAGCTGGCAAACCCCCCTGTAAAGCCCCACACCTTGGGTGCTGGGGGCATTTTGCAGTTTGCATGTGCTGATACGATGCACGTGGTGAAACCTTGGGGGTGATCAGCTGTTGGGTCTTTTGCCCCAGGGGTAACAAAACTCAACCCTAGGAAGGATCCACCAAGGGTGATGCTGCACACACAGGGTTGTGCACAGAGATACTCCAGGAGGCCAACTACCACTGGCTGGGCATTGGACTCTTGGTTTATGGAAATTGTCTTCCTCTGGAAAGTAACAGGAACTGGAAGGTGTCTCGTGCATCTGTTAAGCAGTTTTACAAATCAAGAGAAATAAGCCAACAAGCATCTCTTTCAATTTGGAAAAAGAGAAGCAGGGTATGAAAAAGTAGTTAAAACAACTCTTAAGCATTTGTCCTGTTTCCCAGAAGGTTCATTTCTGTGATTTGATTGCTTCTTCTTCAGTAGTCATTTTTCATTGGCTATAATCACTTGCTGAAAAGTTGGAGAAATTATTCAAAAGTTGGGTAACTTTAGTCCCAGAGCTCCCAGATACACACAATGCACAGAAGCAGTACTATAAGTTCACTGTTTGTGTTGAAGGTACTATTTGCCCTCCCAGGTCCCTCAATTGTACACTCAATTGTGTTATCCCTGTCAATATGCTTATTCCTCCTGAAGCTTTTAGCACCCCGATGTACTCTTGGTGGTCACATGACACTCTTGGTGGTCACGTGACACTCCTGGGATTGACTTGGGCCCTCTGCAATGGCAGATCACTTACAGGCAAACAAGCCAACATAAATTCACCTGCTTAGTGCTTACCTATACCCCACAGTCAGTCCTGAGTCCTCTCACTTTCCTCACTCACTTCCAAAACTCCCATTATTCTTATTTTACCCCATTTGGGGTTATTCCAAGAGAAAAAGCCCCATTAGTGAGTAAGGGGAGACTATAAACTATCACTGAGGCTACACAAGCAATTTAACATAATACACGAAGTGAAAAGATAGCAACTAGAGGGATATCCCTCATATACGCCACTACAATGGCTCTCTTAAAGGTTATGAATGGTTTGCTATTGTAATTGTATGTTTATACAACATTATAGACTTGTAATTGCAACTCTGAATGATCATGGGTTCTGACAGACTGGATGACTTACTAATGAAACAAGCATAATGCCAAAAATCATGTTTATATATGTATATGTATACATGTGGATATGGATATGTACATTTTGATGTTTGATCTATTTGATGGAATATTGTACCCAATTACACTGTATACTGAACAGTGAGAAGGAATGAAGCAATTGTCTTTACAATTTGTGTGATAAAATGTAGATGTGATAACATTATATATTATAAATCAATTTTGATCCTATACACTGTCTTTTAAGATGTCAATTATTTCAATTATGGTGCATTGAAGACACTGTTTCTATAGTTTTCATGACTTTGCACTTTTCCATTTTATAGATAACTGTTGATAGTTCGTCCACTTATGGTATAATACATAGATTTAGAAATGTCTACATTCTACCATTTTATATTAACCAAGGATCACACTGTATCTATGGATGTTCAATTTTACAGTTTCACATTGTGTAATATTTAAGCTATAAATGTACAATAGCATTATTTATTGGTGTACATAGTTTTCAAGTATATTAAAAAAGTTAAAATTGAATTTTGTTGTCTGTTTTGAATGCATGAAATACAACTTACCAAGACATTGCCACGTCTGTGGTGATTTCCAGTCTGGTATAATATCAGTGTTAATGTTTCTCAGGGATTTAAGAGAATATAATAAATTATGCTTTTCAAACAGAGAAAAACAACCAGCAGAGAACAACAGTCAACTGACACCAATCCCAATGCCAGTTGAGTTTCTGAATGAAATTCTGAGGTTCATTCACCAATACAGACATTGAACATTTATGGCATTATTTCAGATAAGTATATCACTCCCAAAAGAAATGTCTTTCTTTTTCTTCTATCCAGAATTTTTCAATATTTAAATTCAGAAACGGAATTTATATCACCATGCATGTGAAGTGGAGGCATCTGGAGATTGATATTGATTTAACTTTGCAAGGAGCTCATTCTGTACAATTCCTTTTTTAAGAAATATCTTGTCCAAAGTGAAGTTTGGTGATATCGATTTACATCCCATATTTTTTGACTGATGAGGGTTAATAGGACAGACTTAAGAGTATGGCAACGGGGCAAGGCACACTCTTTGAAGCGTGAAAAACATCCGTCAGACATCGGTTGCCTGGTTGGGCCGGGAATCGAACCGAGTTGAGAGGTTATGTATGTGCCCGTTGTACCACTGACCTGGTACAATCTTAAAATAATTATGTTCGAGGCATCTTCAAGCTGAATTCTTGACAACTACACCAGCAATTGTGCAGCGTACAAATTACTTACGTAAACTCTATGTACGAAACTCACAAAAAAGAGCTGATCCATAGTACGTACATACATTTTCGTACGAATTTCGTAAGATTTCATAAAAATTTCACACAGGTACTTTTCTGTTACTTTGGCCATTTTAGTGCAATATGGTTATCATAAATAGTTTAAGTTTAGACCTTGCATTGGCCTATCTAAAAAAAAATATCAGCAAAAAAATCAAGTTAAAGCCCCAAAAACCAACTTTAAAACAAGTATGAAATCCATTCAAAAATTTACGTATGTTTTACGTACGAAATACGCAAGAAAGAGCATCGTACATTTTATGTACGCTGCACAATTGGCCATGCATACTTTCAAAACAATGAAATTATCACTGCAGATCTCATTATTTTGCAATTGTTGCTTTCATATCACTATAATTCACTATTTTCAGGCTTCTGGAAATTTCTGAATGTCATTTAAATGTTAATAACATACATGTACAATGTCAACAGGCATTAGAAAATCAAAGCAAAATTTGGAAATAAACACCTTTTTGACTAGATTATTATTATAATGTTGAAGTATAGTTTTTGCTTGACAACTATGTCTACCTTTTTCAGTCACTTTAGAAGTTAGAACACCCATATTTCACCAGAAAGTTTTAGAGAATATACCTAAAGCAATGAGTGTTCTGAGTATAACTCACTAAACTGCATGATCCCAGTAAACAATTTCATGTGACTATAAGGTTATGCCAATATTAGCCGCTAAGTTACGATAATATTAGTTGCCAATCTTAGGATCACCTTTTCCTGGAAACTTCCCAATTTATGTCACAATGTTAGCATATGATATTACCTTATAATCAGGAGGTAAGGTTAGGATAAAGTTATAACATAACATTAGCATGTAATGTTAGCATAACGTTTCTGAGGAAACTTCCCATTTCCTTCTGAGAATATTACCATATAATATTACTTCAATTTACTTGATAATATAGGTGTAAGGTTGAGATACTGGTTGATATGGAGTGGTAATTGCTTTTAAGACGATTGCCTGGTGTTACTGGATGACATACACAGGTAATATTCAGATGATATTGTAATAATCATAACAGTTCACATGCAATGTTCAGTTCATATGACTCTGGCATCACAGAAATATCACAGATGAGACACAGATTGGCGCACTTAAAAAAAAATTTTTATACAGATATCTGTTATATCACACAATCAGTTGGCTTCAAGTGAGGAACTTTCCCAGGAGCCAGAATGAGCTGGATGGGCTTCTCTGCAGCCCAATGTAATTGTGCTGTTTCCAGAGATCCTCCAAGCACGGACTTCTATGTCCAAGCTATGTAATGCTTGGAACTGGCCAAGGGTTTCTGCCTTTCACGGTCCACGGTAACTGCAGCCAGGGCAAATGACAGGAATCCCTGTCTGGAACTGAAAAAGGTAGACAATTGTAAGAAGACGTCACAGACAAAAATACAGATTAAATAGAGGATTAGTGAGTTAGTAATAAAGAGAAACAAAAATAAAAAGTGAGAGACCAGGCCTAGCAATTTGCCAGGTCACCAAAATCATCAGCTTGTTCTTTTTACAGAACAGCCCAAGTCTCTCTGGTGATGCTGATACACTCACCTTGGAGGGTGTCATGCATTTCCAGGATCAATCTTTGTGGGTCAAGGAAGAACATATCTCTCTTAGCTTCTGGCTGCCATTCATGTTTTCTTACACACTTCAAGCAATTGATATCAATATCAATTGACATATTACCTAGTTCGTAGGCAATGATGCAATAAAAAATTCAGTAAATTTGTAATCTTTTAATTAATCGTACATTTTACACTCGATTGTGGTAGACATTAGGACTGAGCATGGAGCAAGTGCTGAGCGCAGGCAATGTGGCTCCATCTATAAATTGACACTTCAACACAATGATGACTCCATGTCAACTGGTACACTGTGAAATTTGAAAACTGTGTTGCAGCAATATTTTGAGCTGTCTCAGAATGCTCACAATTTTCCAGCTGTGATGGCTCACTGCTATAAGTGGTCCTAATTAGTCATAACATTAAGCTGCGAAAACATGAAAGTTTCAGTTGCTACAGATGAGCCTCAGGCAATTGGGATTTCTTCACAAGAAATCAATTTCTAAATTTTCCTTGTGATGCAATTGCCTGTGTTAAATGCAAGGATTTGGAAAAGCCGCCTGGCTGTTGATCGTCCGTGGATCTCGAATGCATCTTGAACTTGTCTGCGATGTGCTAAAATGAAGCACACTGGATCAGGTGGATCCCCTTGAAAGATCACTGCAATATTTTGGGATTATTACCCACATTCATAGTAACTTTATAAGAAGGATATCACAAATAAAAACCAAAAGCAACTTAAAGTAAATCAAAACAGCTCAATATTTTGAGTTTTCTCAACTTGAAAGCCTAAGTCAACACAGCTCAGTATTTTGAGTTATCTCAACTCAAAACATTAATCTAAGTTAGCTCAATCAACTTGTGCAACCATTTCACTCAATCAATTGAGCTGAAACAGTGCCTCCAATTTTACACTTTACAGTGTATCTCAACCTTATCTCTTAATTATACAGTAACATTAATATGCTAATATTCTGACAAGGAAATGGGAAGTTTCCTCAGAAACGTTTTGCTAGCATTATCTGCTAATGTTATAACATAACATTATCCTAACCTTACCTCCTCATTATGATGTTATGTTATCTGGTAACATTGTGAAATACAGCGAGAAGTTTCCTGGAAAAGGTTATGCTAATGATTAGCCACTAATATTATCGTCACTTAGCACTGATAATGTTATGTTAATGTTACCAGAATATTGGACAAATCATCTTATTTCTAACACTACCTTAAGATCCTGGTCAGGTTAATATAACATTATAAGAATATCATCAGTGTCATATTACCTTGTAACACCCTGCTCAGAAACTGGTGATGTTACGGAAATGTTAGCTGTTTGGTGGGCTCCCTTTTGTCACATCATGCTCCTAAATGGAAAATGAATTCTTCGGAATTATCACATAAATGTTAATGTACATTCGGTGAAATGTATATATACATTATGTATTGTATTGCTTTAGAAATATTTGATGTAATGGTTCCTGCCATTAGCCCTTGCAATGCAGAACTGTCATTCAAACTTTCAGACATGCAATTTTGTCTGGAGTGTATTTCGTGATATCTTGTAAAAATTGAGTTTTTGGAAATAACATCATAAATATGATAATGATTCATTAGTCACTTCAATAGTCTCATCTTTTTCTGTTTTTTAATTAATTAAAACTTGATGTTGTTGTTGTTGATTCATTCACATTTGATATATATATATTGTATGTGATATTTCATCAGATTTTTAGAGATTGTCCAACAGAGAATGTAAAATGTTTACTTAACATTTTGCTTTACTCAGGCCTACATGAGAAAAAAGATCCTAATAAGCTAAACCAGCAATTGAGAGGTCCACATTGAAAGATAACTAGATCCACATCAGATCCGAAAGTGACAGTCATCCCTGGAGGAGTGCACCGGAGTGACCTGAGATCTCATTGTAGTGACTTGGTGACCTTGCTCCCTCAGGGCATCACACAAAGTGGCAATAACCTCAGGGATCCAAATCATCCACAAAGAAAAAACCTCTTTTTTGTTGATTAATGACAATAAAATCTTGGAGGTCTGCTGCCAGGGCTTGCCTCTTGTAGACCTCCATTGGCCCTCCAGCTCACATTAACCACAACCTTCCTGCTCAACAAAATGTCATAATCACACAAACATGAAGGAGGTCCAATATATCATCATTCAGAGCTTCCTTCCTCAAAAATGAAATGAGAATATTTTTGAGTTTGACAGCTAGCATGCCTTTCCTTGTATAGAGTCACATTTTAAGAATTGTATAAAAAGGAAATCACTGAGTGTCAGTTTGTCTTATCTGAAATGCTAAAAATTTCATTAGGATCAAACAGACATCAGCTTCCATGAGTGGCAAGCACATATTTCCATCAAAATCTAATGTTGAAAAAATCCACTACCAATTTGTGAAGAATTATACCCACCTGTCCTTGCTGTCACCTCATGACATCTAATTCTGTGGGGGGGCATATTTTGGGCCAATAATTCAGGAACACCCATTGGATATATCTTGTTTGAGATTGGTTTTTGGTGCAGGTCCTGTTGTTAATTAGCAGTCAGCTGCCTACAGCACAAGCCTCTCTCTGGGTCTCCCTCCCTGCAGCATTGTATTAATAACTGAGGCATTTCTTGCTTAACTTTTTCACCCTCACATGATTTATTGTCCCTCTCACTTTATTTCCTGCCAAATGCTCATGTTTACGTTGACCTTTCCCTCCCTGTCCACCTCAAAGAATAATGAAAGGAGCCAGAAGACACTAACCAAAACATTAGTTCTTTTTACGAACCAACTGCTTGTGTAGCAGGAACTATTGCTTCTGGGGTTCTCCACTAATTTCTAGTCAATGACTAGTCATGTCCTGCTTAGTCTGCAGCATGAACCTGTTTTGTGTTTTAAAACGAAAGACTGAGTAAACTGTCTAGTTATAAAAGATACTATGGTTTTAACAATTTCGACTCAGTGCCTGAGTAACGGATGTGTGAAGGATGTTTCATGTTGCACCGAGAGTGACATCGCCTCGCTATTGTGGTCCATAGCTGTCCGATTATGCTTTATCAAAGTAAAAATACTGGACGTAAAACTTTACAACCCCATCCCATCAATGGATGTGTGCATGTGTGAGACTTTTCTTTTTCCAAGAATGACGCTGGCAATACTTCATAATTTGTGTAGAACAGGAATACTGCAGTTCAGTTTTGGTGACCGATATCAGCCCGTATCGAGCAGCGACTCTTCCTGTGTGGCTTTCATACAACCAAAGGCATAGCATGTACATCTGCCAAGTTGTCACTTTCAATTTCCCGACCAGTGTTGAAATGTGGATAAAAATCAATCACAAATTCAGTTGGGGTTTTCTTTTCATGGGACAGATGGGGCGATGAGGCCGGAGTCCTCTGGTTGTCCTCCGGTTGTAAGCATGTTTAACGCTAGATTTGCCGGCAACTATGCGAGCCAAAGAAGAGCCGGGGGGAGCGGGGAGGGAGCATGGTCCTATTATGCTCTGGGGGTCATAAATAACGGCATTGACAGCCAGTTGACTATCAGAGGGGTGCACGAACATTCACTGACGACTTTTATTGTAGATGATAAGATGGGGGCCCTTGGGGGAGGGGCACACAGAGGGGCACTTTACCTGGGGCAGGGGGACAGCAAAGGACAGCAGTGCTATCATCCTCTTGGGGGACTTCAACATCAAAAACAGAACCATGACAAAGGTCCCCTGCTCAGACAAGGTCAAGTCAGCCATGCCTAATAAGCCAAAATTAGGTCAGCAGCCAGCTAAATCAAAGCGCTAAGCCGTTTGCTTGTTTTAAATAAAGCACTATGCGTGTGGCCCCCGACCCCCATTAAATGATAACTCCTTTGTTTTCAAGAGTGATGGGAAACTCCAAAAAAGGCAAGTGGATGGGTCGCTCCAGGTCAGAAATGGTAATCAAAGGATGACTAAACAGGCTCATCACTGAAGACTAGACAGAATGATCACTAAACAGACTCTTAAATGAACAGGATGATTACCATGCACTCAGAATTGCACTCTGTGACATCATCTTGGAGTAATCCGATTAATCGGCCATCGGTATAATATTGTTCAAGAACTTCCAACATATATAGTTAGACAATGCAACCAACAGACAGAAGAAATCGGAAGAAGCAGTGATAATTCAGTGAACCGCTGTTCCTCAATACGTTTTGCCTAAAATCCAGCAAACCCTGAACCAGCATTCCCCATTTCAGCACTGCTTCCGATTTACTCAAACTTGCACATTTTAATCGGACCCAATGACTACATAAAGCCACACCACACGAAAAAGCTGGCCCATCATAAGGGCCAAAGTATAAAAGTACTGGGAGAAATTTTAGTATGAAACAATGGTGAATTCTCCCATTTCACAATTGCTGGGTAACATGCAGAGACTATGAAACCTGAACACTTTTAAAGTCTGTTTCCAGATAGCAATTATGCAGAACCCCTATTTTTACAGTATTTAAAATTCAGCATTTTGAATGATTCAATTAATATCCTTGAATATTTGAATAATTTCATTTTTACCCCTCAATGCTATTGCATTTTATTATCAAAATCTGCTGCAGTTTTGGGGTTGCATATTGCATATTCCCATTTTGCCAACAATTATACAGAGGAAGTGTGTATTATTCCAATGCAACTTTCTCTTGTCTCTGTGCAAACTTACATAAATAATATTACCTGAGATGAAGTAATCCTTTGTTGCATTTCACAATATGACTGAATGAAAGCAACAGCAACTTCCTATAATAATATAATTCTTCGGAGCGAACAAATCTGTCATCAGGACATATTTTCTCCCACTAGACCTCTAGGAATTCTTAATGCCAGGATATTATGCATCACAGGACACCTGAAAACTACTGAGGGTTATTTTCTTAAGAGTCCATTACAGCTGTGATACACTTACGCCATATTATTCCTAGGCGCTTTGGCGTTTATTTAGGAAGGGGATAGAGGTGTGGAGTTTCAGAGGAACCTGCATTACAGGTGAGAACCTGATCCTATGTAAGGGGAGCCAGTTCTAGCCAAATGAGCATGTGTTTTTTGGCATTCCCAGTGTTCTCAGGTTGTAGCTATACCCTAAACACAACCCAGGCATTGTCGCGGCATACCGTATTACCTGGTTCAACATAGCTCCCCGCATCACTCCCTCAACGCTCCGCTCCCGAAAGCATCTCCCAAATGGCTCCCTGCATTTCTCCCTGCATTTCTCCCCACATTTCTGCTTGCATTTCTGAGGAGCTTCATGCTGGTGTATGGTGACCACTGGACCATCTATTCAGAACAGGAAGATGGCTGACTTTGACAGGCAAACAACATCCTATAACTAAATGCCATGAGCGCTTATACTCTACTTTTCAAACTTTTCTATACTTAGATCAGTGCAAGCGTTATGCCTCGTAACCACCCCAAGTGATTGGCCTTTAACCTATTCTATATTGAAACCACCAGAAGCAATTTACCTCTATATTATACAAGTGATTGCCATCTCAGCCCATTCTACATTGAAACCACCCCTGGTGATTGGCCTCTTAGCCAATTCAATATCGAAACCACCCCAAGTGATTGCCTCTCAGCCCGTTCTATATTGAAACCAACTTAAGTGATTTGCCTCTCAGCCCATTCTATATTGAAACCAACTTAAGTGATTTGCCTCTCAGCCCATTCTATATTGAAACCACCACAAGTGATTTGCCTCTCAGCCCATTCTATATTGAAACCAACTTAAGTGCTTTGCCTCTCAGCCCGTTCTATATTGAATCCACCACGAGTGATTGCCTTTCAGCCCATTCTATATTGAAACCAACTTAAGTGATTTGCCTCTCAGCCTATTCTATATTGAAACCAACTTAAGTGATTGCCTCTCAGCCCATTCTATATTGAAACCAATTTAAGTGATTTGCCTCTCAGCCCGTTCTATATTGAAACCACCACAAGTGATTGCCTCTCAGCCCATTCTATAGTGAAACCACCACAAGTGATAGCCTCTCAGCCCATTCTATATTGAAACCAACTTAAGTGATTGCCTTTCAGCCCATTCTATATTGAAACCACCACAAGTGATTTGCCTCTCAGCCCATTCTATATTGAAACCATCACAAGTGATTGCCTCTCAGCCCATTCTATATTGAAACCAACTCAAGTGATTGCCTCTCAGCCCATTCTATATTGAAACCAACTCAAGTGATTTTCCTCTCAGCCCATTCTATATTGAAACCACCACAAGTGATTTGCCTCTCAGCCCATTCTATATTGAAACCACCACAAGCGATTGCCTTTCAGCCCATTCTATATTGCTCAAAGTTCATTTGCCTCACAACCCATTCTATATTTAAACCACCACAAGTGATTTGCCTCTCAACCAATTTTATGTAAACCACTTCATTTGACTTGTCTCTCCGCCCATTCTATATTGAAACCACCACAAGTGATTGACTTTCAGCCCATTCTATATTGAAACCACAAGAGGTGACTGCCTTTCAGCCCATGCTACGTATATTGAAACCACCACAAGTCGTTGCCTTTCAGCCCATATTATATTGAAACAACAGCAAGTGATCGCCTCTCCGCTAATTCTGTATTGAAACCACAATGAAAGTTATAGATCTTTTTAGTAAATCCTATATTGAAACCACCAGAAGTGATTGCCTTTGAGTCAATTCTATCTTGAAACCACCCTGCAGAAGCAATTCATTTTCATTTCATTCCATTCTATTATCAAACCACCACAGGTACTGAAAATAAAAGCCCTTAACTTACTGCAGGTTGGTTTTCACGTAAGAACCTTTAGGAGATCTAACAAATGGGAAGGTTAACAAACCTCTAATCGTCAAGTGGACAACTTTTTCTCAGTATAAATACATCTGGAGCATATGTTGCATCATTCAAGGAGGGCAGCCTCAGAAGATATAAGAATATAAGAATTGCAGCTACATCATTTGCAGCATTTGCAGGCTGTTTGTGCAGTAACTGCGAGACTTGTGCATATTTCCCGCCATTCCTTCTCTCGCCAGGAACTCGTGCAATGCGAGATTGCGTTTCACTCTCACAGCCAGCGTTTTTAGTTTCGCACCTGCACTCCCCTGATGGGTGGATGGAGGATGGCAGGAAAATCCCCTATATCCCCTATGTGCTGTCTGACAGTGTCTGTAAACAGCATCTGTATTTGAATATTTAATCCAAGCAAATAAAGCATTACACTGGAAGAGACTTGTAAATGAAAAGAAAATAATACCCGATCTAAAAGGCAATTCCGATGGATCTGGCCGAGAGATGAACACACACTTAGCAACATTTGTAGCCATAATTTGTAAAGAAGTGCCAACATTTTATCTTCTTCTTTCTCACTTTCAATTACATTGTGCCAGATATATCCCACGCAGGTGAGCGCCTTTTGTCGTGGTTTCTTTACGGCTAATCCAAAGTCACACAACTTGCGAAATATGTATTATATCAGTATTGTGCAGAATATTGAATGGGAGTGAACAGATTTGTAAAACTTTTAGGCTGAAATCTTTCATGGAAATGAATAATGATAACAAAAACATGTCAGACCATCACTGATGCATTGTACTCCTCAGGAGCAGTGTTATCATATTTTTCAGTGTAAATAATACCTGGGCTGAATTTGCAAATAGAAGTGCATTTGCCTGTACATTTGTACTTTCACCTTTTTAATGCTTTAAAAACATGAAGAATGTTCGAATTGAAAATATTTATGATGGTCTCCTCTTACTTCAGAATAATTCCAAACTGTCAATAGACTCATACAGGTGTGTCTGTCTGAGCTAAAACAGATTTGAACACGAAAAAGACTCACCAAAGCTACATTCCAAGTCATGATTATTATCTTGACCCAAGCAACTTAGAAGGTTTCGTCCGCTATAGGCCTACAAAAAAAAAATTATACGTAATGATATTATTGTCCATCTAATAACCATTATTGATATTATATCCTTCAAATTTGCTTCATGGACTGAGAGCATTATGTCATGCTCAGGCTGGTTGTGGATCATCCTTGTGTTGGGAAACTGGTAATTTTGTGATTGTTTTAAACCATCAAACACTAGGATGATCCACAACCAGCTTCAGCATGACATCATAGATGCTCTCGGTCAATGAAGCAAATTTGAAGGATATACATAGGATACATAGTTGATGGTTGGCAATTCAATCAGATCCTAGATGTACACTTCTTTCTCGTAGTTTTGTTGCCCGTTCGCAGGATATCAGAAACACTTCAGAAACACTTCTTTGCACCAGTCATGCAAAAGCTAGCACCTTCTCACTTCCTCATGTTTGGCCAGCAACCTGATCTTGTCAGCAGCCCTCCCTGCTTTTTTGACAGGTTATTATTACAGCCAAATCTGGTCACTAACCAGTGCTAACAGGACGACATTCACCCTTCGAATAAACTCAGCCAGGTGTAAATATTCTCCCAGAATAGACTAAAATGTCAGAACGTATAAATGAAATGATTTTCCACATGAGCTCAGTTTGTATTAATTTGGACAAAATCATGCATCTAATCGACTTGTCAGCCACTTCCATGTGACTTGGTTGACTGATTGAGAATGGCTGATTAACTGGATTGCTCAGTGGTTGACTGACCATCTGATTGGCAATGGATGCCTTATATTGCCATGGATTGACTGTGGACCGACTACTTAACTGACTAGATGGATGACTGGGGCTTTACATCCTGTATTTTTGCATTTGGTAGGCTAATTAGGGCAGGAGGTGGATCCTGCAACAAGGCGAAGGATGATTGAAACAGCTGTCCAACATAGGCCCAAATGACCCGGCAAGAGCTGGATTCGAACCCAGATGGACCAGATGCATCGCGCATTGGACACCCAGTCATGTCTGGATGGCTCACTGGATGACTAGCAAACTCGCAGGCTAAATTGTATATTACTGTCGATTGGTCATGAGACCGCACAACCAAAAATGATATATTTGCTTTTCAATCCCTCAAGTTGGCTATATTCGTAACTTTAAATGACGTAACTGCCTTGAGGTAAGTCCTACCAGAGGTCCTTTGATACAAGAATGCTCAGGTGCTTGCAGAGGCCCAAGCAATCCTAGCAATCAGTCTGCCTTGTCAGTTTTGCCCTGACATTGTATCAGTAGGTCTTATCAATTGACTAATGACCTCGAGGCCCTTTCATG
This sequence comes from Platynereis dumerilii, assembly GCA_026936325.1. Taxonomy (NCBI): domain Eukaryota; kingdom Metazoa; phylum Annelida; class Polychaeta; order Phyllodocida; family Nereididae; genus Platynereis; species Platynereis dumerilii. The sequence goes on from JAPTHN010000029.1 coordinate 411,935, forward strand.
AGAGTCCGGTTGCGAAAAGGACACCAGAGGGCAGTAAAGTCTGGAGGACACAACCAGGACAGTAGTCTTTGAGATGAGAAGGTCACTTTAAGCCAACAAGAAAGACAGATGATTTGAGATGACCTTCAAAACAAAGGTCATTGCTCCCCATGGCCCTCTTGTCTCGAACAGGTCCTTCCTTATGACCTTGACAGCCAATCCTTCAGGGAATGTCACGAGGTTGCCTTAAGTAAATGATAATCAACTGATTCAAGCCAAGAGTTAAACACCCAGATCGAATACAATACTTTTATTATTATACTGATGTATATTGCGATGTATATCTCCAAGCAAAATAGATGACTGATTGTTCTCAACTGACCTCAAGAATGTATTGTATAATGTTTCCTCTATTCATAAATCATAAGCTGTCAATTGGTCTGTCTATTGGGGCTCGCCAAGCCAGAGCACTCCATTTTGCCCTCAGGCCTTTTTGTCAAAGAAAACTGAAAAATAAATACTCAAATTTCTTGTGCTGTTGTTGTTGATGATTTTGACAGGTTATCTGCGGTTTAGAGTTGAAGTTAGAGAAGAAAAATATGACTCTTCTCTTCATTTTGATTGCCTTGAATACCATATATTGTATAGCAACACAGATGATAAAATGTTATGCACGGGGTTAAATTTCATTTTATTATCCATCCAATAACTATACATCCTTCAAATTTGCTTCTTTGACTGAGAACATGATGTCATGCTGAAGCTGTCTGTGGATCATCCTTGTGTTTGGCAGTTCACAGTTGACTAAAGCAAACTGTGGTAGTAACCAGATTGGTTTAGCGATAAAACTGCCAAACACAAGGATGATCCACAACTAGTTTCACCATGACATCAACTGACCGTCTGAGAAGTAGATTTGAAGGATGTGTGGTTACTGGTGGATCACAACAAGGTGTTAAATTTGATTTTATTCTCTGGAAATGGGTTGTCACTTGGAGACATTATGATCATGTATACTTAAGGTGAAACAATTTAGGACAAGCACCCCAGGAGGTCGCCCCAACATTGAACAAAATTCATATTTGACAAAAACTGAATTATTGTACACTTGAAATCCAATTTTGTGAAGGTAATGACTTCAAAGAAAGTTGACTTCAACTGAGAGGTGGAATAATAAATCAATTTATAACTTATAATTTCATTCACAGCCATATAAAATGTGTTGCCATCACAATACAATCTTTAGGAGATCCTTCTAAGAGGAGTGGCCAAAGTTTTCATGTTAGCAGAATTAATGGTTGCATGTCGTGTGGCACTGAACAATGTTATTCTCATGCATACTACTTTGTATTAATCAAGGGTTGAAGCAAATCTAGGAGCAATGAGGCCCCATGCATATGCATTCCTTTGTCATAACAGTTTTTCATTTGCCCCCTGATGTCTTGTAGGCCAATATGATGTCCCTAAACACCCTGTATCACAAGAGTAGGGCCCTCTATATTTGGCAGTAATGGAGTTTTTAGGCCCTATTCGGCCCTACTCCATCCAAATGCAGACTTCGCGTGTCCCTACTGGTTGTGCTGGTATTAATGCCAATTACTGTTCCATCAAAATGTCACAGCCAATCAGTGCAGCCAGGAAGTATCCCACGCCTTGAATGGCCAAGAAAATGCAACCTCATATCTCATTAACCAGCACAATGCGACGATCACTGAAGGAGTTCCTCAAAAGAACCTCTTTCCTATTTTTCACCTAATTTGGTTGATGGTGGCATTGCATTTGAGAAAGCTGCACACCCTAATTCTCTGTGAGATTTTTGGAGGAAACTGTTCTGTGCACTTTGCTCTTGCTCGTGCAGTGCAGATTTGCCAGGGAGTTGATATTAACAAAACCTACTTTTGTAATTACAGATTTTAAAACAAGGTAAATAGTGAAATCTATGAGCACCACAATATGTACTCAAATCCATTCTAAAGGTTAAACAAACTTAGCCCACCTATAAGCCTCAGTTTATTCAATTTAGCCCAAATTGCTACTTTATTTAGTGCAGAAATGCATAGGCACGCGTGGACAGCTTTTACTGCATAGATGCCCAATAACACTCCCATTGCCTCCCGTGCAGTGACTCCATGCCCCCCTCTGGCATTCTCTGGCCCTCCCCCAAACACTTGCCGGCCATGGCCCGCCCAGGCAGCAGTGCGGGGGTCCGGGGGAGGAGAGGGGTGTGTCCTTGCCCCCCATTCTGATTATCCGCCATTTCTGGCAAATTAAACCCTGATAGCGATTTGATTTGCCCCTCCTGTATTTCTACGACTCCTGTGGGGCTCATAGTCCCATTGAAAATGGCATCACAGTGCCTAGTTAACCCTGAGATGGGTGAAAATTAAATGAGGGATGGTGAGGCAAAATGTAGTTAGAACTCACTGACTGACTAGTGACTGACCAGTGGGACAAGGGTGGCCCTCTCCGGACAGCCAGATTTGCTGAGTGGTCACCCTGAGAAATTGACCGTCACTGACGAGCCACTGACAAACCATTGAGGAAGCCGACGTCATTTGTGGCAATCACCAATTAAATGTCGTGACTCAACTGACCACCTCATTGGGCATTAGGAGCCCGATTAGGAGCCGCGATTGAAATGACCTCTCAATGAGCAGCAGTGACAATGAAGTCCTGTGAAGTGGACAGTAGCTGCCGTACCAAGTTGGTGCCACCAACTCATCTTTTTAAAACTTTGGAAGAGTGCAAACAATTTACAAAATAAAGCATAACCTTTGTGTTATTTGCCTGGAGGAACAAAAAGAATATCAATTCACAACTTCACATGCAAGACGAGGAAATTTAGCATTCTCCAGTCTCTAGAATTGGTTAAGATTCCTGTCTCGCTTGGGTTTGTACTTGTTCTCATAAAAAATGAAATAAAAATTTGATGTTGACACAATAAAATGACTTTTTCTTGATGTCTATTGTGTATTTCAACCAAATTTACATGACAATAATTTATTGAAATGTATTCAGTACTTTTTCCGTGCATTTTTGGAATAGGAGTGGAATTTCTTGAATTTTTGTGGTCTATGAGTTAGTGAGAGTGGGAAACCAAAAAGTTAATTCATGAATGGAGTTTGACTCATGTGGTTAAGGAAAATCAACTGTGAGTGAAGTCGAGTGGGGTTGGAATTACAGACTGAACATAAAGAGACAAAAAAGCTGTGCTAATTTCCAGTCTGTCAATACTCAGTGTAACAGAGGCCAGAAAAACTGAAGTGTGTTGTTTCATTGTGAAATTCATTGCACTTCACTGAACTTTACTGTATTTCACAGTTTCTATCTACTGAGAAAGGTCCTCAGAATGGCCCAGGAGGCATTGTTTTTGTTAGAATCACTCAAAGTGTCATGAACTCTGGTTTATTTTCTCTCTAAATTTAGGGTTGGGTGCAACTTACACCGAGGTTCACACTGGGACTGGACTCAGTGTATAGCCATGGTCCAGGATTGTAGGCACTGGATGCAGGTTTTAAAATCCCAATAACAGGACTTTCTACAAGGCTACCTAGAGGATTTTATGCATGACTTTCGGCAGGACTTTCAACAGGTCTTTAAAGAGGACTTTCAGGACTTTCCATAGGACTTTCTGGAGAACTCACATTGGAAGACTTATCTGTACAATCAGGACCTGCAGGAGCCCAGGGAGAACACTCCACCCGCAGAGTTGCAACTCGCCCAGCACTTGCCCAGCACTTGTCACTGCAGGGATGCCATGGATTAGAGAGGGATAGCACTTAGCAGCACTAGAAGCGCACTTACTGTATTTGAAGTGTAAACATTTCAAATCAATGATGGTGTATTTTAATATGTAATCTGCCAAGCCAGGAGAGAGCGGTAAGCAGGCCAACGCTGTTGAATTTTCGTTTTAATTTTCCGTAGTTTTGGCGATTTCGTGAACGGCCGCTAGAGGCGCCACTGTTTCGGAGCGCCATCTGTCGTTTTTTGCGACGTCATGAACGGAGTCATGCTATTTACCCACCTGCGCATGCGCGGTAGATTAATGGCGGCGACCATGCAGATCACGTGGCCAAAAACGAAGATGGCGAATGACACGCTGAGATTGAAGTGACAGTATTGCATGATTTTTCAGTACGTACATGACTAGTGTGGGAAGGATCGCTAAGCGATCGCAATTTGCGTCTTCGGCGCAAATTGCTCTCGCTTACCGCTCTAAAAATTTGAACAAATTATTTTCCCCTAAACTAGGTGTATCATGCATTCTGGTATTGATGTTGGCCAACTGAATTTGTTGCAACTTATTTGTCACATCAGAGATTAAATTTTGTTATAAACTTACACACATTTCATTTACTCTGTTCTGTTCAATTCTTACTTTCTTTTCATTCAAATTTAGAATTATTTATACTCTACCAAAGACTCTATATTTTGTGCTGGAGAAAGCCAGTTCAGACAACTTCAGTAGCAGAGCCGGAGAGGTTCCAATATCCCACCACCACCCACCATGAGGGTGCTAATGTCAGCATTGTAATGAGTTTAACCTTTGACCCCTTGCAACTCTTGTCCCACCCTGCCCCTCCCCTGCAGTCTGCCAAATGCCTCTCTGCAGAACTCGACATTTTCCCACCCAATTCCCTGTGCTTTATGATCTATGGAGATATTTCACTAAAACACCAATCACACAGAACAACACAACCATAAAACATAGCCTAACTGCATGATGGTAGATGCAACTTGGACATACAGATCTGCCAGGAAAAATGAGAAACTTGTGATTTCAGAGATTGACAAGCCTTTATCAGACGAGTTTGGCCAAGTGCAGCCCCTGCAACAAAAAAATTCCTGGAGTTAGCTGGGTCTAAAATCTGGCATAATTCCTAGAGTCATCCCCTAAATTTGATGATGAATTTTGTTCAATCCCTGTGTTATTTTTGGTGAAAATCACAGGTTAAATTTTTCGGGAAAATAGGCAAATATATGGAGGAAACCTTAAACAAGAATCCTTGGATTCAAAGCCAGCTTTTTGATATTGTATTTAACGGAGAGTAAGCAAGGTGAGGGGGAGAGTGATGTTTATGAGTAATAGATGTATACTGAAAACATACTAATCACAGGCATAAGTGATCATTCACTATGTATATTGACTATATTCCCACAACAGTCGAGCTAATCAAACTACAAATGCAGAGCCACAGAAACAAAATCTTCATATATATGCAGAGATAGTGGAACAATTTAAAAGGGTTTGCAGAAATTAGAAACCAAGTGGCAAATATGTATTTGTAATGTATAGACTCTTATTACAAAGCTCATGAAACTAAAAAGACTAATTTGACATTTTCACAACTTATACAGCATTTTATTTTAAATCAATTTGTTACAAACCTTGTAAGTGTAACTTTTAATATGTTGAGTGATGTTGACTGTGGAGTCTAACTGTATAAATCTAACATATTCATAATTATGTGTAGAAGAATCATTTATTCAGTATAGTCATTTTTGGCACTCTTATTCTGCTTGCTGTCTATTAAATTTGATTAATTTCTTAACTATTGCTAATATGGTTTTTGAGATATTAAAGATTCTTAATTGTTGTTCAGTTTTGGTCATGTGTAAATAAACAAATTTGAGTTCACCTGGGTTTGTTTAAAATAGACTATAGTTTGTCTATACCTGATCCCTTTGTTTGTCACGGTGTAAGACGGTGTTGTGTGTGTTATATCCCTGTAGCCAATCATGCATGTCTGACCTTAGTTTGTAATTAGCAAATAATGATGCCTTAAATGACTTTAAGAATATGTTTGATGGTCATGTGTGTGGATCAAATTTTGTGTGTTGTGGCAGTTAGAAGCGTTGGGTGTTACCTGATGATCTTCCCTTTCTTACCAGAGCATTGGAAAAGAAATATTCTGACAGGTAAGTACCTATATAAATTAAATACTTAACCGTGTCCATTTGGAGTGTATAGTTTACATGAGAAATTAGCATGATGCCAATGACAATATTGGGGGTTGGACCATGGGAAATGTGTTGAGTTAAATTAAGTTAAAAGAGAGGGGGCAATTGAGGACTAGGTTAAAAAGAAACCCAGTATTTGAAACCCAAATATATCAAATAATTTAAATTAAAAAAGGATTTTTTTTTAAATTCATTTATTTAATTCAAAAATATTTCGCCTGGTTAACAGGATCCTGTATGTCGTGTTTTTCACCTGGCCCAGAATAAATCAACTACTTGGCTAAATATGGTAAATTTAAATCATCAAAATAATCCCACAGGTACTTTTTGATCATTCACAATATGGAACTTACTTGTAATTTATTGTGTTTATTGGATTACTCATGGATTACCGTGTACTTTTAAAATAATTCAATCAAAGCAATTCAAAGCAAACATGAAATTCAAGTCAATTGGCAACTGTTCTATCACCAGGTAATTTTGAAATCACGCAAGTGAACATTTTGAGTGAATCCTGGTGAATTGCATTCAGTTGACACTTTGACACACTCTCAATGCTTAATTGCACACAGTATCTGCCGACCTTGAACTGTCTGATTGCTCAGTTGACAGTATAAATATTAGCTAAACTAAGCCTCCAGTCAGTGTACTCCCAAGACATGAACTTGAGAGGACTGTATCTCAGTGAAAAAGGTAATTGTTCTTAGGCCTTTGTTGTGATTTCCAGCTGATATCTAGGCCTATAGGCTGGTGCTTCTTGTTATTTTTAAGCTGCGTTGGGCCTACTTGGTTTGTTCTCCTCAGGGTGTCTTATGATGGATACCACAGTAGGCTAGTATTTAAAAAGATAATATATCTGGTACCACATCATTATCAATTTCCAATCATTTCTTGCAACAATCACTGTCAACAAACACTCCCAACCACAAGCTTGTAACAATTGTCATAGATCAGTAATACATTAATATGACTGTTTGCAGTCCAAACAGTTTCTAAATCAACTTTCTACTTGTTAGTGTGAATTCACTGGCTTAAAAATGTTTCATTTGTGTCAATTTAGGTTTTAAAATCAGTTGATTCAGTAAGAACTTATTTAGAAACATAGGTACAAAATGAGTAGGTAATGGGACCAATAGACAACTGTCAATGATGTGGCAAAGCCAGTTTGCAAATTAAAAATAAGAAAATTAACTTTTACAGTGGACCACCAATCTGTAAACAGCTCTAAGCTTGCCACATGCTTGACTTGGTCCAAATAAACTTTAAACTTGCGACAATCGTGATATCAGCAAACACTCCCAGCATTAAGCTTGTAACAATCTTGGTCTGCAAACACTCCCAACCTTACGCTTGCATCAACCGCAAACTACAAACACTCCCAACTTTAGCTTGCAACAATCTTTATAAGCAAACCCCAGTCTGGTGAAAATGAGAACTGCATGCTGCAGCCACCTGGCACAAAAGTTGATTTTGTATGCTACAGCATTGCTGTCCCAAGAAACCCAAGAAATAATTGCAAATTTCATTGCACATTCACAAAGTTTCTATTCAACATTGATGTATACTAGAGTCAGACTCGGCAATCATATTCTCTAAGGAAGTAGACAAGGCCATCAGCACACTCAGAAACAGTCCCGATTTCTTCCAGAAAAAAATTGTGCAAGTTCCTCAGACTGAAATGATGCGGACCGCTCACAGGAGCTCGCGGAATAGCACACTAGTCACTAGGTGGCAACACATGACAGCATATGTTCCGATCTGCCAAGGCTGGAAAAAGAAGTGGTCCACTTGTAGACAGAGAAAACGCTAAACTTAACGAAGCAAGTTAGCAACAATCTTGGCAAAAACTCCCTTTTACAGAATATTCCAACTGCTCCTGAGGTGCACCATCTCATGATATCCATGCATCCCATCCTCTAGTTTCTGAGGGTCACATATTATCTGGACAACCCTAAATGTGTGAGATTCACAGTGAGATACCTCCTCTGGGAGCTGTCCTGTGTCAATCACAACATATTACCATACATCTCTCTGCACTTAGCTGTGACATACAGCTCATAAAGTGCCACAAATGAGGGTGGATGGTGCAATGTAGGCTTGCCCCTGTAAATGTAATCATGCAGTGATCACACACATCAGTGATGATCAGGGTGCTAAAGTCATAACACCCCATACATGGCAGTATAATTAGCATACAATTACTGATATAACTACCAACATCTCATTGAATGCAGCTTAAGGATGGTAATGGCTCGATAATGGCTGTATGAGGATCATAATATCCAGGCAGGCAAGGTGGGCCATTCACTAGGCCAGTCTCAATGGGGGCATTCTGCTAATGGGATCATTCATTTAGGAAAATGATAGAATGATGATGTGCTGTAAAATTCCAATATTTGCCCCCCCCCCTTCAATCTATGATCGGGGGGGGGGTTAAGAAGCTGGGGGTGTTGCCCTGTATACCCTGTGGTGTTACTAGACAGAGTGGACCCTCTTCATGCCTGGGACGCCAGAGCAGTGGGGTGCCACACGGCTGTCAGAACCATAACGAGGCTAGAAGGACCTCACGTGGCTCCATCTACACCACCCTTGCCCTTCAGGACCCTTGAGGACCCAAGGTCATCAGGAAGACCTCAAGGTCGTGCTCAAAGTGAGAAGTGCCCCAGAAGTGCACCCATTGGAAGATGGTATAATTGCCCACAGGTTGTCTTTGTTCAGCCCAACAGCTGTTTAGGATGCTCTCAGATTGCTTCATTTGTTCAAAGGAGTTCCTGCCAGGGAACTAGCCGGGGTGCTTCTCAGGGTGCTCCTCAGGGTGCTTGCTTTGTGCAATGGAAACAAGTTGGAAAAGGAATACCCTGAATTCCCTGAAATTTGCTGAATGAATAAAGTGGGCACAATTTATCTAGTTCTAAGCATGCAATATATTCAATCTTAACTTTCATTCAGATCATGACTATGGTTTTTCGAGAAAAACAAGTAATTAAAAAAATCGACTTGTACCGGCATGGAGGGTGTGTAATGGGTATGTAGCAGCCTAACAGGTATACGGGTATATGAAATGGATTGTACAAACAAACAAACCATGAAATTCATCTGTATTGTGTGACATAAGACTAATACGAGTTATGGTAAAGCTGTTGTGCTAACCTGCATTCTCAATCATCCGTCAAACAATATTTTAAGAGCCTGCATGTGGAATGCCCGAAGTCTTAGACAAAAAACCCAATTGATAAATGATTTCATAAATGAATTTAAATTATATATATTTGCTCTTCACTGAAGCATGGACGAAAGCTGATGACAGAGTTGATATTGGTGAACTAGAAAGAAATGGTCAATGCTACTTTCTAAGCTCATCGCGATAAAGTAGAAAAGGCGGTGGAGTTGGCTGCACTGTCAAATCAGTTCTGCAGGCAAATTAAATGGAAAGTGTGAAGAAAAGTGTCAAGGCAAGGACTTGTGAACATCCGGAAGTCCAAGTGAAATTTAGTGGAAAAATTCAGACTATTCTTCTTGTGTGTCGCCCGAACCTCTAACCAAAATAAGTACAGCTTCTACAAAGAATTCACAAATTTTGTCGCAAGTTATTAGACATGTCACAATGAACTCATCATAACTGGTGACTTCAACTTTCACATGAACAAACAAGATGATAGCAGAGCAATCCAATTTGCCACGGTAATATCTTAGAAATGCTGAACCTTGCACAACATGTTACATGCCATCTCACGAAAGTGGAAACAGTCTGGTCTTATTGATAACCCGTAAAATTCTAGTCTCAAAGACTGTACAGTGACAGTCGATGACCTGCTTTCAGATCACCAAATAGCTCCAAATGTTGCATCCTTTTCAACATAGAATTGGCCAAATGCAAGAATCCAAAAAAGAAAATAGCATTCCGTAATATGTATGACATCAATGTACTTCTGAATTTAAGAATGATATCCGTCCGCATCTTGCTCAGAATGGTCCACAACAACAAATGACTGATGATCTAATTAAGTAGTCTTGTGTCCCTATATAACTTGACAAAACTGTTGCTTGACAAACATGCACCAATGAAGATCAAAGAAGTGACACTTTGGAAACCAACACCTTTCACAAATGCTGATATTAAGTATCTAAAGACCAGTAAAAGAAAGGCAGAAAGAAAATGGAGACGTATACTGGGCTACAGGCACACTGGGAGACGTTTCAGGAAAAAAGAATGAGCTAAATGAGGGGCTCAATCAACTTGAAACAAATGAGGTTAAGATGAAGATTGGATAAACAAAGGGCAACTCAAAGGCTATGTATAAGATCCTCAATTCTAGCCTCAACAGAAAACAAGATTTACCTTTGCCACATCATGTAAATGAAGCAGATCTAGAAGATGATTTCAACAAATTCTTTGAAGACCAACAGCTCAAGTACTGAAGATGATGATGAGCCTTATACCAGCCAAATACTCCCTATCATGGCTAAAACAGTCAATATATCATTCAGACAAGGAGAAATGCCTAGTGAATTGAAACATGCTCTGCTAAAACAGCTCCTAAAGAAAAATGGCCTTGATCTCATTAAAAAAAATTACAGACCAGTTTGAAACTTGTCCTTTCTGAGTAAAGTCATTAGGGGTGCTGTCATCAACAGAAATTTAGGTGTATTATTTGATTAACATATGTCAATGCATAAGCAAGCAAACAAAGTGTCAAAATACTTATAACAATCTTCGAAACATCTCAAAACACCGAAAGTCACTGCTGTCAATGCATTAGTAACTCCTCATTTAGACATGACAATGGGTTGCTCCATGGTTCATCTAAAGAAGTGATAAGTAAACTCCCGGTGGCTCAAAACTCTGCTATACATCTGATTGGAGGACTAAGAAAAAAGTCTTTTTAGGAAAGATTTACACTGGCTTCCAATCCCTGCAAGGATCCAATTCAAACTTGTGGCATCCACATGGAAAGTTGTGAATAATCAAGCTCAATTATTAATAAGAAATTGGCCCTAGTTCATAGGTTGCACAGAAATTATTATTGCAAGATAATGATATGCATGACAACTGCAAAGATATCATAAGTCTTTCTTTTCAGTCATCATCACAATTGGAGATTTTTGATCCCCACAAAAAGGGATAGAAGCTTTATAATAGTATGATGAGAATGGAATATTGCAACGCTGTGAACCTCAAACTGAGCAAAACCATGAAATCAGGCTAATTAAACATTCTCTTTTCACAGCTACAATACATGGCAAATTATTATCTACAGTTAGATCCCAATAATTTGGTTAATTAGGAAGTGTCTTGTTTCAACTTAGCGAACAGCAAATAAACATTGCAATTAAATTCACATGTTATGCCGAAGGAACATTTTCTGATTCAATTTATAAAACACCAAATTCGATGAAACACCAAATTCGATGAAATTGACATGTTGTGCCGAAGAAACAATCGAAATTCACATGTTACGCTGAAGGAACATTTTCTTAGTAAATTCATCAAACACTAAATGTGCATAACGATAAAATTCACATGTTATGCCGAAGAAACATGTTGTAATTCAATTTATCACACACCAAATTCGATGAAATTCACATGTTATGCTGAAGGAACATTTTCTAATTAAATTTACCAAACACTAAATTTGCATTACGATGAAATTCACGTTATGCTGAAATGCTGAAGCAACATTTTCTTAGTAAATTTTTTCCGAGCAACAAATTTGCATTGTGATGAAATTCACGTTATGCCGATGGAACATGTTATATTTCAATTTATCAAACACCAAATTCGATGAAGTTCACATGTTGTGCTGAAGGAACAATAAAAATTCACATGTTATGCTGATGGAATATTTTCTAATTCACTTTACCAAACACCAAATTCGCATTACAATTGAATTCACATGTTATGCTGAAGGAACATTATTCATTCAATTTACCAAACACCAAATTCGCTTAACGTTGAAATTCACATGTTATGCTGAAGGAACATTTTCTATTTCAATTTACCAAACACCAAATATGCATTACGATGAAATTCACATGTTATGCCGAAGGAACATTTTCTCTTTCAATTTACCAAATACCAAATTTGATGAAGTTGACATGTTATGCTGAAGGAACAATAAAAATTCACATGATATGCTAAAGGAACATTTTCTAATTCAGTTTACCAGACACCAATTCCCCTTAAGTTGAAATTCACATGTTGTGCCAAAGGAACATTTTCAAAATCAATTTACCAAACACTAAATTCGATGAAGTTGCCATGTTATGCTGAAGGAACAATAAAAATGGCTTAAGGAACAATAAAAATGCTTGTGTTGCGCTAAAGGAACATTTTCTAAATCAATTTACCAAACACCAAATTCGTTGACATGTTGTGCTTAAGTAACAATAACAAATCATGTGTTACTTTGAACTCTGAAGGAACTAATTCCCAAACACCAAATTCGATGAAATAACATGGTATGCTGAAGGAACATTTTCAACTGACAAAAATGCATGTTAGAACCCGACAAAGAAATATGCTTCTTCTATTATACATTTTAACTTATAATTGCAAAATAAACAAATAATTTTTGCTAACAAACAATAATCTGATTGTTTGTTTGCTGTTGTTAATAGTGTTAACCCCAAGCAGGGAGCTAACATGCAAAATTTACATGACAGACATGCAGTTAGATACCAGATTTTCCAATGGTATAAGTATCTTGGTGATGTCTAGCCTAATAATGTACTTATTAGTACTGCTCATTCCATACATGTTTGAATCAATTAATTAATATAATGTAGCGTGCATTACACTATATCCTAAGAATTAGAAAACCTGGATGTTGTAAAGGTGTAGTAGGTGTCCACTTTGATGTGAAATAATTAATTAATTAGTGATCCAGACTCCAGAGCCAACTCCGGTTCCAGGGTAGCGTCACCTTAATCAGCAGCTTCATGGAGTTGTCTTCGAATTACTGTAAACAACATTCAACATTAATGACATAATACAGTTTCAAGGAATCCCTCTCCCTCCTCCCTGAATCCGCCCCTGTACTGCTAAATTCAACACTGTTATAACTGTGCTTCAATTGCATTGTCAAAATGTCAATTTCTGACATAATCATAGCTCGTTTTGGCCCATGTTTGATTCTCAAATGATACTGAATATCCAACAGAACTGACACACACATAATAGCGACATTTTAACCAGAATCAAAGGATAGAATTTACCTTACAAGCTCTTGCAGAGCGAAAATCAACCAAAAAACGCGCGAGCCTGCATGCATGCCTGCCTCCTTCTTCTTCTTCTACTTTGATCCTGCCGCCAGGCAAAGTTTTAAATTTATTTTAACCTCCTCTTCGGAGTATCGCACCCTGAAAAGAGTCAAGGCCATAATTACGTATGCTCTGCTTCATTCCTTTTTCTCTGCCATCCCTCTTTGATTTTTTGCTTCCTTCCTTTTCCCCTTCCTACCTTCCTTACTAGTGATATTAGGCCTACTGCAATGTTAACATTTATTTTTTCCTTCGATATGTTCATCTCACATAGCATCTTTATCCCAAGTTATCACCACACTTTCTCCCTATCCTTTTTTATTTTCTTTTTTTTTCCTCGATCATTTTATTAATCCCCCTCCAGCTGCCACCAGTCGATTATTGGCACCTGGGACCCCACACTAAGACTGCAGTGAGAGGCGAAGATTTCCTTCATCGAGTGGTTCAGCTCCCTTCCCCTATCTATTACACTTGTTATCAGAGCAGCTGAAAACTTAATGACACTCAGGCATTTTGGAAACCCAACCCAGGTCCATAGATATGGATACAGTGGTACTTGAGGTGGTACTGGATGGCCCTGAACACATTGGTCAAGCTTCATTGAATTTCACAAGCTGAGCATCAAAGGAATCTTCCCCATTAATCTCCACTGCCGAAAGATGATCCAGACAGGCCATTGGACCTAATCAAGGCAGTTGGCTTGCCAGCTAAACAAGCAAATAAGGGCCAAGAATTTTCTAGAGCAGGCTGTATTGGTGTGTTGGTCATCTCATCAATCAATCAAATCAAATTTTCATCCTGTTTAAATGTATTTTGATAATCAATCAATCAGCCAGTTATTGAACAGGCAATCTAGCTTCACCCCCTCTGTGAAAAAAAACAACAAAAACATAATATACACAATAATTTACATTATGCGAAAAATTTAAAATTTGTGCAAGTCCCTGTGCAAAATTATTAAATAACCCCCCCCCCCAATATATAGGTCATCTCTTGTACGCGCATGGCCTTTATATATCGAGTGTTGAGAGCATCATGCAGTCTCATATTTTGGTGATTATTGGCAACAGAGAGCCGGGCATCTTGACTGGCATCAGCTGTCTCAGCATCGGCCCCAGTAACCCCCAAGACATTCACCTGTCAACAAGATAATGAAAGATGATTAATTGCCGTCTGTGACAGCGAGGGTGCTGTATGACGAGGTTGAGCTGCATTCGTACCAAGACCATCGTAGCACGGGGTGTAATGAGCTATTGATTAATTGGTCCTCAGGCCTTTAGATTGAATGACATGCCTGTTATCACGGCCTACATATCTACAAATTAGCAGCTAAAATTGAACAATCTTACATATCAGGCCATGAACCACGACGCACAGAGCTGTACAGACACAGCTAATGACAGTTCCTGCTCTTTGACAGACTGTTTCGCGCGTCTGTTGCGTGTGGCCCCACTCGGCTGTCAGTGCGGCGAACTTCAATGCACCAATTAAGTTCAGAATAGTCCCGCGTGAGGCGCCAGTAGGGGTCGTATGGTGCAGCGTTCCGTAATAAATAAACCGCCTTCCTCTCATTGGCTGTTAAATGAATTATAAGTCATATTCGTATTCATCCCTATATAAATGTTAAATTATGAAATTTATAGTCATGAAATGTGATCTTAATTATGTATATAACTTACAAGAATGAATTCATCAACCAAAACTTTTAAAGTTTGCTGCAAAAAGAAAATGGCGGGAAGAAGACAGGGCAACTACGGAAATATCAGTACGTGTGAAGATGGCACTGGCGTAACTAGGTCAATCGGGAAAGGGGGGATGCTAATACCTTGCCAAAAAAATGTGGTTCTATCAGGAACCAGTGTGCCAATGACGTCCACGAGGCCTGCGGATTTTCTTAGGTCTGGAGATGAACACTAAGCACTTGCATATCCGTGCAGCAATGAAAATCAAAGATTTTTGACCAAATTCCTTATGCCTGGAAATTAGTGTGATCAAGCAAAAATTATCAGCTTTTGATACGCCAACCAAAATGCATGAAGGCCATTCCATGAGAGTTGCTGCAGGAGGCCGACAAACAAGCATACTTACCTGGCACAGGGGCTACCGTGATCCAGAAGGCGGTGCCCCCAGGGTGAGGCCCTTCCATTGCACTCAGGTTGGGCTGACGCTTGCGATCGCCCCAAATGTGGGTGACTCGGGTGCGTAATTTTTGTTAGTGGGGGACTGCGTTCGCGCTCTCCCCTGATCTCAAATTAATATTAGAATATCAAACGAGCCTCTTCGTTGCAAGGTCTTGGCCGCTCTGCTATTCCAGAATCATGACATAATCCCCGTTTCATGATTCACAACTGTAAAAAATTTTTATAAGACACATGTAAACCCGACAAGGGCATTTTAGAAGAAGAAGAAGAAGAAGAGATAGCCCCTTGGCAACAATCTCTTAGCAACTGGAAAGTTGCACTTTTTTTTTTGTATTCCTACACCATTGTAGTCAAGGCGCTTCTTAGCAACAGTTGCACTTTTTTTGTCTTCCTACGCCACTGCAGGAGGTGACGCTGCCATAAATGTGATGCCACCACAAATGCGGTGCAATTTTATTCCAAGACCCACAGCCATTTCTGGAAGATACAAATGTTAACAAATATTGTAAAATTTAGTTATGTTCTACATGTATATGCTTAGAAACTTAGAAAGAGCCTTTTTTGTTCTAATTTTGTGCAGTTTTTGCTCAAATATTTTTTTATTTTGTGCTGTTTACGCTGACATTTTAAAAATTTTGTGTGGTTTACGCTGAATTCTGTGTTTGCTGTAAAAATGTCATTCTATATGATATGATTGCACAATTGCAAGTCGATGAGTCATCGGTTAAAGGTGGCAGCACCTGTGGCACACTTGCAACACATAGAATAGTTCCCAGCAGTTTCCTCACACAAAGTGACAATAATGTTGGTTAAAATGAAAGTTTAGTTTTCTGGTGCATCCAAAGTAGATGTAGATGTTATACTCAGGGCAAATGAGTTGTCTCTTGTGATAAAATGATTTACGGTGGTTTGAGATAAATAGAGGAGTTGCCTAAAAAGTGTAAACGCATGTCTTGGTGGGCCAAAAATTTCAATGTGAGGTACAGGTCAGCCTGCGTCTTGGAGCCAGTTTTGGTATCGCTTCTCGGCCTTTTGGCTAAGATCAAAGTGTAGTATCTGTTCTTATCAGCTTAATATCTGATACGTGGCTCAATGCCACTATGATATTAAACTGATTTTTGGACTTGGGCGAAGTGTTCGGGGCTTGCTCCACCTTTGCCACGGGTTGGCCCGGTATTGCAGTACCTCCGGGATCGGCCCACCACCCTTTTAAAATTAAATGAAAGTTTGAAGCTCATCTTTTCGCATGCTGGCTGCATGTGTTTCAAGTATCAGGATTGAAAATGTTTGTGCTGATGCGAAAGATGGTCATTTTATTCAATATTGATGCGTGGAAAAAATATTTGCTGTGACGTAGCAAAAAAAAAGAAAGAAAGACTTGATGGATTGCTGGCCTTTCACCAAGATCATGTTCTTTTTTTTCTGATTTTGCAGTCTCCGCCGGCTAGGTGGCGTCACAAACTGTTTAGCAAAATATCGATATGACCTGCCACCTCATGGAATTACTTCTGGTGCAGAACACTGCAAAAGAGGTAAGAGAATATTTTGTTCCTTAAAGTAATCTTCAATTTATTGACATGTTTTTGAGTTGTTCATATTGAAAATAAAAATTAATTTTGGTGAAATACTGTGCTGCTGAAAACTGCATGTGCACTGTTATGGAGTTTTGTTATTATAGGTGGAGCCACATGTGGCACACTTGCAATGCATCTATGAGCTTGCTGTGGTTCTATCAGGAACCAGTGTGCCAATGACGTCCACGAGGCCTGCGGATTTTCTTAGGTCTGGAGATGAACACTAAGCACTTGCATATCCGTGCAGCAATGAAAATCAAAGATTTTTGACCAAATTCCTTATGCCTGGAAATTAGTGTGATCAAGCAAAAATTATCAGCTTTTGATACGCCAACCAAAATGCATGAAGGCCATTCCATGAGAGTTGCTGCAGGAGGCCGACAAACAAGCATACTTACCTGGCACAGGGGCTACCGTGATCCAGAAGGCGGTGCCCCCAGGGTGAGGCCCTTCCATTGCACTCAGGTTGGGCTGACGCTTGCGATCGCCCCAAATGTGGGTGACTCGGGTGCGTAATTTTTGTTAGTGGGGGACTGCGTTCGCGCTCTCCCCTGATCTCAAATTAATATTAGAATATCAAACGAGCCTCTTCGTTGCAAGGTCTTGGCCGCTCTGCTATTCCAGAATCATGACATAATCCCCGTTTCATGATTCACAACTGTAAAAAATTTTTATAAGACACATGTAAACCCGACAAGGGCATTTTAGAAGAAGAAGAAGAAGAAGAGATAGCCCCTTGGCAACAATCTCTTAGCAACTGGAAAGTTGCACTTTTTTTTTTGTATTCCTACACCATTGTAGTCAAGGCGCTTCTTAGCAACAGTTGCACTTTTTTTGTCTTCCTACGCCACTGCAGGAGGTGACGCTGCCATAAATGTGATGCCACCACAAATGCGGTGCAATTTTATTCCAAGACCCACAGCCATTTCTGGAAGATACAAATGTTAACAAATATTGTAAAATTTAGTTATGTTCTACATGTATATGCTTAGAAACTTAGAAAGAGCCTTTTTTGTTCTAATTTTGTGCAGTTTTTGCTCAAATATTTTTTTATTTTGTGCTGTTTACGCTGACATTTTAAAAATTTTGTGTGGTTTACGCTGAATTCTGTGTTTGCTGTAAAAATGTCATTCTATATGATATGATTGCACAATTGCAAGTCGATGAGTCATCGGTTAAAGGTGGCAGCACCTGTGGCACACTTGCAACACATAGAATAGTTCCCAGCAGTTTCCTCACACAAAGTGACAATAATGTTGGTTAAAATGAAAGTTTAGTTTTCTGGTGCATCCAAAGTAGATGTAGATGTTATACTCAGGGCAAATGAGTTGTCTCTTGTGATAAAATGATTTACGGTGGTTTGAGATAAATAGAGGAGTTGCCTAAAAAGTGTAAACGCATGTCTTGGTGGGCCAAAAATTTCAATGTGAGGTACAGGTCAGCCTGCGTCTTGGAGCCAGTTTTGGTATCGCTTCTCGGCCTTTTGGCTAAGATCAAAGTGTAGTATCTGTTCTTATCAGCTTAATATCTGATACGTGGCTCAATGCCACTATGATATTAAACTGATTTTTGGACTTGGGCGAAGTGTTCGGGGCTTGCTCCACCTTTGCCACGGGTTGGCCCGGTATTGCAGTACCTCCGGGATCGGCCCACCACCCTTTTAAAATTAAATGAAAGTTTGAAGCTCATCTTTTCGCATGCTGGCTGCATGTGTTTCAAGTATCAGGATTGAAAATGTTTGTGCTGATGCGAAAGATGGTCATTTTATTCAATATTGATGCGTGGAAAAAATATTTGCTGTGACGTAGCAAAAAAAAAGAAAGAAAGACTTGATGGATTGCTGGCCTTTCACCAAGATCATGTTCTTTTTTTTCTGATTTTGCAGTCTCCGCCGGCTAGGTGGCGTCACAAACTGTTTAGCAAAATATCGATATGACCTGCCACCTCATGGAATTACTTCTGGTGCAGAACACTGCAAAAGAGGTAAGAGAATATTTTGTTCCTTAAAGTAATCTTCAATTTATTGACATGTTTTTGAGTTGTTCATATTGAAAATAAAAATTAATTTTGGTGAAATACTGTGCTGCTGAAAACTGCATGTGCACTGTTATGGAGTTTTGTTATTATAGGTGGAGCCACATGTGGCACACTTGCAATGCATCTATGAGCTTGCTGTGGTTCTATCAGGAACCAGTGTGCCAATGACGTCCACGAGGCCTGCGGATTTTCTTAGGTCTGGAGATGAACACTAAGCACTTGCATATCCGTGCAGCAATGAAAATCAAAGATTTTTGACCAAATTCCTTATGCCTGGAAATTAGTGTGATCAAGCAAAAATTATCAGCTTTTGATACGCCAACCAAAATGCATGAAGGCCATTCCATGAGAGTTGCTGCAGGAGGCCGACAAACAAGCATACTTACCTGGCACAGGGGCTACCGTGATCCAGAAGGCGGTGCCCCCAGGGTGAGGCCCTTCCATTGCACTCAGGTTGGGCTGACGCTTGCGATCGCCCCAAATGTGGGTGACTCGGGTGCGTAATTTTTGTTAGTGGGGGACTGCGTTCGCGCTCTCCCCTGATCTCAAATTAATATTAGAATATCAAACGAGCCTCTTCGTTGCAAGGTCTTGGCCGCTCTGCTATTCCAGAATCATGACATAATCCCCGTTTCATGATTCACAACTGTAAAAAATTTTTATAAGACACATGTAAACCCGACAAGGGCATTTTAGAAGAAGAAGAAGAAGAAGAGATAGCCCCTTGGCAACAATCTCTTAGCAACTGGAAAGTTGCACTTTTTTTTTTGTATTCCTACACCATTGTAGTCAAGGCGCTTCTTAGCAACAGTTGCACTTTTTTTGTCTTCCTACGCCACTGCAGGAGGTGACGCTGCCATAAATGTGATGCCACCACAAATGCGGTGCAATTTTATTCCAAGACCCACAGCCATTTCTGGAAGATACAAATGTTAACAAATATTGTAAAATTTAGTTATGTTCTACATGTATATGCTTAGAAACTTAGAAAGAGCCTTTTTTGTTCTAATTTTGTGCAGTTTTTGCTCAAATATTTTTTTATTTTGTGCTGTTTACGCTGACATTTTAAAAATTTTGTGTGGTTTACGCTGAATTCTGTGTTTGCTGTAAAAATGTCATTCTATATGATATGATTGCACAATTGCAAGTCGATGAGTCATCGGTTAAAGGTGGCAGCACCTGTGGCACACTTGCAACACATAGAATAGTTCCCAGCAGTTTCCTCACACAAAGTGACAATAATGTTGGTTAAAATGAAAGTTTAGTTTTCTGGTGCATCCAAAGTAGATGTAGATGTTATACTCAGGGCAAATGAGTTGTCTCTTGTGATAAAATGATTTACGGTGGTTTGAGATAAATAGAGGAGTTGCCTAAAAAGTGTAAACGCATGTCTTGGTGGGCCAAAAATTTCAATGTGAGGTACAGGTCAGCCTGCGTCTTGGAGCCAGTTTTGGTATCGCTTCTCGGCCTTTTGGCTAAGATCAAAGTGTAGTATCTGTTCTTATCAGCTTAATATCTGATACGTGGCTCAATGCCACTATGATATTAAACTGATTTTTGGACTTGGGCGAAGTGTTCGGGGCTTGCTCCACCTTTGCCACGGGTTGGCCCGGTATTGCAGTACCTCCGGGATCGGCCCACCACCCTTTTAAAATTAAATGAAAGTTTGAAGCTCATCTTTTCGCATGCTGGCTGCATGTGTTTCAAGTATCAGGATTGAAAATGTTTGTGCTGATGCGAAAGATGGTCATTTTATTCAATATTGATGCGTGGAAAAAATATTTGCTGTGACGTAGCAAAAAAAAAGAAAGAAAGACTTGATGGATTGCTGGCCTTTCACCAAGATCATGTTCTTTTTTTTCTGATTTTGCAGTCTCCGCCGGCTAGGTGGCGTCACAAACTGTTTAGCAAAATATCGATATGACCTGCCACCTCATGGAATTACTTCTGGTGCAGAACACTGCAAAAGAGGTAAGAGAATATTTTGTTCCTTAAAGTAATCTTCAATTTATTGACATGTTTTTGAGTTGTTCATATTGAAAATAAAAATTAATTTTGGTGAAATACTGTGCTGCTGAAAACTGCATGTGCACTGTTATGGAGTTTTGTTATTATAGGTGGAGCCACATGTGGCACACTTGCAATGCATCTATGAGCTTGCTGTGGTTCTATCAGGAACCAGTGTGCCAATGACGTCCACGAGGCCTGCGGATTTTCTTAGGTCTGGAGATGAACACTAAGCACTTGCATATCCGTGCAGCAATGAAAATCAAAGATTTTTGACCAAATTCCTTATGCCTGGAAATTAGTGTGATCAAGCAAAAATTATCAGCTTTTGATACGCCAACCAAAATGCATGAAGGCCATTCCATGAGAGTTGCTGCAGGAGGCCGACAAACAAGCATACTTACCTGGCACAGGGGCTACCGTGATCCAGAAGGCGGTGCCCCCAGGGTGAGGCCCTTCCATTGCACTCAGGTTGGGCTGACGCTTGCGATCGCCCCAAATGTGGGTGACTCGGGTGCGTAATTTTTGTTAGTGGGGGACTGCGTTCGCGCTCTCCCCTGATCTCAAATTAATATTAGAATATCAAACGAGCCTCTTCGTTGCAAGGTCTTGGCCGCTCTGCTATTCCAGAATCATGACATAATCCCCGTTTCATGATTCACAACTGTAAAAAATTTTTATAAGACACATGTAAACCCGACAAGGGCATTTTAGAAGAAGAAGAAGAAGAAGAGATAGCCCCTTGGCAACAATCTCTTAGCAACTGGAAAGTTGCACTTTTTTTTTTGTATTCCTACACCATTGTAGTCAAGGCGCTTCTTAGCAACAGTTGCACTTTTTTTGTCTTCCTACGCCACTGCAGGAGGTGACGCTGCCATAAATGTGATGCCACCACAAATGCGGTGCAATTTTATTCCAAGACCCACAGCCATTTCTGGAAGATACAAATGTTAACAAATATTGTAAAATTTAGTTATGTTCTACATGTATATGCTTAGAAACTTAGAAAGAGCCTTTTTTGTTCTAATTTTGTGCAGTTTTTGCTCAAATATTTTTTTATTTTGTGCTGTTTACGCTGACATTTTAAAAATTTTGTGTGGTTTACGCTGAATTCTGTGTTTGCTGTAAAAATGTCATTCTATATGATATGATTGCACAATTGCAAGTCGATGAGTCATCGGTTAAAGGTGGCAGCACCTGTGGCACACTTGCAACACATAGAATAGTTCCCAGCAGTTTCCTCACACAAAGTGACAATAATGTTGGTTAAAATGAAAGTTTAGTTTTCTGGTGCATCCAAAGTAGATGTAGATGTTATACTCAGGGCAAATGAGTTGTCTCTTGTGATAAAATGATTTACGGTGGTTTGAGATAAATAGAGGAGTTGCCTAAAAAGTGTAAACGCATGTCTTGGTGGGCCAAAAATTTCAATGTGAGGTACAGGTCAGCCTGCGTCTTGGAGCCAGTTTTGGTATCGCTTCTCGGCCTTTTGGCTAAGATCAAAGTGTAGTATCTGTTCTTATCAGCTTAATATCTGATACGTGGCTCAATGCCACTATGATATTAAACTGATTTTTGGACTTGGGCGAAGTGTTCGGGGCTTGCTCCACCTTTGCCACGGGTTGGCCCGGTATTGCAGTACCTCCGGGATCGGCCCACCACCCTTTTAAAATTAAATGAAAGTTTGAAGCTCATCTTTTCGCATGCTGGCTGCATGTGTTTCAAGTATCAGGATTGAAAATGTTTGTGCTGATGCGAAAGATGGTCATTTTATTCAATATTGATGCGTGGAAAAAATATTTGCTGTGACGTAGCAAAAAAAAAGAAAGAAAGACTTGATGGATTGCTGGCCTTTCACCAAGATCATGTTCTTTTTTTTCTGATTTTGCAGTCTCCGCCGGCTAGGTGGCGTCACAAACTGTTTAGCAAAATATCGATATGACCTGCCACCTCATGGAATTACTTCTGGTGCAGAACACTGCAAAAGAGGTAAGAGAATATTTTGTTCCTTAAAGTAATCTTCAATTTATTGACATGTTTTTGAGTTGTTCATATTGAAAATAAAAATTAATTTTGGTGAAATACTGTGCTGCTGAAAACTGCATGTGCACTGTTATGGAGTTTTGTTATTATAGGTGGAGCCACATGTGGCACACTTGCAATGCATCTATGAGCTTGCTGTGGTTCTATCAGGAACCAGTGTGCCAATGACGTCCACGAGGCCTGCGGATTTTCTTAGGTCTGGAGATGAACACTAAGCACTTGCATATCCGTGCAGCAATGAAAATCAAAGATTTTTGACCAAATTCCTTATGCCTGGAAATTAGTGTGATCAAGCAAAAATTATCAGCTTTTGATACGCCAACCAAAATGCATGAAGGCCATTCCATGAGAGTTGCTGCAGGAGGCCGACAAACAAGCATACTTACCTGGCACAGGGGCTACCGTGATCCAGAAGGCGGTGCCCCCAGGGTGAGGCCCTTCCATTGCACTCAGGTTGGGCTGACGCTTGCGATCGCCCCAAATGTGGGTGACTCGGGTGCGTAATTTTTGTTAGTGGGGGACTGCGTTCGCGCTCTCCCCTGATCTCAAATTAATATTAGAATATCAAACGAGCCTCTTCGTTGCAAGGTCTTGGCCGCTCTGCTATTCCAGAATCATGACATAATCCCCGTTTCATGATTCACAACTGTAAAAAATTTTTATAAGACACATGTAAACCCGACAAGGGCATTTTAGAAGAAGAAGAAGAAGAAGAGATAGCCCCTTGGCAACAATCTCTTAGCAACTGGAAAGTTGCACTTTTTTTTTTGTATTCCTACACCATTGTAGTCAAGGCGCTTCTTAGCAACAGTTGCACTTTTTTTGTCTTCCTACGCCACTGCAGGAGGTGACGCTGCCATAAATGTGATGCCACCACAAATGCGGTGCAATTTTATTCCAAGACCCACAGCCATTTCTGGAAGATACAAATGTTAACAAATATTGTAAAATTTAGTTATGTTCTACATGTATATGCTTAGAAACTTAGAAAGAGCCTTTTTTGTTCTAATTTTGTGCAGTTTTTGCTCAAATATTTTTTTATTTTGTGCTGTTTACGCTGACATTTTAAAAATTTTGTGTGGTTTACGCTGAATTCTGTGTTTGCTGTAAAAATGTCATTCTATATGATATGATTGCACAATTGCAAGTCGATGAGTCATCGGTTAAAGGTGGCAGCACCTGTGGCACACTTGCAACACATAGAATAGTTCCCAGCAGTTTCCTCACACAAAGTGACAATAATGTTGGTTAAAATGAAAGTTTAGTTTTCTGGTGCATCCAAAGTAGATGTAGATGTTATACTCAGGGCAAATGAGTTGTCTCTTGTGATAAAATGATTTACGGTGGTTTGAGATAAATAGAGGAGTTGCCTAAAAAGTGTAAACGCATGTCTTGGTGGGCCAAAAATTTCAATGTGAGGTACAGGTCAGCCTGCGTCTTGGAGCCAGTTTTGGTATCGCTTCTCGGCCTTTTGGCTAAGATCAAAGTGTAGTATCTGTTCTTATCAGCTTAATATCTGATACGTGGCTCAATGCCACTATGATATTAAACTGATTTTTGGACTTGGGCGAAGTGTTCGGGGCTTGCTCCACCTTTGCCACGGGTTGGCCCGGTATTGCAGTACCTCCGGGATCGGCCCACCACCCTTTTAAAATTAAATGAAAGTTTGAAGCTCATCTTTTCGCATGCTGGCTGCATGTGTTTCAAGTATCAGGATTGAAAATGTTTGTGCTGATGCGAAAGATGGTCATTTTATTCAATATTGATGCGTGGAAAAAATATTTGCTGTGACGTAGCAAAAAAAAAGAAAGAAAGACTTGATGGATTGCTGGCCTTTCACCAAGATCATGTTCTTTTTTTTCTGATTTTGCAGTCTCCGCCGGCTAGGTGGCGTCACAAACTGTTTAGCAAAATATCGATATGACCTGCCACCTCATGGAATTACTTCTGGTGCAGAACACTGCAAAAGAGGTAAGAGAATATTTTGTTCCTTAAAGTAATCTTCAATTTATTGACATGTTTTTGAGTTGTTCATATTGAAAATAAAAATTAATTTTGGTGAAATACTGTGCTGCTGAAAACTGCATGTGCACTGTTATGGAGTTTTGTTATTATAGGTGGAGCCACATGTGGCACACTTGCAATGCATCTATGAGCTTGCTGTGGTTCTATCAGGAACCAGTGTGCCAATGACGTCCACGAGGCCTGCGGATTTTCTTAGGTCTGGAGATGAACACTAAGCACTTGCATATCCGTGCAGCAATGAAAATCAAAGATTTTTGACCAAATTCCTTATGCCTGGAAATTAGTGTGATCAAGCAAAAATTATCAGCTTTTGATACGCCAACCAAAATGCATGAAGGCCATTCCATGAGAGTTGCTGCAGGAGGCCGACAAACAAGCATACTTACCTGGCACAGGGGCTACCGTGATCCAGAAGGCGGTGCCCCCAGGGTGAGGCCCTTCCATTGCACTCAGGTTGGGCTGACGCTTGCGATCGCCCCAAATGTGGGTGACTCGGGTGCGTAATTTTTGTTAGTGGGGGACTGCGTTCGCGCTCTCCCCTGATCTCAAATTAATATTAGAATATCAAACGAGCCTCTTCGTTGCAAGGTCTTGGCCGCTCTGCTATTCCAGAATCATGACATAATCCCCGTTTCATGATTCACAACTGTAAAGAATTTTTATAAGACACATGTAAACCCGACAAGGGCATTTTAGAAGAAGAAGAAGAAGAAGAGATAGCCCCTTGGCAACAATCTCTTAGCAACTGGAAAGTTGCACTTTTTTTTTGTATTCCTACACCATTGTAGTCAAGGCGCTTCTTAGCAACAGTTGCACTTTTTTTGTCTTCCTACGCCACTGCAGGAGGTGACGCTGCCATAAATGTGATGCCACCACAAATGCGGTGCAATTTTATTCCAAGACCCACAGCCATTTCTGGAAGATACAAATGTTAACAAATATTGTAAAATTTAGTTATGTTCTACATGTATATGCTTAGAAACTTAGAAAGAGCCTTTTTTGTTCTAATTTTGTGCAGTTTTTGCTCAAATATTTTTTTATTTTGTGCTGTTTACGCTGACATTTTAAAAATTTTGTGTGGTTTACGCTGAATTCTGTGTTTGCTGTAAAAATGTCATTCTATATGATATGATTGCACAATTGCAAGTCGATGAGTCATCGGTTAAAGGTGGCAGCACCTGTGGCACACTTGCAACACATAGAATAGTTCCCAGCAGTTTCCTCACACAAAGTGACAATAATGTTGGTTAAAATGAAAGTTTAGTTTTCTGGTGCATCCAAAGTAGATGTAGATGTTATACTCAGGGCAAATGAGTTGTCTCTTGTGATAAAATGATTTACGGTGGTTTGAGATAAATAGAGGAGTTGCCTAAAAAGTGTAAACGCATGTCTTGGTGGGCCAAAAATTTCAATGTGAGGTACAGGTCAGCCTGCGTCTTGGAGCCAGTTTTGGTATCGCTTCTCGGCCTTTTGGCTAAGATCAAAGTGTAGTATCTGTTCTTATCAGCTTAATATCTGATACGTGGCTCAATGCCACTATGATATTAAACTGATTTTTGGACTTGGGCGAAGTGTTCGGGGCTTGCTCCACCTTTGCCACGGGTTGGCCCGGTATTGCAGTACCTCCGGGATCGGCCCACCACCCTTTTAAAATTAAATGAAAGTTTGAAGCTCATCTTTTCGCATGCTGGCTGCATGTGTTTCAAGTATCAGGATTGAAAATGTTTGTGCTGATGCGAAAGATGGTCATTTTATTCAATATTGATGCGTGGAAAAAATATTTGCTGTGACGTAGCAAAAAAAAAGAAAGAAAGACTTGATGGATTGCTGGCCTTTCACCAAGATCATGTTCTTTTTTTTCTGATTTTGCAGTCTCCGCCGGCTAGGTGGCGTCACAAACTGTTTAGCAAAATATCGATATGACCTGCCACCTCATGGAATTACTTCTGGTGCAGAACACTGCAAAAGAGGTAAGAGAATATTTTGTTCCTTAAAGTAATCTTCAATTTATTGACATGTTTTTGAGTTGTTCATATTGAAAATAAAAATTAATTTTGGTGAAATACTGTGCTGCTGAAAACTGCATGTGCACTGTTATGGAGTTTTGTTATTATAGGTGGAGCCACATGTGGCACACTTGCAATGCATCTATGAGCTTGCTGTGGTTCTATCAGGAACCAGTGTGCCAATGACGTCCACGAGGCCTGCGGATTTTCTTAGGTCTGGAGATGAACACTAAGCACTTGCATATCCGTGCAGCAATGAAAATCAAAGATTTTTGACCAAATTCCTTATGCCTGGAAATTAGTGTGATCAAGCAAAAATTATCAGCTTTTGATACGCCAACCAAAATGCATGAAGGCCATTCCATGAGAGTTGCTGCAGGAGGCCGACAAACAAGCATACTTACCTGGCACAGGGGCTACCGTGATCCAGAAGGCGGTGCCCCCAGGGTGAGGCCCTTCCATTGCACTCAGGTTGGGCTGACGCTTGCGATCGCCCCAAATGTGGGTGACTCGGGTGCGTAATTTTTGTTAGTGGGGGACTGCGTTCGCGCTCTCCCCTGATCTCAAATTAATATTAGAATATCAAACGAGCCTCTTCGTTGCAAGGTCTTGGCCGCTCTGCTATTCCAGAATCATGACATAATCCCCGTTTCATGATTCACAACTGTAAAAAATTTTTATAAGACACATGTAAACCCGACAAGGGCATTTTAGAAGAAGAAGAAGAAGAAGAGATAGCCCCTTGGCAACAATCTCTTAGCAACTGGAAAGTTGCACTTTTTTTTTTGTATTCCTACACCATTGTAGTCAAGGCGCTTCTTAGCAACAGTTGCACTTTTTTTGTCTTCCTACGCCACTGCAGGAGGTGACGCTGCCATAAATGTGATGCCACCACAAATGCGGTGCAATTTTATTCCAAGACCCACAGCCATTTCTGGAAGATACAAATGTTAACAAATATTGTAAAATTTAGTTATGTTCTACATGTATATGCTTAGAAACTTAGAAAGAGCCTTTTTTGTTCTAATTTTGTGCAGTTTTTGCTCAAATATTTTTTTATTTTGTGCTGTTTACGCTGACATTTTAAAAATTTTGTGTGGTTTACGCTGAATTCTGTGTTTGCTGTAAAAATGTCATTCTATATGATATGATTGCACAATTGCAAGTCGATGAGTCATCGGTTAAAGGTGGCAGCACCTGTGGCACACTTGCAACACATAGAATAGTTCCCAGCAGTTTCCTCACACAAAGTGACAATAATGTTGGTTAAAATGAAAGTTTAGTTTTCTGGTGCATCCAAAGTAGATGTAGATGTTATACTCAGGGCAAATGAGTTGTCTCTTGTGATAAAATGATTTACGGTGGTTTGAGATAAATAGAGGAGTTGCCTAAAAAGTGTAAACGCATGTCTTGGTGGGCCAAAAATTTCAATGTGAGGTACAGGTCAGCCTGCGTCTTGGAGCCAGTTTTGGTATCGCTTCTCGGCCTTTTGGCTAAGATCAAAGTGTAGTATCTGTTCTTATCAGCTTAATATCTGATACGTGGCTCAATGCCACTATGATATTAAACTGATTTTTGGACTTGGGCGAAGTGTTCGGGGCTTGCTCCACCTTTGCCACGGGTTGGCCCGGTATTGCAGTACCTCCGGGATCGGCCCACCACCCTTTTAAAATTAAATGAAAGTTTGAAGCTCATCTTTTCGCATGCTGGCTGCATGTGTTTCAAGTATCAGGATTGAAAATGTTTGTGCTGATGCGAAAGATGGTCATTTTATTCAATATTGATGCGTGGAAAAAATATTTGCTGTGACGTAGCAAAAAAAAAGAAAGAAAGACTTGATGGATTGCTGGCCTTTCACCAAGATCATGTTCTTTTTTTTCTGATTTTGCAGTCTCCGCCGGCTAGGTGGCGTCACAAACTGTTTAGCAAAATATCGATATGACCTGCCACCTCATGGAATTACTTCTGGTGCAGAACACTGCAAAAGAGGTAAGAGAATATTTTGTTCCTTAAAGTAATCTTCAATTTATTGACATGTTTTTGAGTTGTTCATATTGAAAATAAAAATTAATTTTGGTGAAATACTGTGCTGCTGAAAACTGCATGTGCACTGTTATGGAGTTTTGTTATTATAGGTGGAGCCACATGTGGCACACTTGCAATGCATCTATGAGCTTGCTGTGGTTCTATCAGGAACCAGTGTGCCAATGACGTCCACGAGGCCTGCGGATTTTCTTAGGTCTGGAGATGAACACTAAGCACTTGCATATCCGTGCAGCAATGAAAATCAAAGATTTTTGACCAAATTCCTTATGCCTGGAAATTAGTGTGATCAAGCAAAAATTATCAGCTTTTGATACGCCAACCAAAATGCATGAAGGCCATTCCATGAGAGTTGCTGCAGGAGGCCGACAAACAAGCATACTTACCTGGCACAGGGGCTACCGTGATCCAGAAGGCGGTGCCCCCAGGGTGAGGCCCTTCCATTGCACTCAGGTTGGGCTGACGCTTGCGATCGCCCCAAATGTGGGTGACTCGGGTGCGTAATTTTTGTTAGTGGGGGACTGCGTTCGCGCTCTCCCCTGATCTCAAATTAATATTAGAATATCAAACGAGCCTCTTCGTTGCAAGGTCTTGGCCGCTCTGCTATTCCAGAATCATGACATAATCCCCGTTTCATGATTCACAACTGTAAAAAATTTTTATAAGACACATGTAAACCCGACAAGGGCATTTTAGAAGAAGAAGAAGAAGAAGAGATAGCCCCTTGGCAACAATCTCTTAGCAACTGGAAAGTTGCACTTTTTTTTTTGTATTCCTACACCATTGTAGTCAAGGCGCTTCTTAGCAACAGTTGCACTTTTTTTGTCTTCCTACGCCACTGCAGGAGGTGACGCTGCCATAAATGTGATGCCACCACAAATGCGGTGCAATTTTATTCCAAGACCCACAGCCATTTCTGGAAGATACAAATGTTAACAAATATTGTAAAATTTAGTTATGTTCTACATGTATATGCTTAGAAACTTAGAAAGAGCCTTTTTTGTTCTAATTTTGTGCAGTTTTTGCTCAAATATTTTTTTATTTTGTGCTGTTTACGCTGACATTTTAAAAATTTTGTGTGGTTTACGCTGAATTCTGTGTTTGCTGTAAAAATGTCATTCTATATGATATGATTGCACAATTGCAAGTCGATGAGTCATCGGTTAAAGGTGGCAGCACCTGTGGCACACTTGCAACACATAGAATAGTTCCCAGCAGTTTCCTCACACAAAGTGACAATAATGTTGGTTAAAATGAAAGTTTAGTTTTCTGGTGCATCCAAAGTAGATGTAGATGTTATACTCAGGGCAAATGAGTTGTCTCTTGTGATAAAATGATTTACGGTGGTTTGAGATAAATAGAGGAGTTGCCTAAAAAGTGTAAACGCATGTCTTGGTGGGCCAAAAATTTCAATGTGAGGTACAGGTCAGCCTGCGTCTTGGAGCCAGTTTTGGTATCGCTTCTCGGCCTTTTGGCTAAGATCAAAGTGTAGTATCTGTTCTTATCAGCTTAATATCTGATACGTGGCTCAATGCCAC
The DNA here is from genome assembly GCA_026936325.1 of Platynereis dumerilii. NCBI lineage: Eukaryota > Metazoa > Annelida > Polychaeta > Phyllodocida > Nereididae > Platynereis > Platynereis dumerilii. The sequence continues at coordinate 442,549 of JAPTHN010000029.1, forward strand.
TATGATATTAAACTGATTTTTGGACTTGGGCGAAGTGTTCGGGGCTTGCTCCACCTTTGCCACGGGTTGGCCCGGTATTGCAGTACCTCCGGGATCGGCCCACCACCCTTTTAAAATTAAATGAAAGTTTGAAGCTCATCTTTTCGCATGCTGGCTGCATGTGTTTCAAGTATCAGGATTGAAAATGTTTGTGCTGATGCGAAAGATGGTCATTTTATTCAATATTGATGCGTGGAAAAAATATTTGCTGTGACGTAGCAAAAAAAAAGAAAGAAAGACTTGATGGATTGCTGGCCTTTCACCAAGATCATGTTCTTTTTTTTCTGATTTTGCAGTCTCCGCCGGCTAGGTGGCGTCACAAACTGTTTAGCAAAATATCGATATGACCTGCCACCTCATGGAATTACTTCTGGTGCAGAACACTGCAAAAGAGGTAAGAGAATATTTTGTTCCTTAAAGTAATCTTCAATTTATTGACATGTTTTTGAGTTGTTCATATTGAAAATAAAAATTAATTTTGGTGAAATACTGTGCTGCTGAAAACTGCATGTGCACTGTTATGGAGTTTTGTTATTATAGGTGGAGCCACATGTGGCACACTTGCAATGCATCTATGAGCTTGCTGTGGTTCTATCAGGAACCAGTGTGCCAATGACGTCCACGAGGCCTGCGGATTTTCTTAGGTCTGGAGATGAACACTAAGCACTTGCATATCCGTGCAGCAATGAAAATCAAAGATTTTTGACCAAATTCCTTATGCCTGGAAATTAGTGTGATCAAGCAAAAATTATCAGCTTTTGATACGCCAACCAAAATGCATGAAGGCCATTCCATGAGAGTTGCTGCAGGAGGCCGACAAACAAGCATACTTACCTGGCACAGGGGCTACCGTGATCCAGAAGGCGGTGCCCCCAGGGTGAGGCCCTTCCATTGCACTCAGGTTGGGCTGACGCTTGCGATCGCCCCAAATGTGGGTGACTCGGGTGCGTAATTTTTGTTAGTGGGGGACTGCGTTCGCGCTCTCCCCTGATCTCAAATTAATATTAGAATATCAAACGAGCCTCTTCGTTGCAAGGTCTTGGCCGCTCTGCTATTCCAGAATCATGACATAATCCCCGTTTCATGATTCACAACTGTAAAAAATTTTTATAAGACACATGTAAACCCGACAAGGGCATTTTAGAAGAAGAAGAAGAAGAAGAGATAGCCCCTTGGCAACAATCTCTTAGCAACTGGAAAGTTGCACTTTTTTTTTTGTATTCCTACACCATTGTAGTCAAGGCGCTTCTTAGCAACAGTTGCACTTTTTTTGTCTTCCTACGCCACTGCAGGAGGTGACGCTGCCATAAATGTGATGCCACCACAAATGCGGTGCAATTTTATTCCAAGACCCACAGCCATTTCTGGAAGATACAAATGTTAACAAATATTGTAAAATTTAGTTATGTTCTACATGTATATGCTTAGAAACTTAGAAAGAGCCTTTTTTGTTCTAATTTTGTGCAGTTTTTGCTCAAATATTTTTTTATTTTGTGCTGTTTACGCTGACATTTTAAAAATTTTGTGTGGTTTACGCTGAATTCTGTGTTTGCTGTAAAAATGTCATTCTATATGATATGATTGCACAATTGCAAGTCGATGAGTCATCGGTTAAAGGTGGCAGCACCTGTGGCACACTTGCAACACATAGAATAGTTCCCAGCAGTTTCCTCACACAAAGTGACAATAATGTTGGTTAAAATGAAAGTTTAGTTTTCTGGTGCATCCAAAGTAGATGTAGATGTTATACTCAGGGCAAATGAGTTGTCTCTTGTGATAAAATGATTTACGGTGGTTTGAGATAAATAGAGGAGTTGCCTAAAAAGTGTAAACGCATGTCTTGGTGGGCCAAAAATTTCAATGTGAGGTACAGGTCAGCCTGCGTCTTGGAGCCAGTTTTGGTATCGCTTCTCGGCCTTTTGGCTAAGATCAAAGTGTAGTATCTGTTCTTATCAGCTTAATATCTGATACGTGGCTCAATGCCACTATGATATTAAACTGATTTTTGGACTTGGGCGAAGTGTTCGGGGCTTGCTCCACCTTTGCCACGGGTTGGCCCGGTATTGCAGTACCTCCGGGATCGGCCCACCACCCTTTTAAAATTAAATGAAAGTTTGAAGCTCATCTTTTCGCATGCTGGCTGCATGTGTTTCAAGTATCAGGATTGAAAATGTTTGTGCTGATGCGAAAGATGGTCATTTTATTCAATATTGATGCGTGGAAAAAATATTTGCTGTGACGTAGCAAAAAAAAAGAAAGAAAGACTTGATGGATTGCTGGCCTTTCACCAAGATCATGTTCTTTTTTTTCTGATTTTGCAGTCTCCGCCGGCTAGGTGGCGTCACAAACTGTTTAGCAAAATATCGATATGACCTGCCACCTCATGGAATTACTTCTGGTGCAGAACACTGCAAAAGAGGTAAGAGAATATTTTGTTCCTTAAAGTAATCTTCAATTTATTGACATGTTTTTGAGTTGTTCATATTGAAAATAAAAATTAATTTTGGTGAAATACTGTGCTGCTGAAAACTGCATGTGCACTGTTATGGAGTTTTGTTATTATAGGTGGAGCCACATGTGGCACACTTGCAATGCATCTATGAGCTTGCTGTGGTTCTATCAGGAACCAGTGTGCCAATGACGTCCACGAGGCCTGCGGATTTTCTTAGGTCTGGAGATGAACACTAAGCACTTGCATATCCGTGCAGCAATGAAAATCAAAGATTTTTGACCAAATTCCTTATGCCTGGAAATTAGTGTGATCAAGCAAAAATTATCAGCTTTTGATACGCCAACCAAAATGCATGAAGGCCATTCCATGAGAGTTGCTGCAGGAGGCCGACAAACAAGCATACTTACCTGGCACAGGGGCTACCGTGATCCAGAAGGCGGTGCCCCCAGGGTGAGGCCCTTCCATTGCACTCAGGTTGGGCTGACGCTTGCGATCGCCCCAAATGTGGGTGACTCGGGTGCGTAATTTTTGTTAGTGGGGGACTGCGTTCGCGCTCTCCCTGATCTCAAATTAATATTAGAATATCAAACGAGCCTCTTCGTTGCAAGGTCTTGGCCGCTCTGCTATTCCAGAATCATGACATAATCCCCGTTTCATGATTCACAACTGTAAAAAATTTTTATAAGACACATGTAAACCCGACAAGGGCATTTTAGAAGAAGAAGAAGAAGAAGAGATAGCCCCTTGGCAACAATCTCTTAGCAACTGGAAAGTTGCACTTTTTTTTTTGTATTCCTACACCATTGTAGTCAAGGCGCTTCTTAGCAACAGTTGCACTTTTTTTGTCTTCCTACGCCACTGCAGGAGGTGACGCTGCCATAAATGTGATGCCACCACAAATGCGGTGCAATTTTATTCCAAGACCCACAGCCATTTCTGGAAGATACAAATGTTAACAAATATTGTAAAATTTAGTTATGTTCTACATGTATATGCTTAGAAACTTAGAAAGAGCCTTTTTTGTTCTAATTTTGTGCAGTTTTTGCTCAAATATTTTTTTATTTTGTGCTGTTTACGCTGACATTTTAAAAATTTTGTGTGGTTTACGCTGAATTCTGTGTTTGCTGTAAAAATGTCATTCTATATGATATGATTGCACAATTGCAAGTCGATGAGTCATCGTTAAAGGTGGCAGCACCTGTGGCACACTTGCAACACATAGAATAGTTCCCAGCAGTTTCCTCACACAAAGTGACAATAATGTTGGTTAAAATGAAAGTTTAGTTTTCTGGTGCATCCAAAGTAGATGTAGATGTTATACTCAGGGCAAATGAGTTGTCTCTTGTGATAAAATGATTTACGGTGGTTTGAGATAAATAGAGGAGTTGCCTAAAAAGTGTAAACGCATGTCTTGGTGGGCCAAAAATTTCAATGTGAGGTACAGGTCAGCCTGCGTCTTGGAGCCAGTTTTGGTATCGCTTCTCGGCCTTTTGGCTAAGATCAAAGTGTAGTATCTGTTCTTATCAGCTTAATATCTGATACGTGGCTCAATGCCACTATGATATTAAACTGATTTTTGGACTTGGGCGAAGTGTTCGGGGCTTGCTCCACCTTTGCCACGGGTTGGCCCGGTATTGCAGTACCTCCGGGATCGGCCCACCACCCTTTTAAAATTAAATGAAAGTTTGAAGCTCATCTTTTCGCATGCTGGCTGCATGTGTTTCAAGTATCAGGATTGAAAATGTTTGTGCTGATGCGAAAGATGGTCATTTTATTCAATATTGATGCGTGGAAAAAAATATTTGCTGTGACGTAGCAAAAAAAAAAGAAGAAAGACTTGATGGATTGCTGGCCTTTCACCAAGATCATGTTCTTTTTTTCTGATTTTGCAGTCTCCGCCGGCTAGGTGGCGTCACAAACTGTTTAGCAAAATATCGATATGACCTGCCACCTCATGGAATTACTTCTGGTGCAGAACACTGCAAAAGAGGTAAGAGAATATTTTGTTCCTTAAAGTAATCTTCAATTTATTGACATGTTTTTGAGTTGTTCATATTGAAAATAAAAATTAATTTTGGTGAAATACTGTGCTGCTGAAAACTGCATGTGCACTGTTATGGAGTTTTGTTATTATAGGTGGAGCCACATGTGGCACACTTGCAATGCATCTATGAGCTTGCTGTGGTTCTATCAGGAACCAGTGTGCCAATGACGTCCACGAGGCCTGCGGATTTTCTTAGGTCTGGAGATGAACACTAAGCACTTGCATATCCGTGCAGCAATGAAAATCAAAGATTTTTGACCAAATTCCTTATGCCTGGAAATTAGTGTGATCAAGCAAAAATTATCAGCTTTTGATACGCCAACCAAAATGCATGAAGGCCATTCCATGAGAGTTGCTGCAGGAGGCCGACAAACAAGCATACTTACCTGGCACAGGGGCTACCGTGATCCAGAAGGCGGTGCCCCCAGGGTGAGGCCCTTCCATTGCACTCAGGTTGGGCTGACGCTTGCGATCGCCCCAAATGTGGGTGACTCGGGTGCGTAATTTTTGTTAGTGGGGGACTGCGTTCGCGCTCTCCCCTGATCTCAAATTAATATTAGAATATCAAACGAGCCTCTTCGTTGCAAGGTCTTGGCCGCTCTGCTATTCCAGAATCATGACATAATCCCCGTTTCATGATTCACAACTGTAAAAAAATTTTATAAGACACATGTAAACCCGACAAGGGCATTTTAGAAGAAGAAGAAGAAGAAGAGATAGCCCCTGGCAACAATCTCTTAGCAACTGGAAAGTTGCACTTTTTTTTTTGTATTCCTACACCATTGTAGTCAAGGCGCTTCTTAGCAACAGTTGCACTTTTTTTGTCTTCCTACGCCACTGCAGGAGGTGACGCTGCCATAAATGTGATGCCACCACAAATGCGGTGCAATTTTATTCCAAGACCCACAGCCATTTCTGGAAGATACAAATGTTAACAAATATTGTAAAATTTAGTTATGTTCTACATGTATATGCTTAGAAACTTAGAAAGAGCCTTTTTTGTTCTAATTTTGTGCAGTTTTTGCTCAAATATTTTTTTATTTTGTGCTGTTTACGCTGACATTTTAAAAATTTTGTGTGGTTTACGCTGAATTCTGTGTTTGCTGTAAAAATGTCATTCTATATGATATGATTGCACAATTGCAAGTCGATGAGTCATCGGTTAAAGGTGGCAGCACCTGTGGCACACTTGCAACACATAGAATAGTTCCCAGCAGTTTCCTCACACAAAGTGACAATAATGTTGGTTAAAATGAAAGTTTAGTTTTCTGGTGCATCCAAAGTAGATGTAGATGTTATACTCAGGGCAAATGAGTTGTCTCTTGTGATAAAATGATTTACGGTGGTTTGAGATAAATAGAGGAGTTGCCTAAAAAGTGTAAACGCATGTCTTGGTGGGCCAAAAATTTCAATGTGAGGTACAGGTCAGCCTGCGTCTTGGAGCCAGTTTTGGTATCGCTTCTCGGCCTTTTGGCTAAGATCAAAGTGTAGTATCTGTTCTTATCAGCTTAATATCTGATACGTGGCTCAATGCCACTATGATATTAAACTGATTTTTGGACTTGGGCGAAGTGTTCGGGGCTTGCTCCACCTTTGCCACGGGTTGGCCCGGTATTGCAGTACCTCCGGGATCGGCCCACCACCCTTTTAAAATTAAATGAAAGTTTGAAGCTCATCTTTTCGCATGCTGGCTGCATGTGTTTCAAGTATCAGGATTGAAAATGTTTGTGCTGATGCGAAAGATGGTCATTTTATTCAATATTGATGCGTGGAAAAAATATTTGCTGTGACGTAGCAAAAAAAAAGAAAGAAAGACTTGATGGATTGCTGGCCTTTCACCAAGATCATGTTCTTTTTTTTCTGATTTTGCAGTCTCCGCCGGCTAGGTGGCGTCACAAACTGTTTAGCAAAATATCGATATGACCTGCCACCTCATGGAATTACTTCTGGTGCAGAACACTGCAAAAGAGGTAAGAGAATATTTTGTTCCTTAAAGTAATCTTCAATTTATTGACATGTTTTTGAGTTGTTCATATTGAAAATAAAAATTAATTTTGGTGAAATACTGTGCTGCTGAAAACTGCATGTGCACTGTTATGGAGTTTTGTTATTATAGGTGGAGCCACATGTGGCACACTTGCAATGCATCTATGAGCTTGCTGTGGTTCTATCAGGAACCAGTGTGCCAATGACGTCCACGAGGCCTGCGGATTTTCTTAGGTCTGGAGATGAACACTAAGCACTTGCATATCCGTGCAGCAATGAAAATCAAAGATTTTTGACCAAATTCCTTATGCCTGGAAATTAGTGTGATCAAGCAAAAATTATCAGCTTTTGATACGCCAACCAAAATGCATGAAGGCCATTCCATGAGAGTTGCTGCAGGAGGCCGACAAACAAGCATACTTACCTGGCACAGGGGCTACCGTGATCCAGAAGGCGGTGCCCCCAGGGTGAGGCCCTTCCATTGCACTCAGGTTGGGCTGACGCTTGCGATCGCCCCAAATGTGGGTGACTCGGGTGCGTAATTTTTGTTAGTGGGGGACTGCGTTCGCGCTCTCCCCTGATCTCAAATTAATATTAGAATATCAAACGAGCCTCTTCGTTGCAAGGTCTTGGCCGCTCTGCTATTCCAGAATCATGACATAATCCCCGTTTCATGATTCACAACTGTAAAGAATTTTTATAAGACACATGTAAACCCGACAAGGGCATTTTAGAAGAAGAAGAAGAAGAAGAGATAGCCCCTTGGCAACAATCTCTTAGCAACTGGAAAGTTGCACTTTTTTTTTGTATTCCTACACCATTGTAGTCAAGGCGCTTCTTAGCAACAGTTGCACTTTTTTTGTCTTCCTACGCCACTGCAGGAGGTGACGCTGCCATAAATGTGATGCCACCACAAATGCGGTGCAATTTTATTCCAAGACCCACAGCCATTTCTGGAAGATACAAATGTTAACAAATATTGTAAAATTTAGTTATGTTCTACATGTATATGCTTAGAAACTTAGAAAGAGCCTTTTTTGTTCTAATTTTGTGCAGTTTTTGCTCAAATATTTTTTTATTTTGTGCTGTTTACGCTGACATTTTAAAAATTTTGTGTGGTTTACGCTGAATTCTGTGTTTGCTGTAAAAATGTCATTCTATATGATATGATTGCACAATTGCAAGTCGATGAGTCATCGGTTAAAGGTGGCAGCACCTGTGGCACACTTGCAACACATAGAATAGTTCCCAGCAGTTTCCTCACACAAAGTGACAATAATGTTGGTTAAAATGAAAGTTTAGTTTTCTGGTGCATCCAAAGTAGATGTAGATGTTATACTCAGGGCAAATGAGTTGTCTCTTGTGATAAAATGATTTACGGTGGTTTGAGATAAATAGAGGAGTTGCCTAAAAAGTGTAAACGCATGTCTTGGTGGGCCAAAAATTTCAATGTGAGGTACAGGTCAGCCTGCGTCTTGGAGCCAGTTTTGGTATCGCTTCTCGGCCTTTTGGCTAAGATCAAAGTGTAGTATCTGTTCTTATCAGCTTAATATCTGATACGTGGCTCAATGCCACTATGATATTAAACTGATTTTTGGACTTGGGCGAAGTGTTCGGGGCTTGCTCCACCTTTGCCACGGGTTGGCCCGGTATTGCAGTACCTCCGGGATCGGCCCACCACCCTTTTAAAATTAAATGAAAGTTTGAAGCTCATCTTTTCGCATGCTGGCTGCATGTGTTTCAAGTATCAGGATTGAAAATGTTTGTGCTGATGCGAAAGATGGTCATTTTATTCAATATTGATGCGTGGAAAAAATATTTGCTGTGACGTAGCAAAAAAAAAGAAAGAAAGACTTGATGGATTGCTGGCCTTTCACCAAGATCATGTTCTTTTTTTTCTGATTTTGCAGTCTCCGCCGGCTAGGTGGCGTCACAAACTGTTTAGCAAAATATCGATATGACCTGCCACCTCATGGAATTACTTCTGGTGCAGAACACTGCAAAAGAGGTAAGAGAATATTTTGTTCCTTAAAGTAATCTTCAATTTATTGACATGTTTTTGAGTTGTTCATATTGAAAATAAAAATTAATTTTGGTGAAATACTGTGCTGCTGAAAACTGCATGTGCACTGTTATGGAGTTTTGTTATTATAGGTGGAGCCACATGTGGCACACTTGCAATGCATCTATGAGCTTGCTGTGGTTCTATCAGGAACCAGTGTGCCAATGACGTCCACGAGGCCTGCGGATTTTCTTAGGTCTGGAGATGAACACTAAGCACTTGCATATCCGTGCAGCAATGAAAATCAAAGATTTTTGACCAAATTCCTTATGCCTGGAAATTAGTGTGATCAAGCAAAAATTATCAGCTTTTGATACGCCAACCAAAATGCATGAAGGCCATTCCATGAGAGTTGCTGCAGGAGGCCGACAAACAAGCATACTTACCTGGCACAGGGGCTACCGTGATCCAGAAGGCGGTGCCCCCAGGGTGAGGCCCTTCCATTGCACTCAGGTTGGGCTGACGCTTGCGATCGCCCCAAATGTGGGTGACTCGGGTGCGTAATTTTTGTTAGTGGGGGACTGCGTTCGCGCTCTCCCCTGATCTCAAATTAATATTAGAATATCAAACGAGCCTCTTCGTTGCAAGGTCTTGGCCGCTCTGCTATTCCAGAATCATGACATAATCCCCGTTTCATGATTCACAACTGTAAAGAATTTTTATAAGACACATGTAAACCCGACAAGGGCATTTTAGAAGAAGAAGAAGAAGAAGAGATAGCCCCTTGGCAACAATCTCTTAGCAACTGGAAAGTTGCACTTTTTTTTTGTATTCCTACACCATTGTAGTCAAGGCGCTTCTTAGCAACAGTTGCACTTTTTTTGTCTTCCTACGCCACTGCAGGAGGTGACGCTGCCATAAATGTGATGCCACCACAAATGCGGTGCAATTTTATTCCAAGACCCACAGCCATTTCTGGAAGATACAAATGTTAACAAATATTGTAAAATTTAGTTATGTTCTACATGTATATGCTTAGAAACTTAGAAAGAGCCTTTTTTGTTCTAATTTTGTGCAGTTTTTGCTCAAATATTTTTTTATTTTGTGCTGTTTACGCTGACATTTTAAAAATTTTGTGTGGTTTACGCTGAATTCTGTGTTTGCTGTAAAAATGTCATTCTATATGATATGATTGCACAATTGCAAGTCGATGAGTCATCGGTTAAAGGTGGCAGCACCTGTGGCACACTTGCAACACATAGAATAGTTCCCAGCAGTTTCCTCACACAAAGTGACAATAATGTTGGTTAAAATGAAAGTTTAGTTTTCTGGTGCATCCAAAGTAGATGTAGATGTTATACTCAGGGCAAATGAGTTGTCTCTTGTGATAAAATGATTTACGGTGGTTTGAGATAAATAGAGGAGTTGCCTAAAAAGTGTAAACGCATGTCTTGGTGGGCCAAAAATTTCAATGTGAGGTACAGGTCAGCCTGCGTCTTGGAGCCAGTTTTGGTATCGCTTCTCGGCCTTTTGGCTAAGATCAAAGTGTAGTATCTGTTCTTATCAGCTTAATATCTGATACGTGGCTCAATGCCACTATGATATTAAACTGATTTTTGGACTTGGGCGAAGTGTTCGGGGCTTGCTCCACCTTTGCCACGGGTTGGCCCGGTATTGCAGTACCTCCGGGATCGGCCCACCACCCTTTTAAAATTAAATGAAAGTTTGAAGCTCATCTTTTCGCATGCTGGCTGCATGTGTTTCAAGTATCAGGATTGAAAATGTTTGTGCTGATGCGAAAGATGGTCATTTTATTCAATATTGATGCGTGGAAAAAATATTTGCTGTGACGTAGCAAAAAAAAAGAAAGAAAGACTTGATGGATTGCTGGCCTTTCACCAAGATCATGTTCTTTTTTTTCTGATTTTGCAGTCTCCGCCGGCTAGGTGGCGTCACAAACTGTTTAGCAAAATATCGATATGACCTGCCACCTCATGGAATTACTTCTGGTGCAGAACACTGCAAAAGAGGTAAGAGAATATTTTGTTCCTTAAAGTAATCTTCAATTTATTGACATGTTTTTGAGTTGTTCATATTGAAAATAAAAATTAATTTTGGTGAAATACTGTGCTGCTGAAAACTGCATGTGCACTGTTATGGAGTTTTGTTATTATAGGTGGAGCCACATGTGGCACACTTGCAATGCATCTATGAGCTTGCTGTGGTTCTATCAGGAACCAGTGTGCCAATGACGTCCACGAGGCCTGCGGATTTTCTTAGGTCTGGAGATGAACACTAAGCACTTGCATATCCGTGCAGCAATGAAAATCAAAGATTTTTGACCAAATTCCTTATGCCTGGAAATTAGTGTGATCAAGCAAAAATTATCAGCTTTTGATACGCCAACCAAAATGCATGAAGGCCATTCCATGAGAGTTGCTGCAGGAGGCCGACAAACAAGCATACTTACCTGGCACAGGGCTACCGTGATCCAGAAGGCGGTGCCCCCAGGGTGAGGCCTTCCATTGCACTCAGGTTGGGCTGACGCTTGCGATCGCCCCAAATGTGGGTGACTCGGGTGCGTAATTTTGTTATGGGGACTGCGTTCGCGCTCTCCCTGATCTCAAATTAATATTAGAATATCAAACGAGCCTCTTCGTTGCAAGGTCTTGGCCGCTCTGCTATTCCAGAATCATGACATAATCCCCGTTTCATGATTCACAACTGTAAAAAATTTTTATAAGACACATGTAAACCCACAAGGGCATTTTAGAAGAAGAAGAAGAAGAAGAGATAGCCCCCTTGCAACAATCTCTTAGCAACTGGAAAGTTGCACTTTTTTTTTTGTATTCCTACACCATTGTAGTCAAGGCGCTTCTTAGCAACAGTTGCACTTTTTTTGTCTTCCTACCCACTGCAGGAGGTGACGCTGCCATAAATGTGATGCCACCACAAATGCGGTGCAATTTTATTCCAAGACCCACAGCCATTTCTGGAAGATACAAATGTTAACAAATATTGTAAAATTTAGTTATGTTCTACATGTATATGCTTAGAAACTTAGAAAGAGCCTTTTTTGTTCTAATTTTGTGCAGTTTTTGCTCAAATATTTTTTTTTTTTTTTGCTTTTTACGCTGACATTTTAAAAATTTTGTGTGTTTACGCTGAATTCTGTGTTGCTGTAAAAATGTCATTCTATATGATATGATTGCACAATTGCAAGTCGATGAGTCATCGTTTAAAGGTGGCAGCACCTGTGGCACACTTGCAACACATAGAATAGTTCCCAGCAGTTTCCTCACACAAAGTGACAATAATGTTGGTTAAAATGAAAGTTTAGTTTTCTGGTGCATCCAAAGAAGATGTAGATGTTATACTCAGGGCAAATGAGTTGTCTCTTGTGATAAAATGATTTACCGGTGTTTGAGATAAATAGAGGAGTTGCCTAAAAGTGTAAACGCATGTCTTGGTGGGCCAAAAATTTCAATGTGAGGTACAGGTCAGCCTGCGTCTTGGAGCCAGTTTGGTATCGCTTCTCTCGCCTTTTGGCTAAGATCAAAGTGTAGTATCTGTTCTTATCAGCTTAATATCTGATACGTGGCTCAATGCCACTATGATATTAAACTGATTTTTGGACTTGGCGCGAAGTGTTCGGGGCTTGCTCCACCTTTGCCACGGGTTGGCCCGGTATTGCAGTACCTCCGGGATCGCCCACCACCCTTTTAAAATTAAATGAAAGTTTGAAGCTCATCTTTTCGCATGCTGGCTGCATGTGTTTCAAGTATCAGGATTGAAAATGTTTGTGCTGATGCGAAATGGGTCATTTTATCAATATTGATGCGTGGAAAAAATATTTGCTGTGACGTAGCAAAAAAAAAAGAAAGAAAGACTTGATGGATTGCTGGCCTTTCACCAAGATCATGTTCTTTTTTTTCTGATTTTGCAGTCTCCGCCGGCTAGGTGGCGTCACAACTGTTTAGCAAAATATCGATATGACCTGCCACCTCATGGAATTACTTCTGGTGCAGAACACTGCAAAAGAGGTAAGAGAATATTTTGTTTTCCTTAAAGTAATCTTCAATTTATTGACATGTTTTTGAGTTGTTCATATTGAAAATAAAAATTAATTTTGGTGAAATACTGTGCTGCTGAAAACTGCATGTGCACTGTTATGGAGTTTTGTTATTATAGTGGAGCCACATGTGCACACTTGCAATGCATCTATGAGCTTGCTGTGGTTCTATCAGAACCAGTGTGCCAATGACGTCCACGAGCCTGCGGATTTTCTTAGGTCTGGAGATGAACACTAAGCACTTGCATATCCGTGCAGCAATGAAAATCAAAAGATTTTTGACCAATTCCTTATGCCTGGAAATTAGTGTGATCAAGCAAAAATTATCAGCTTTGATACGCCAACCAAAGTGCATGAAGGCCATTCCATGAGAGTTATGCTGCAGGAGGCCGACAACAAGAGCAAACTTCACCTGGCACAGGGCTACCGTGATCCAGAAGGCGGTGCCCCCAGGGTGAGGCCCTTCCATTGCACTCATGTTGGCTGACGCTTGCCTCGCCCCAAATGTGGGTGACTCGGGTGCGTAATTTTTGTTAGTGGGGGACTGCGTTCGCGCTCACCCCTGATCTCAAATTAATATTAGAATATCAAACGAGCTCTTCGTTGCAAGGTCTTGGCCGCTCTGCTATTCCAGAATCATGACATAATCCCCTTTCATGATTCACAACTGTAAAAATGTTTATAAGACACATGTAAACCCGACAAGGGCATTTTAGAAGAAGAAGAAGAAGAAGAGATAGCCCTTGGCAACAATCTCTTAGCAACTGGAAAGTTGCACTTTTTTTTTGTATTCCAACACCATTGTAGTCAAGGCGCTTCTTAGCAACAGTTGCACTTTTTTTGTCTTCCTACGCCACTGCAGGAGGTGACGCTGCCATAAATGTGATGCCACCACAAATGCGGTGCAATTTTTATTACCAAGACCCACAGCCATTTCTGGAAGATACAAATGTTAACAAATATTGTAAAATTTAGTTATGTTCTACATGTATATGCTTAGAAACTTAGAAAGAGCCTTTTTTGTTCTAATTTTGTGCAGTTTTTGCTCAAATATTTTTTTATTTTGTGCTGTTTACGCTGACATTTTAAAAATTTTGTGTGGTTTACGCTGAATTCTGTGTTTGCTGTAAAAATGTCATTCTATATGATATGATTGCACAATTGCAAGTCGATGAGTCATCGGTTAAAGGTGGCAGCACCTGTGGCACACTTGCAACACATAGAATAGTTCCCAGCAGTTTCCCACACACAAAGTGACAATAATGTTGGTTAAAATGAAAGTTTAGTTTCTGGTGCAATCCAAAGTAGATGTAGATGTTATACTCAGGGCAAATGAGTTGTCTCTTGTGATAAAATGATTTACGGTGGTTTGAGATAAATAGAGGAGTTGCCTAAAAAGTGTAAACGCATGTCTTGGTGGGCCAAAAATTTCAATGTGAGGTACAGGTCAGCCTGCGTCTTGGAGCCAGTTTTGGTATCGCTTCTCTCGCCTTTTGGCTAAGATCAAAGTGTAGTATCTGTTCTTATCAGCTTAATATCTGATACGTGGCTCAATGCCACTATGATATTAAACTGATTTTTGGGACTTGGGCGAAGTGTTCGGGGCTTGCTCCACCTTTGCCACGGGTTGGCCCGGTATTGCAGTACCTCCTCCGGGATCGGCCCACCACCCTTTTAAAATTAAATGAAAGTTTGAAGCTCACTTTTCGCATGCTGGCTGCATGTGTTTCAAGTATCAGGATTGAAAATGTTTGTGCTGATGCGAAAGATGGTCATTTATATTCAATATTGATGCGTGGAAAAAAATATTTGCTGTGACGTAGCAAAAAAAAAGAAAGAAAGACTTGATGGAGATTGCTGCCTTTCACCAAGATCATGTTCTTTTTCTGATTTTGCAGTCTCCGCCGGCTAGGTGGCGTCACAAACTGTTTAGCAAAATATCGATATGACCTGCCACCTCATGGAATTACTTCTGGTGCAGAACACTGCAAAAGAGGTAAGAGAATATTTGTTCCTTAAAGTAAATCTTCAATTTATTGGACATGTTTTTGAGTTGTTCATATTGAAAATAAAAATTAATTTTGGTGAAATACTGT